>OY992518.1:20863512-21266856 GCA_963921215.1 Scoparia ambigualis
TGTTATTACTTAAAATACCATTGCTTAAAACATTTATATTTTAATTTCAGTGCTCAATATGGATCACATACAGGCTCAAGCTGCAATTCCTCAACTAGTACAAGTCCAGTACCAGTCAACGGAGACTGACTCAAACATCCACAATGCGCAGTTAATTCATATATCACACCCTGCTATGCCTAAAGGTAGCACTTACCAACAGACAATCACTTCAAAGTCTCTTCAAATACCTGTTTCTCACGTGTCAGATGTTCAGAGTCAGCCAATCCACATGTCACAGGCTGCTCTTGTCTTATCGTGCCCGCAAACCCACCTGCAAAGTCTGCATCACCCTTTGCAATCGCAAATGATAGAGCCAGTGTTACAGAGTAGTGATTTGGGCCAACCGCTGCATGTTATATTGCCGCAAGTGTCAATTCTCAAGCAACAACTGGTGGGTGATATCCATTCGCCGCCATTTTACAGACACTATGATAATGAGAAGGAGTGTATCATAGCTAAGGTGGAACCAGGCTTGCAATTACAAGCTGAGATACCGATAGAGTAAGTAGTTAAGATACTAATTAAATAACATTTGCTTACTCAACATTAGTACGAAATTTAAGATAAGATGCTATTTTATATTTTAGACATGTTCTGGTTGGATTGCTGTGCTACGGGTACTACTTACTAAATGAGAAGGGGTGACAAAATAATAACATTTTTGGCTACTTCGTGCTTTGTATGGTACATTAAGCCATTGGTCCTAGTTCATATCAAAAGATTATTTATATGATTACTGCCATTACTTTAAATTAACTTTGAGCCAGCATGGTGAGGTGAGTTATACCCTGATCTCTCTGTGTGCTATTTAAGTTGGAAGGTCTGAACCTAGCTGTGGAATGATGAGTGCTGTCTTAATTATGTTAATTTCATACTGTTAACACTTTATAAAAAAAATGCTCAAAATGTTTCAGGTATAATCCACAGTCCAGAAACGTAGTTGACACAGATGATCCAACGACAAAGAAACGCAATAGAAACATCAAACCGGATCCTGAATCATGGGCGTGCAATGTACGCAAACTGAAACACCAAAAGGGGGAGGCATACGTCAGTCGTCGTGGCAAATTCGTACCGGAGAGAAAAGTTCGCACTGTCAAAGACTGCCTGCAATCATGCAAATACAAATGCGGCTTACGTATCAACGAGACGGACAGGGAGCACATATTTAAAGCATTCTATTCTCTTAACGCCAACGAGAAGAAACATTTCCTGCTAAACACTACGGAAAGAAACGAAGTCAATAAACATAAAACGCAGCACGACAACTTTAGAAGGAAACATTCGTTCAGATACTTCTTCCTGGTTAGAGCTGTGAGGTATACTGTCTGTAAGAATTTCTATTTAGGCACTTTGGCTATATCACAGAAACCTGTTTACAATGTTCACTTAGGCAAGTCCGAGATGAACATCCCTAAACCTGATGGCAGAGGGTTATCGGAAGCTAGTGCCCATTCATTGCCCTCAGAAGTGAAAGATACAGTGAGGAAGCACATTATGTCATTCACAACAGAAAACTCCAAACCTGTAAAGCAATTTTCAAGGAAAAAACAATATTTAGATCTTAATCTAAGCGTTAAACAAATGTACATTATGTACTCTACTGCATGTGAAAAGGACAGTGTGGTGCCTGTTAAAGAATCTATGTACCGGAAGATATTTAAGCAAGAGTTTAATTTGCACTTTAGAAAAGTGAAAACTGAACAACAGCTCTGTTGCAAATGCAAAAGCGTGATAAAGAAAAAATAATGAGTGCATTCTAATGATTAAATTGACACTTGTTTTACATTTACGCGCCGTTTCGGTGGCCGAGTGGTGAGAGCGCACGCCCCGAAAACCGGTCCTGGATTCGATTCTCAGGTGGGGCAGCGTGTTTCGGCCTATATAAAGTCCGGGTCTGTGATTAAAAGCTTTTGGCTAACGTTGTGCTTAAAGCCAAATAGCCAATAGGTAGTGGTAAGCCAGATCTGGAATAACAAAAATACTCAAAGCAAGCCAGGCCTTGATTTTAATTTTATAATATATTTAAAGGAACTGGCCCACTAAAATAAAGAACCCAATTTTTGTGTTCTTTTTTATTTATTATTGTTAATAAAATCAGGCATTACTTTGCGGAAATCCATGGCTTATAAAAACGCCAACTCACTGGTGTATAAAGCTTGGATGCAAGCATGCAAGCAAGCAAACAAGATGTATGCAAAAGGAGCGACGAATGAAAGGAAACGTACAAACCGAAAAACGTGGATCTTCCTAATTATATTAACGATTTTATAAATAACTCCTAATTAGGTGAGACTACCAACGTATTTGTTAATACGTTCGAGAGGACATGCATAACAACCAAAAGAAAGAGCGGTTTGAAATAGAATTAAAATGAAGAAAGAATTTATTAGTTCTTTAGAACTTGTAGTTGCGAAGGTCAGCTAGGTTCTGTTGTAATGGGTAGACAGGAAGGAATAACTTTTATTTTTTTATAATTAGCCCTGCAAATGACCCCCACTCCACCTGATGTTAAGTGGAAGTGAAGTCCAGGCGCGAGGACAACTGGTGCAGCGTAAGAGACGTAGCATCAGTCACCCTCACTCTGCCGGTCCACAAAGTGCCTCTTCACGCCACGTTTGAAGGACCCTATGTCATAGGTAGGAGGGAATACGTGTGCTGGTAGACTTCCATCTTTTGGAGGTGCGACAAAAAAACGAGCCACCAAATTTCTTTGTGCGTGATGGAATATTAGAGACTGTAAATTAGTGACTCCGGAGAGCAGCACGCGTACTCCTATGGAGGAAGGAAGATAGAGGGATGAGGTCAAAGAGTTCTTCAGAGCACTCGCCATGGTATAAACGGTAAAATACGTAGTTTCGGTGTTATTCATAGTTCCGACTTTTCCATTTACTTGGTATTTTTATTATGATATGTTTCAAATTGTATATACTTTACTAAGTACCTACGCATATAATTTACAATATAGTAAATACATATTTTAAAGTTTAATAATTTATATAAACTTAATTAATAAACAATAATGTACAACAGGCATATAACAGGACTACCATGATAGAAAATCAAACAATAACTTATAATTATTAATTTTTATATTTTTGCACTTTAATAACTTACAGCCTATACTAATAAAATGTACAAAAGATATAGGTAATATATAACTTTGGTAAAACATTGCATCTGAGAGACATTTTTATTGATCCAGGTATAAATTAGAAGTCTAAACCAATACTACCAATATAGGTACCTAAATACGATTATAAAATATAAAGTTCAACAATCATGTTTAAATTATTATTTAAACCTATTGTTATGATTGATTAATTATTAAAAACATAATCACTTAAAAATAAATCTCAATTAAGTGTGAGATCTATTATTTTTGCAATAACTTAGGTTAAGTATACCTACTTATTTGCGGGAGGTCAAATAATATTTGGATAAAACACTTAGGGCCTGACTTATAAACATTATTTATTCAAAAAATGTTTTTTCTCCTCTGCTCAAATTCAAAATGACGTTTGCTTAATGTAGACAAAACAATGTGTAACTAAATAATGCTTAAATAGTGTTTAAAAGTATGGCCTTTAATAGCTAAAATCAAAATTAAATAACACTAAAAAGGGATTGTTTCAAAACGAGAATTTGGTATAGTACCGCCTCCTGGTGGCATGAATGAGGCTAGTTACAATAAATCGAGTTACAAACGAGAGAGTTACAATTATTATTGTAACCATACAAATTCGAGCAAGTTTTTAATCGAGGCTAAAACTAATTTTAAACGGTTCCACCGTAAGTAAGAAAGTAATAGCAACATACCTACCTATACGCTTTCTATTCTATAACTTCACCAGGGATCGTTCGCCATTTTTAGAGTTCCAGGGACGTTGTCAAGGCTATCTGTACTGTAGCTTAACTAAGGTAAAAAAACTACTCTTATTAGAAGACAACAGTTTGAAACTTTTGCGTTTTGATATTAACAAAATATTTAAACGTGGTTTAACACAACTACTTACCTACTTTTTTGTTGTTTCGAACGTGTACCTACGGGCTGAGTGCTGTCGCGATAGATTCGCGTCGGGTATACCTAATTATTATTGATGTAAGTATGTGCATAGACAAATATTATATATCGTCCTTGGTATGTCTTAAACCCCGTTGAAATAATGTTTTGTTTAGATGACAACAAATCGTAAGGACATGCGATTGTACTTAAATTTGGTCAGCTATAGCATTGTCAAACACTCGCTGCCCGCGCGGCAATCAAATGTGAGAATAGGACAACGCCTACCTCTCAGGACCTCTCTCAGTGCGTCACTTCATTAGTCACTACTCCCTAAGCCTCCCATTAGACCTTTAACCCTTTAACAGGCTCTGGGATGTATATGAATATTTAAAACTTTATAAGATTGCGATAAGATTGAAAACCAATTAAATATTTAAACATGTGCCAAAAAGAGGTAAGTGTGACAGAGATAGTAGTAGTAGCCGTAGGCGCTGTCCTATTCCCACATTTTACTTGTGTACCTACGGAGTGTTTGACAGTACACACGCCTGCTGATCATCGTACCCAAGACTGTCAAATTTCTCCAATTGATATTTATCCTTAAACCCTAGTAACAAAGTTCAAAATGTATTGAAGAAATTGGAAATTTTGTGGTAGGTAGTGGTATAGCGCTGGCGTCTGTGCTGTAGTTGAATTTGATGTTTAGTGAATTCTCGCGGGAATAATGACGCAGACGAGGTCCTCCCCGTTCTCATTCTTGAGCTCCCATTTCACGTCTACCTTCACCTTGGGGTAGGACTTCATAACGGGCAACGTCGTCTTGTAGTTCGCCTTTTGGCCAGCCTGTAAAAGACATTTAGTATTTTTTAGTAAGTAGGTACTAAAATATTTTAGTACTTATAAAAATTAGATTGTCCTTCGTTTTCGCTTTTGGACATTGGGAGATTGGGTCACACACACAACCCAACACGCTGAGTCGCTGACCCAACAACAACCGGGACCAACGGTTTTACGTGCCTTCCGAAGCACAGAAAAATTGGAGTTGTTTTTAGTGTAGTTATAGGGCCTAGACAGCTGGCAAACGCAGGCAAAATAACATAAGAGATCGAAGGTAGAATGTATGGAATTGACATAATATAAGCAAAAGTTACGTAGGTACCTATTTAACGACGATCTCTACCTAAGTTACTTTGCCAGCGTTTGCCAGTCGTCTAGAGGTCCTTGGGTGACCCGGCATTGCGAATCGCAAACCGAACGCGCGCCGGCCGCCAGATACATTTTTAAACTAGAGTCCATATGGACTGTTGTCAGAATTATATGTATGAATTGGTGGGTTCGCGCCCACTCGGCCAGCTTAGACTCGACCCGAAGAATAATAGCAGATGTTTTACTACTAATTCAGTCAGTGTCATTTGTACAGTCATTAATAGAAATAGAATAATAAGATTTGAAACATATTTTTTTCTCGTAGTCGGTGATTTCTTTTGAAAAATGTACCTAGCTTTGTAATGATAGCCTTCTACTTCTACCTCGCTAATACTTCAACTTATATAAAACCAGGTAGGTACAAGCACAATACAAATTCTGTTGTTTGTCTCATGCGACCGCTTCGTGTTCAAAGCATGCTGGTTTTCTCGAAACAATAGGGAGCCCATTTATTGTTCGACCTGGTTCTGTCTCTTTCTGCTGGGGCAAAAATGCAAATATGCACGTGGCAATAGTGCCAAGGAAAGTATTTATGGTTAGTTTGTTATTCACAATGTGAGGTGAAGGGCCTTCTCAGGGCAGAGTGCGTAAAAATTATATATTAATTTCAAATCAACGTGGCCATTGTTTATTACCTACACGTGGCCCAAGTTTATTACCTACACGTCGGTTGTGTATACCGGCTGCACCGAAAAAAATAAAGATTCCACAGTGCGGGCCTGTGTCAATAAAAGAACGGGACTGAAGTGCAATGGTTAAGTGAAACTAGTTTTCAACTCTGACATAAGTACTTCCAAAGTTGATTTTTTTACAATTTTAGATAAAATTGAAAATGAGGTGTGTGAGAATTGTGGATCAATTAAAAAAATATATGAAAAAAAATAATGAAACTCTGAGAACATCATGGTATTCCTGTCCTGACTATAAAAGTGTAAAACATCGGCTAAATAGTGCGCGTAAAGGACATCTTGGACTGCCAAAATTTTTATTTAATAAACCAAGTGACGTCATAATTTCGGAGAGATTTAAATCAATCTTTTTGGTGCATCAGAAAGAGACAAGACGATTATAATTTTTGCTTCCGATTCAGACCAAATTCAGAATCACATATGGCTAGGCTAGGAGGTACCTACATGGCTACAGAATCCTGCAATGATACAAAAATGATGCTGTTAACAATGAGCTTCAAAGAACAACAAACTTGGTGAAGGCATGGAATCAGCGTCTTCAGCAATTTTTGGGAAAAATCCTAATTTGATTTCACTTATACAAATGATTGAAATTGATATTTCTGCATATGATAGAGCTCAACAAAGGTAAATATTGTATACAACATCTTGTTGATTATTAAGATAGGTAGGTACTGTAAAGTTATGTACTGATATAGTTCTTCTTTTTAGATTCCGTCGCGATCGCAATACATCAATCAGCCAAAGGAAGAAGAAAAGTATTGAAAATGATAACACTTTAGCTATACTTACTTATTACTTATTGACAAAAAAATTATGTCCTTAAAAGACTTTTTAAAAGAAACGCTCGATTGTTGATTAATCTTTTAATTGTGTTGTTCCTACCTGTCTAGGTAGGTATAATTCTTTTAGATACCTAATGCCTCACAAATAAACAAAGAATAAGGTTATTCTGCGTTTTGTTCCTGTCGTGTACCTAAACGTAATTTCTAATTATAATAAAAAAGACAAAACACGGAATAACTATTCCGACGTTATTATCTGTTTATTTATTTGTAAGGCACTAAATGTTTATTTTTTAAAGATAATTTATTTGTACAGAGCAAAGTACAATGTGTTTAACTAGGTTAAATTAGTTCGTATAAGCATTTTCACGTCAGCGCTCTCTGACCTACAAAACCGTGTTAAGTATAATTTTATTGTAATAAATCAGTGTCAAAACAGCGCTCATTGGGTTTGGTGATTTCTACGTTTCCCTATCCCTATCGATATAACTGTACCAATACAGTTTTTGGTCCTTCGAGAAAACAGGACATCGCGTGCGCGTCGCGGTTGTGCTGTTAATTTACCAGTGACTATCGAAATTGTGACAGACAGTCATATTTTCTCTCACAAACAGTGAACTTTTACATACAGTAATTTTACTTTGTGACATACAGTTACAATTTTCACATACAGTGAACTTTAAATACTTTTTCTTCTTTTATTTAACGTACTTTCATTGTGAAACAAAGTTTGTTCGAGATTGGCGTACATACAACCTACAGCAGCAGTTCCTGAATCTAATTATCCTGTTATCAAGTAAGATCTAACAATTATATCATATAGCAGCAGTATGGATAAACTCATTCAGTGCCAAGGAGGCATCCTGGAGTCGATCAAGCAGATCGAACGTAACTTCGGGAAGGACTCAGCGAGTCGTAAGACCCGCGAGTACATTGAAGATCGCTTAGACAAGCTAGATAAGACCTGGACTGAATTTAAATCGATTAATGATAAGTTGTTAGCATATGAAAGCTCTGATCATCCATATTTTTGTGATAATCAATTTGAGAAAACTAGGAGGTACTACGAGTCTGTTAGGCAGAAAATTGCATCTCAGGTACTGTCGGCAACCGCGGAGAACACCGCTGAGAGCAAGTCCCCAGGGCCGTCCAAGATGATGCATCCACAGCGCTTCGATCCTGAGGAGGCTGAGCCACCGGCCGCACCTATGCCCTCGCCAAGACAGGCAGGCGAGGCTACTGAGTTACTAACGAGACAGCGTACTAACTTTAGAGCATTTAATCGGTTGATTCGGAGTATTAAGGTAGATGAGATTAATGTTAAATGGGAGTTAGAGGATGAACTTAGAAATATACAATTGCGTTGGAATGCCATAGATTCCTTACACTTACAAATAGATAATATTTTACAAGGTTCAGACACTTTATATATAACTGTACTATACTTTATCGATATAACTGTACCACTACATTATTCAATCATGTTTAATTAATAGGTATATTAGAAGTTAGTACCTACCTACTTGTTATGTGAACCTAATAATTATAATCATATTTAAAGACTGATTCAATACATACCACCGTGCTACTAGCTGAAGATTGTAATGATAATAATTAACAATAATCTGTGATTTTTACTACAAAGTACAAAGCTAATCCTACTAATATTATAATAAACGCGAAAGTTTGTAAGTATAGATGGATGTTTGTTACTCTTTCACGTAAAAACTACTGAATGGATTTGGATGAAATTCGGCATACAGATAGTTTATTGTTACAGATAGTTTATTAACACATAGGATACTTTTTATCCCGATATTCCCACGGGAACGGGAACCACGCGGGTGAAACCGCGAGCGGCCGCTAGTATGTTAATAAAGGATAAGTACAAACCTACTTACCTACTTGTTTAATTATTGATTTATTTATCCTAACATTATATGTCTGACAGTACATTCTTCAGGTTGAGTCTAAAGCGCAGGACAAACACAAGCGGCGTCGGGCGCGGGCGAGGCGCGGGCGTCATTCGTATTTCATATGAATCGTATAGAAGCGGCGGGGCGCGGGACTTAAACCTACATGCGGCGTGGCGCGGGCGGGGTGCTCATACGCCTCGCCCGCGCCTCGCCCGCGCCTCGCCCGCGCCTCGCCCGCGCCGCGCCCGCACCTCGCCCGACGCCGCTTGTGTTTGTCCTGCGCCTAAGGGGGTCGAGTGGACGCGGACCACAGAAATATAGCGCGGACCCTTGCAAACGTGCAAGCAGTATGCCGGTAAATATGCAAGCAAGCTAACAGGCACGCAAGTAAACATGCAACAGTGCTGCCCTCATTGGTTTTTCCTTATTTATAAAGAATCAAGCAAACTCCTTCGGTCAATGATCGGAGCCAAATTCACGAAAACTTTCCGTAGTGCACTAAAGAAACATCTTTAGATATTTTTGAGACGTAGGTATATTGTAAGTATCTACTTATTTATTGTATCTGTGCAAGAAACCGCTATTCTGATTATTGCCAAAAATGAACACGTTTAGCAATAATCATGCAATAAAAAAAAACAGTGCTACTTCATAGACAATAAATACAATATACCTACCTACCTACCTATGAATGTCGATCACAGAAATATTTCTGTGGCGTCGATAGCTTGGTTTTATCATGGACGTAATAGTTAGTAGGTATAATAGATAACGTCCATGGGTTGGATACAATGGTTGGCGGTTTTCGGCACATCAAAGGGTTAAGCGCGTTGACAACGCAACATCGCCAACATCATTAGAGATAAGTTAGCCAGGTGTCCATGTCTACAGCTTCCTCATTCGACATAGAGAAATTCTAAGCATGCCATATTTTTGTGCATATTATGTGCAATCAAACGTGTCAGTCCTAATTTTTATGCCACCACAACTTCGTTACTATGAGTTGTTTTATGTGTGTAAGCTGGAGACACGTGTCACCAGCTCGCACACGCCCGTTAAGACAAACCAGTGAGGATAGGGTTTTAGACTATAGCCAGAAATTTTGTGCATAATTTGTGCACTAGGAACAAAAAAAACTAACCATCATACTCAAATACTGTTGAAACTACGATCATGAAACTGTGTGCGAGCTGGAGACACGGGTCTCTGGCTTGCACAGCTGTATCTTCGTAATTGTTTAAGCTACGGTTATGAATTATACCACAAATTTTGTGCCTAATTTGTGCATAAGGCACAAAAATTTTCAAAACTTTAACTCAAAAGGTTTTTGAGCTACGAACCGATAAGTATGTGTAAGCTGCTAAGCTAAGCTTGATATTTAAAACGAAACGCTATCTTATATACACACATCAAAAGTGTCTAGGGATCAACATATATTTTTGCAATAACTTTTCTCCTGATTGATATTAATTAAAATTTTCTTTAAGGATTCATCAAATAAAGTGTTTTCGTTTCTCTACAGTAACGATAAACCAAGTCACCTTTGCATTAATAAAGAAATTTGCCATTTTCCTAATAAAGGGATTTTTGACATTTGAACCACTAACATTAAAGTTCGAAAAAAAGACTGAAATAACAGTTTTCTTTAAAATTTTATTGGGTAACTTAAACAATTAATAATCCGTGTTTCTACCGCGAACACTAACAACACAAGAACATCGGTTTGGCATACTCAAAATGAGTTTATCCAAATCACGCTGTGGAATGGCCGCCCATGTTCGTTGCAACAACAAAAAAAGGTGTTCTTGCGACTGGATACCCTCCATATTCGGCAGAGCTCTTCTCTGTAGCATATCCCATGCATGCTCAATCGGGTTCAAGTCTGGCGACTGAGCAGGCCAGGGCATGACATTGATGTTAGCTGCGGCGAGAGTCTGTCTTACAACTCTTGCGGTGTGCGGTCGTGCATTATCATGCATTAACTGAAATAAGGGACCGATTTGCACTTGTAGAGGAACGATGACGTCTGATACAATCGTCTCAGTATAAATTTGAGCGTTGAGGTTGCCTCTGATCCAAATCAACTCAGTTCTTCCGCCGATCCAAATACCCGTATCGATACTATTGATAGTGTCGTATGTCAATAGTATCGATAGTATCGACAAAGTTCAATAGTATTACCCAATTTTCACGATCGATACTATCGATGGTATCGATAGTACCTATCGCAGCATTTCGATATTTTCGATAGGACTATTCGCGCTATCGACTATTTTTCAAGATCAACTATCGATAGTGAAACTATCAGTATTGCAACAACACTAGTACTGGGGCCTTAAAATAAAAAGTAGGGTAGGTTAGTTAGGTACCTATAGTGAAACTAAATTAGTCGCGTCGCGCATCGCTTTAACAAACGGCTCCTAGGCCAAAATTCTCGGTACATAAATTAAAACAAACGAGAGCGCAAATTAAAATTACTCTAAATATTGCTAGCTTTTAAGTTCAAACTCGATTGCAATCGTGTAGCGCGAGGAACGGCAACGGCGCGCTTAGCCACTTCCGAGCCATTATTTTGAATTTGTTTGGCGGGAAAACAGTTTTTGGATTATAATTTTTAAACTAAGAGGCCCAGAGATTTGAAATTTTGCCTCGTGTTTGCACAAATTATAACGTATTAGTTGATCTTTAAAACGAAACGTTATCTTAAACAGTTACAGTAATTCACCATGTGTTAGCCCGTGTTACGTGTCACCAGCTTACACATACTTATCGGTTCGTAGCTCAAAAACCTTTTGAGTTAAAGTAATGAAAACTTTTGTGCCCTATGCACAAATTAGGCACAAAATTTTGAGGTATAATTCATAACCGTAGCTTAAACAATTACGAAGATACAGCTGTGCAAGCCAGAGACCCGTGTCTCCAGCTCGCACACAGTTTTATGATCGTAGTTTCAACAGTATTTGAGTATGATGGTTAGTTTTTTTTGTTCCTAGTGCACAAATTATGTACAAAATTTCTGGCTATAGTCTAAAACCCTATCCTCACTGGTTTGTCTTAACGGGCGTGTGCGAGCTGGTGACACGTGTCTCCAGCTTTCACACATAAAACAACTCATAGTAACGAAGTTGTGGTGGCACAAAAATTAGGACTGACACGTTTGATTGCACATAATATGCACAAAAATATGGCATGCTTAGAATTTCTCTATGTCGAATGAGGAAGCTGTAGACATGGACACGTTAGCCAGTAGTGCGATTCTCTAAGCATAAGTATCGTTAAAGCCTTGGTGGCAGCGGCTGCAACAGCGGTGAGCGTACCATTGGTATTCTTCTAAGTAATTCTCAACGCTGTTCGACACTAGATCCGCACGGCTGTAAGCGGCGTGATAGGAAACCACTTCTTTGATATTTCATGTAGGTATAAAATCGGTATTCTGTAAGTCAGTCTAAACGTTGACCACAGCCGTGACTGCAGCGTAAGATGTGACGGCTGTAACATCTATGATTACAGCCATGCGCGCAGCGTCTATATGTCGCTTAGGGAATCGCATAGCAGTTCCTCAATGGTTGTGGATTCCGGGTGTAGCGCGCTTGCACCTTCGGTCTTATCGTCACTTACCATCAGGTGAGTGAGATGATGTGCGTGTGGATTGAGTGTTCCTTTTAAAAAGTTAATACAAAAATTACAAAATCCAAGAATATTTTAGGAAATAATTGTGAAAAGTCAATGGCGAAGATAAAAAAATTGTGAAAAGTTTCGAGAGAAAGTTACGGTCAATTAACTAGAACACTCAATCCGCTGACCTGAGAAAATACAAAATCTCGTTTCTCAAAAAGTACTAGATTTAGATATGTCATTTCTTGTGAAATTATTGTACAGAATTTGTTAAAGATATTCACAATTATTCAATTGTTTTTAACGGTTTATTTTAATTTTATAAAGGTAACTTTAAAACACTCAATCCTCCTATGGTGCAGATGGAGTGTTCCTAAAATCTCAAACTATGGCTACATAAATTATTGACATTGTTATTCTATTACACGAATACAAGCCCGAATCAATTTGTGAAACAAATATCTTAACGTATAATATAACAGTTCAAGAGTTAATTTAAAAAATACTTTCTTTGTAACGTCCCGTCTGAGTGCTCCATATTTTAGCGTATATTTAATTAACCCGAACTTGTATGCAAACCGAGACTACACCAGAAATTGTGGAAATGTTTTTACTAAAATTGAACACATCTTCTGTTTTTGAGAACGTTTAATTTACAACAATAATTAACTTTATCATATTTCTAAGCTAGGAAATTGATTAGAGTGACCATGCATAAATAAACATAAACACATTTTTTAATTGTGTTAAGCACTTTATTACAAAAAATATAGATTATTTAATTTATATATTATCTTTCTTTTCTACATCTGAAAAACCGTAAGATAAAGAGTGTAAAATAATGGGACCATCTTTACCAGAGCAAATTTTTACGCTAAATCATCCCAAAGCTAATAAGTATGTTACAGAGTCTAAAGCACAAATAATACAGAGAATAAAACTAACAAATACATGTGTTTTGTGTGCTCGCATAGCACTTAAGCATTTTAAAAGTAAAAATGTTGACGATGAAAATGTTAATGTTGACTGCGCATGCGCATTAATAGTGTTGTCAGTGCTACTGTCACAAAAGAGTGCTTATACACATCATGTAAGACACTTAAGAAAGGAGAGAGAGAAAGTCTGCATTCCTGCCCATCAATGTAGATATGCTGTCCTTTTTCGGAATTTCTTTCCTGGAGGAGGCAATTTGTTTCACTAATGAGACGCAAGAATGTAAATGGTGTAAAAATCAAACTATCGTCACAATGAACTTTCGGATTTCATATCCTTTGATTTAAATGGGGTTGAAATGATTTTCTTAAAGGAAATACCTACCTAAATCAATTTTTATAAAAGATAGACAGTATAAATTGGTGGAAGGCGTTGAATTTGTTCCAGGAATTAATCCTAATGATCTTGGCCACTACAAAGGTCATGCTTTTGTTAACAATCAAGTGGTCTGCTATGATGATTTAGCGTAAAAATTTGCTCTAGTAAAGATGGTCCCATTATTTTACACTCTTTATCTTACGGTCTTTCAGATGTAGAAAAGAAAGATAATATATAAAATAAATAATTATATTTTTTTGTAATAAAGTGCATAAAACAATTAAAAAATGTGTTTTTTTAAATATGCATGGTCACCCTAATTTATTAAATTCCTAGCTTAGAAACATGATAAAGTTATTTATTGTTGTAAATTAAACGTTCACAAAAACAGAAGACGTGTTCAATTTTAGTAAAAACATTTTCACAATTTCTGATGTCTCGGTTTGCATACAAGTTCGGGTTAATTAAATATACGCTAAAATATGGAGCACTCAGACGGGACGTCACAAAGAAAGTATTCTTTGTGACGTCCCGTCTGAGTTAATTTAAACTCTTGACCTGTTATAATAAACGTTAAGATTTTTGTTTCACAAATTGATTCGGGATTGTATTCGTGTAATAGAATAACAATGTCAAGAATTTATGTAGCCATAGTTTGAGATTTTAGGAACACTCCATCTGCACCATAGGAGGATCGAGTGTTCTAAAGATACCTTTATAAAATCAAAATAAACCGTTAAAAATAATTGAATAATTGTGAATATCTTTAACAAATTCTGTACAATTATTGCACAAAAATGATATATCTAAATCTAGTACTTTTTGAGAAACGAGATTTTGTATTTTTCTCAGGTCAGCGGATTGAGTGTTCTAGTTAAATTGACCGTAACTTTCTCTCGAAACATTTCACAAATTTTTTATCTTCGCCATTGACTTTTCACAAATATTTCCTAAAATATTCTTGAATTTCGTAATGTTTGGATTTACTTTTTAAAAGGAACACTCAATCCACACGTCATATTGAGATGAAGGCCAAGAGCGTACTCGTAGTGGATAAAAAAAACATATCTTTTTGGCTACATTACCGACGTAGAGACGTAGCCACCAACGTTAACGCAGATGGTGCAGTAGCATGTTAACGATATGATGATACCTTCAGCAGTGCGATTCGAGAATTGACTCTGTCTCTTTCATATTCATAGAATTGGAGCAGATCACAGCTATGCGCGCAGCGTCTATGTGTCGCTTAGAGAATCGCATAGCAGCTAGGAGCTCGATGGCGCAACGGCTAGCGTGTTCTTCACTCAGACCAACTTTTGTTGGTCTGATGTTCCGCATGCGATCTTGCCCGCTAAGAAACTTTTGCAATACCGCGTCACTGAATGGGTGACCAAAAAAAAAAACGTCTCGAGGTCCTCCGTGCTTCGGAAGGCACGTTAAGCCGTTGGTCCCGATGGTTGTAAGATGACCAGTCGTTAAAACCCACCAACCGGCAATAGGCCAGCGTGGTGGGTTATGGCCCAATATCCCCACGTGCTATTGTCTACGTGGGAGGCTTGTGCCCAGCAGTGGGACGTTTATAAGCTGATGATTATGATACCTTCAAAGGGCAGGTGAGCCCGTTGTCCTTGCAGGCGTCGGGCTGCGGCAGCGGGAAGGGCACTGGCAGGTTCATGATCACGCCGTGCACCTCCGTCTCTATTGTCTTCACGTCTTGCGCTGTAATAGAAATTGCGAACAAATTACAAAATGGGAATTATTGAAACAATTTCCCTCGAGCAGAATTCGAACCCGCACCCTTCGACAATGCAGTAGGAACTCTTGAAATTGAATTTGCGTCTTTGGCTTTTAAAGTAAAAAAATAAAAAGTGTTGATTAAAATTTCGACGGGCTGGATAAGTCCACGGTAGCTTTTGGAAGAGCACCTGACCCGGATTGTCAGAAGGGTGCGGTTCGGGTTCGAATCCTGCTCGTAGAAATTTTTTCACCATTTGAAATGAAAAATATTTATTCGGAGCATAAATAGGACAATTAAACATAATATAAAAACGTAGGCATTATGCAGCCGAAATGGTCGCCACTCAGCTTATGCCGTGACCGAGACATTTACATGCCATGGCGCTGTGTTAATAAGCAGAACGATAACTCCATGCCGCGCATGCTGCTCTGTAAGTGTAGGTAGGGACATGACATGAGAGTCGTACGTAACACTTCTTTGAAAAAAATATACTGTGGGGTAGCTAAACCGTGTCGCGTAACGGTGAAACAATACTACCACACCCTCTCTTCCCCTGGGTGTTGTAAAAGGCGACTAACGGACTAAAGCCTGCACATACATCCAACAGCACAGAGTGGCGATGGGCTCACCATCTCTGTCACACTGAGCACATGTGCATTTGTTTTTTGGTGAAACGTGAAATTGCCTTTTTTTATAGCAGAAGGAGGCAAACGAGCAAGCGGGTCACCTGATGGAAAGTAATCACCGCCGCCCATAGACACCTGCAAAACCAGAGGAATCGCAGACGCGTTGCCGGCCTTTAAGGAAGGAAAAGGCTCGTTTCTTGAAGATCCCTAAGTCGTGTGGTACCGGTCCGGAAATACCGCCGCCGAGAGCTGGTTTCACATAACACTGTAGTTCGAGGCAAGAAATTTCTTGAAAAACGTACAGTAGTAGACCGCCAGCCATCAAGGTGATGAGGATAGAATGACAGTCGATTGCGTGTAGTGCGGTGAAGGAAATCAGCGGCAGGGATCAAGCCGAACAATTCCTCAGAACACTCCCCGTGATATATACGGTACAAAATGCAGAGAGACGCAACGTCTCTCCGAAGAGCCAGTGAATCGGGTCGACCTGAAATAACCACGTCGTCGACAATTCGAGCAGCTCTGTAAATGCGGTCAAATGGAAGGAGTTGGTATTGGGGTGCTCCAGGCCAAAGATGGGAGCAGTATTCCATATGCGGCCTGACCTGAGCTTTTACGACACCTAAGGGAAAATATGTCTTGGTAGTATTCTAATAATGAGCAGCCACCCCACAGCTTTTAGCATATTCTATTCCAATTAATAACCAGAGTACTGGGCAGATTGTAGAGATCGATTTACAACCACTGTGATAATTACTGCGTAACGCATTGTTCCTCCATTGTAACTAGCTAGATGTATTGAATGATGACGAATCTCCTGAAATCCTTATCTTCCTCGCGTAGTTATGGGACTGTTGCGTCTCTTTAATCATTCTTAGTGAACTGTAGATGTGTGTGGGTCTGTTAATACGTAGCACAAAGCGTAGCTATCCGAGTAGGTAGATAAAGATAAATTATTATTTATTGTACACCAAATTAACAACAAAAGGACAAACACAAAATAACATACAATTGGCGGCCCTATCGCTAAAAAGCAATTTCTTCCAGGCAACCAGCAAAAGGCAGGATAGAAAGTAAAATTTTAAAGGGCAGTTATGGTGTTTCAATATAAATTAATTAGAATTAGATAAACAAATAAAAACAAATAATCATGCTTAAGCATATCAATATCATACATATATAGTTACATAAATACTTATAAAGTTTTCTATCTAAATATATTAAAATCATAAAGACGTTGACAGTGACAAATAGTGTTTTCTAAAGCTGTCCAAGGATTGGGCACGCTTAATATCTGCCCCCTTACTCTCGAATCTAATCTCAATGTTGATATCAAAGCCGTCAAATAACAATACAATAATAAGTGCGTACTCTTGACGCGCTTAAATTCGGGATCAGATTGAAATCGAAATCATGTTCATATTGGAAAGATAAGTATGAAGTTTGCTTTCAATAATGTCATCGATAGTGAGAACCTTTTGTGTTTTTGACGTATCGATAAATGTAACGCATAATAAAAATCCACTTTAATATCTAAAATTATAGCTGTATCTAATTAATGAAGTTATAACTCATTTTATATCAATAAATCCTTCAATGTTAAGCAGAATTTACAAAACAATATTGCATTATCTAAAGCGACATCAACATTTTAGGACGTATGAAGCGCTGCCTTCGCCTTGAAATGGTATTAAAAAATAAAAAGTCTCTCTGTGGCGTTGTCTGTCTGTCTCTGATTTGACAACATCACTTTCTGTCATGAAGGACAATAAATTATTACCTGCCCCCCTACTCTCGAAACCGATCGCTATTGGATCGAATTGGTATTGTGAATTTTCGTACTCTTGAGTTTCGACACTAGCGATAAAATGGATTCATGTCGCGCGGATATTGCGTGAACTAAATGACATTAAGTTTTGTTGAAATTCGTACCCAGGACGCTACTTTGACAGTTAAATATGGTATTCTGATGGTGTTTAGATTGGCTGTCAATTGACATTGTCACAATAACTAAAGTGGTACTTTATGAGTATTGAATTTACGTATTTTTCGCTAAATAGGTACTCATTTTTAAGCCGTGTCGCGTAGCGGTGTAAGAATACTACCACCCCGTCTCTTCCCTTGAGTGTCGTAAAAGGCGACTAACTGACTAAAGATTATTAATGTGTGAAATGTGATAAGACTTGTTACCTACTTAAATAAATGATTTCAAAGACTGCACATCTTAGATTAAAACAATGTTTTAATCTAAGCTGCACATACATCAAACAGCATAGAGCGGCGATGGGCTTACCACCTGTCACGCTGACCACATGTGCAGTCGCTATTTGGTGAAAAGTGGACTATGGTAGAGGACTGCTTTTGCGGTCCTCATTGCCTAGTCTCTGAAGTCTCTGACTAATCTTTCGGAGATAACAGTCGTGATTATATGTATGTATATACGAGTATGTACCTACTTATTTGTAAGTACTATGATGGCGCGTTTGGCTCTTTCTTTTCTTATTTTAAGAAACGCTCTAAGAACCGAGCTAAAATTAAGCAGAAACGTTAACGTTGCTTATTGGGGAACTGGGTGCCTCATATGATTTATAATAAATTTTAAATAAAGTTTCTTTGGTAAATTAAATTAAGTTTCTTTAACTCTCAGTATCTTTACAAAACAAATAAGTACTCTTTTAATAAAACAATAATAATATTCAGCAAAATTTATTGCCTAACACACAATTGTTCTTGCAATTGTTCACAATTGCACAAACCTACTGCTTGCTTACAATTATTTAATCCAGATAACAAAAAAATACACATGTCTTCATTAGCTTCATTATTTTATTTATTTGCTGCTTGTTGGAGAGCATTGGCAACCTCACGTCCGTGCCTCAAAAATATCTTGTGCTGGATGCTCTACTGCATCTGAGACGGTCCAACCACTTTCCTTACGGCCTCTACTCGTTTGCGTCATTCATCAAAACCGAATACTGAGCTTTTAGTGGTCTTTTTTTGAGCCCAATACTATAAAATAAAGGTGAACAATAAATTTTATGATATTTGATTCGATTATCCCAAATATTTTTCAAGACGTTATGAAAGTTTGAAACGTTCACTGTCACTTTAATTGACTATTGGTGGAATAAGTAAAACATAAGTCGTCGGTCAATTATAGCAAGTGTAATATTAATCTTTACTTTCACAACAAACAAATTTATTAGATCTTACATCGCAGAAAATTAACAGCCCCCTTACTCTCGAATCTAATCTCAATGTCGATATCAAAGCCGTCAAATAACAATACAATAATAAGTGCGTACTCTTGACGCGCTTAAATTCGGGATCAGATTGAAATCGAAATCATGTTCATATCGGAAAGATAAGTATGCAGTTTGCTGCCAATAATGTCATCGATAGTGAGAACCTTTTGTGTTTTTGACGTATCGATAAATGTAATGCATAATAAAAATCCACTTTTATATCTAAAATTATAGCTGTATCTAATTAATGAAGTTATAACTCATTTTATATCAATTAATTCTTCAATGTTAAGCAGAATTTACAAAACAATATTGCATTATCAACATTTTAGGACGTATGAAGCGCTGCCTTCGCCTTGAAATGGTATTAAAAAATAAAAAGTCTCTCTGTGGCGTTGTCTGTCTGTCTCTGATTTGACAACATCACTTTCTGTCATGAAGGACAATAAATTATTACCTGTTAATTTTAGAGGACCGCAAAAGCAGTCCTCTACCATAGTCCACTTTTCACCAAATAGCGACTGCACATGTGGTCAGCGTGACAGGTGGTAAGCCCATCGCCGCTCTATGCTGTTTGATGTATGTGCAGCTTAGATTAAAACATTGTTTTAATCTAAGATGTGCAGTTTTTGAAATCATTTATTTAAGTAGGTAACAAGTCTTATCACATTTCACACATTAATAATCTTTAGTCAGTTAGTCGCCTTTTACGACACTCAAGGGAAGAGACGGGGTGGTAGTATTCTTACACCGCTACGCGACACGGCTTAAAAATGAGTACCTATTTAGCGAAAAATACGTAAATTCAATACTCATAAAGTACCACTTTAGTTATTGTGACAATGTCAATTGACAGCCAATCTAAACACCATCAGAATACCATATTTAACTGTCAAAGTAGCGTCCTGGGTACGAATTTCAACAAAACTTAATGTCATTTAGTTCACGCAATATCCGCGCGACATGAATCCATTTTATCGCTAGTGTCGAAACTCAAGAGTACGAAAATTCACAATACCAATTCGATCCAATAGCGATCGGTTTCGAGAGTAAGGGGGCAGTTGTGCCAATCTAACAACAAAATAAAACAAAATATTAAATTTGGAATCATAAACAAATCATCCGTTCCCGAAACTTTTTTGACAGAATGTATATGTTTTACGTGAAGCCCATTTAATTAAAAGAAACCATTTTGTCGAACACACACATCACACCCAGTTAATTAACCGTTCTGATAAAATGTACATAGCACGAAATGACCCTCATTTAATTAGTATATTCACCTAACAATCACACCACTAACTAAACAAACTAATCAACGGAGCTATTATGTTTTGATTGTCGCGTTTAATCTCCGCCGAAACAAATAATAATTTTATGCATACCATACGTCATTTAAACCGACGACACGAGGTGATAACGAATTATTTCGTTGTATCTGGAGAGCTACACTGACTTAATTAATTCTATTTATCGATATGCATATGAATCATGCCAGGAAATATATTGCCAAGTGCACATGCCTACAGAACCTGCAGATCAACCTATCCAAAAAGGTCAAATATCTAATTATCATGATTATTTTGCACAGAAATAATAGATTTGGACACAGGCAGGTAGTAACCTATATACTTTTTACAGAAATCAACATCGTAGGCGAAGCCGCTTGACGGGAAACTAGTGTTAAATACTTATTCGAGATATTAGGGTACTTAGGTATATCCATTAGTCGTCCAGTAATCGTGTAAGTCAAAATGCGTATAAGTCAATATGCGTGTAATTCAATACGCGTGTAAGAAATTAGTCGTTATGCAAGTAACCCTCGTTATTTATCCTTTTGCCTGTCACGAAAACTCCTAGAGGTTACTAATCATTGAATTTCTATTGTCTGATTTTACGGCAGCTGAACTCTTATACTTAAGTACCTTAGTGACAAAAGTTGAAAGTGTATTGAAGAAATTTGGCATAATATAGTGGGACGTTGAATTGGCGTCTGTACTGTACTTACCTAGTGAATGTCACTGATGATATCAGGTCAGGCATGGAAAACTGTAAAGTAACAGCTCTTGCCTTGCTAGATTTTAGCAATGCTTTTAATTCTGTCGACTTTGATGTATTGCTCGGCATACTCCGCTCTATTAACATATCTCCAGCGGTTATTGACTGGTTTCATAGTTACCTGTCTGGACGCCGACAGCGGATTCGCATTGAGAACTCCTTGTCCACCTTTTGTGACATTTCCGCTGGGGTGCCGCAGGGTGGCGTTTTATGTCCTTTAGTTTTCGCTATATTTATCAATTCCATTTCCTCTAAATTAATTTCGTCCTACCACCTTTATGCAGATGATTTGCAAATTTACACTCAAGCTTCTACTGACCAGCTTCCTCAGGCTATCAATATCATCAACGGTGACTTAAACATGATTTGCGAGTGGAGCAGATCATATGATTTGAAAGTAAATCCTTCCAAGACTCAAATCGTCGTCATAGGCAGCTCCACAATGACAGGTAGAATTGACTGGTCGCATTTGCCTTCTATAACTTTTGATGGCGTTTCATTGTCTCCTACTAACAGCGTTAAAAACCTGAACGTGTTGATCGACAAAAACCTAACATGAGCACCGCAGCTACAACAGGTGAGCCGAAAAATGTTTGCCACAGCCGGATCCCTGAAACGTTTGCGCAATTTCCTTCCAATGGCCACTAAAACTGCGCTAGCACAATCTCTTCTTCTACCCGTCTTAGACTACGCCGATGTCAGCTATCTAGACCCCACTGAAGAGCAACTGAATAAGCTTGAGCGTCTTCAGAACTTTAGTATTAGATTTATATTTGGTTTACGCAAATATGATCACGTATCCGAATTTCGTACTAAGCTCAAGTGGTTGACAATTCGCCTTCGCCGGAATTTACATATCGTCTCCCTGCTTTACAGTATTCTGTTCAATCCCTTTTCCCCACCGTATTTCAGGGAACGCTTTAACTTCCTTGATGACACTCATTCTCGTATATTGAGATCATCGGAGAACTTGAAGTTGGAAATACCTATGCACTCCACCAGATTTTACGATAAGTCTTTTACCGTTCAAGCTGCCCGTCTGTGGAATGCATTTCTGTTATCAATTTTGGCGCGGAGGGAGTTTGAGTTGCATCTGTTAGTTAGATTAAATACAGTGCTGTTTTTAGTTAGTATATCTAGTGTGTATTGCGAATTTCATAATGGATAAAAACATCGAACAAAGAGTTTGTCTTAAATTTTGCGTCGCCAATGGAATTTCGTGTTCGTATCGTAGTCACTGAAAATGTTACAGAAGGCTTACAGTGCATCGACTTTATTAAAAATACGTGCTTTTGAGTGGTACAAAGCGTTCAAAAGTGGTCGAGATGTGATGGAAGATTTGCTTCGCTCTGGTAGGCCATCAACGTCTTCAACTGAAGTTAACATTGCAAAAGTGAAGGAAATGTTGACTGAAAATCCTCATTCAAGTTTGAGAGAGATAGCCGTTGAACTTTCTGTGTTTCACGAGACGATCCGTACCATTTTAAATAATCATTTGGGTATGAATGCCATGTTGCCGCTCGGCTAGTCCCAAATACCTGAATTTTCTCCAAAAACTCAATCGCAAAAGAATCGCTGAGGACATGCTGAACGAGTCAATTCCGACCCAACATTCATGCAACGCATTGTTACAGGCACAGACCACTTGTGGTTATAGGTAACGAGACGTGGGTTTATGAGTTTGACATGCAAACTAGTCAACAGCTTCGGAGTGGCGCCTTCCGACTGAACCGAAACCGAAAAAACCACGCCAAAGCCGATCAAAAGCCAAAGTCATGTTGACTGTTTTCTTTGACTATCGCGGTGTTGTGTACTCGGAATTCTTGCAGGGAGGTCAAACGGTAAATAAAGAATATTATTTGAGTGTTATGCGGCGTTTAGACGTCATCAACCAAACCGGTTTAGGAGAGCAAATTCGACAAAAAACCCCAAATTTGTGGAAAGAAAATTCTTGGATTTTGCACCACGATAATGCGCCTTCGCACAAGGCCGTCATTGTGAACGAATTTTTGACCAAAAACTCAAAAAATACCATCGAGCAACCACCTTATTCAACAAATATGGCTCCAGCCGACTTCTTTCTTTTTCTTAAACTCAAATTACCACTTCGTGGCACCCGTTTTCATTCGGTAGAAGACATAATGGAGAATTCGCGGCGAGAACTGAACTCAATTCCGTAAAAAGCGTTTAAAAATGTTTTGATGATTGGATTATTCGTTGGTGTAAGTGTATCGTTTCTGAAGGAGCATACTTTGTAGGCAAAAAAATAAATTTGGATGAATAACTAACATTTTGTGTATTATTTATCTTTTCCCGGTACTTTCTTGACAGAGTAGTATTATACTTACAGGGTATAAAAATACCTATAAGTAACGAAGCCGAAACATACGAATAATGTACATCCTGTGTGTACACTAAAACAAGTAGGTAACATTAAGGAGAAATAAACGTACTAATATTTAGGTATGTTCATATCTTAAACTTGCGACAATCCGATAAGTTTCACTCTGCGTATTAACAATAATTATTGTTAGAAAATCGGTGGCAATAGCGATTTGTCGAACTTTCGAATTAACCTTATCGTTTTTTACTGACAATTGTATTTTTTATGGAACAGACAAAAATGGAGGTAGAGCCTAAGTCTCTGCACGTTAGTATAAGTTCTATTTATATATTTGTTTATAAAATGTACACAGGTATCTATTATGGGTAAAGTAAGCAATGTAAGTTAAGGTTACAGTGTAAGGTAAGGTAAATGCACAATGTTTATATATAAAATAATAAGGTCTTTGCGTGTAAAACCATCGTTCGATCTTTAATAGTTGTTGAATATTTTTGGTGAATAAATAGCTTGAGGTAAGTAGTAGTAGTAGGTAAGTATTTTATCTTCATCTTTATTATCCTGCATGTGTTCTGACCTGGTATGAAGTCTATGCTGATGGTAGCGTTGGTATTCCTCTTGAGGATGCACTCCTTGGCGTCTTCTGCACACCCGCTCACCCCCACAGTCTCGACAGTCGCCATTTTTGAACCTGCACAAGACAAATAGTTAATATTAAACGTATTTGTATCAATTTTGTATCAAATCAAACAAAAATTAAATTAATAAAAATGTCTGTCAATGTAACATTAATGTTAGTAGCATTGTTAATGTTCCAACAGTCAGAGATGAGATAAATGTATTCTCAATTAAAGAGAATTTCGAGCAAAGTCCATCTTTATCCATTAGTAAGTATTTAAAGCAGCTGAAGACTCAGCAATTTATTCTTCGTTATGAAAAAAACGTAAGTATTACCTACAGGTAACTACAACTAACAACATCGAAATCTCCAAATGTTTATTTCTAGATAACCTAGACGCACTATATCAGTCTGCCTAACACTGAACAAGACAAAACGTACACACAGGTCACACAGGTCTTCTGTGCTCTGTATTACAGGTATCATATTGCAGCTGTGGAATTCAATTTGCACCTATTTCGTGAAAATCCGACTCCATTAATTTCACTCCGCCGGATTATTCCGATGTCAAGTAGGTATTTATGAGACTTTAATCTTACACGTGACATTATTCTAATTGTGTGTGTGTGTCTTGAAGTGTCTTGAATAGTAAAAAACATACGACCTAATTCTCGAATACATCTCAACCGAGTAGTAAAATATACCTACCAGTAGGTAAACAGATAGATAGATAGACAATACTTTTATTGTAACATAACACAAACATTTACGTTAGACATAAAAAAGCAAAAATACAAAGTTACAATGTGGCGGTCTTATCGCTTAAAAGCGATTTCTGCCAGACAACCAGTCGGATGGAGAGAACTTATACACTCTATGTTCGGAGGTGCAAACATTCAAAACATGGTTACAGAATTAAATGCAAAAATAAGTAATTAAATAAAATAAATAAAATAACATTACTTATTAAATAAATAAATAATAAGGTGTAATAAATATGTGTATATATATACATATACATACTTAAACATAATAGTCTCAGGTAGGAAGTAGCGGACTGTAATGGCTTTGGGACGGAGACCCGAAATGAAACAATGTCTTGCGTTGAATCAATAATCTTTATCCTCTCGTGTATCATCTTAAATACTAATTAACATCACATCTATACGTGACTAGAGGAAGGACGCCTTGTCAATCAGGAAGACCTTAATTATCACGTACTATTGAGTACGTGCTGATAGTATAATTCACTATATCACAGGACAACGACAGCTATGCAGCAGGATAGGGTTAAAGAGAAAGATAGAAATTCTTCACGAGCTCCTTGAATGCGTGAATGGTTTTAGCTCGCCTGATCGCAACTGGAAGCGAGTTCTAGAGACGAACAGCTTCAACAGTAAAGGAGCAATCGTAAAAGGTGGTGTTGTGAAGAGGAGTTTTAAGGGCTAGATTTTCTGATGACCGTAACGAGCGCGAGTTCGAACAATAAAGGAAACTGAAGCGTTCCTTTAGATACGAAGGATACAAGTATCCCAAGGGATTGAACAATATGTTATATAGAAGGGAGAGGATGTGAGTATTCCGGCGAAGACGAATAGGAAGCCACTTGAGTTTAAAGCGGTACTTAGAGACATGATCATACTTGCGCAAGCCAAATATGAAACGAATACAAAGGTTTTGAAGGCGCTCAAGTTTATTTAGCTGGTCCTCCGAGAGATCAAGATAGCAGGCGTCAGCGTAGTCTAAAACGGGAAGAAGCAGCGAATGCGCTAGCGCAATTTTAGTGGCAGTGGGTAAAAAGTTGCGTAGTCTTCTTAAAGAAGCCGAGGATGCGTAAAGCTTGCGACTGACAGCTTGCAGTTGCGGCCCCCAACTCAAGCAACTATCAATAATAACGCCCAAGTTAGTAACTGATTTGCTGAAAGGGATGTCCACTCCATCAAATGTAACCTTAGGGAGGGTTTCCCAGTTAATTTTAGAAAGCAACCTGGAGCTGCCGACCATAATAGCCTGCGTTTTGCTTGGGTTGACTTTTCAAACAGTAGTATGAAAGACTATTATACTCGTACTGTCCCATTGCTGAGCAAAGGCCAGGCGGATTCAAAATACAGTTCATTAACAGCTAACGACTATATAGGTGATGAACAAGATATTACAAAAATGTCTCCAGCCGTATTTTAGCAAGAATTGGTAGTTTAGTACAGCCCAGCTGTTTTACGGCTGCATACAGACGAAATTATCACTTTTTGCTTATAAAGAGTATTGGAAAATACTAAAATACAGCACCTAGTGTGAAAATATACCATAAGCATATTAAGCAAAATTAGAAGGCTAGAGCTACCTAACGACTGGATGGAGCTTCTATACATCAGCATTATATATTGCTATTATTTGGATATTGGTGTAAACCTACTCTGTTGAAATGCCATCATATTAGGCTTGATAGTAAGTGATCAATGGTTATTTTGGAAACCACTTTACGTGCATTCTAATATTATGCCATATTTCAGCAAATAGCTTCTTAATAGAATTCTAAAAAGCCACGGCTATCTATATTGGAAACGCCATTAAAACCTAACCTATTACTAATTAACTAACCTAACTTGATTTTATAAAACACAGACATTTTAGTTGTTAACTTTGTAAATTTCGAAGACAAATGCAACAGAATTGGTTTCTTTTCAATAGAAAAGCATTAGTAATACATCACACTCGATCTTAGGTTGATTTGTTACGAAAAGTAGATACATATTCATTTTTAAACATTTTAAAATTTTTGGGTATTATGTATTTCTTTTAAGGGCGCGTGAGTTTTTTATACCTATATAATATCTATACACTTTCACTGAAAAGTAGAAGCCGCAAGAAAAATACAACAGATAAGTTAAGATGAATGCTTATCCAATAATTTGTAATAAATGTCATGACCCGGCGTGAGTTAGGTATTCTTCAAACAATCTTTATTTAACGATAAAATTATTATTCTTTCAAGGCTTTAGTAAACATATGAGGCTGTGTGTAAGAATAAAAAATGCTGATTTGTAGAACTGTAGCGGTCTGTAAATGGATTATAAATTGGCTATTTGACAGTTGTAACAATAAAAAATGAAATATGTCGGAAATGGTAGGTTATGATTAAACGATAATTATCCAATAGTTTTTTTTATTGAGATAATTTGTAAATATTTTATTTTTACAAAATAAATTTGCGTTTTTTTATCTGTGGATTACAAGACCCGAAACACGGGTGGCCATGATTGAGCTTCATGTGACGGATTGTGACGTCACATTTCACAAAGTATACAGAAACTATCTGTCAGGTTTCAAGTTAAGTTTCTATATTTATTGAAATGTGACGTCACCGAGCAAAATGTCACGTGACCAACCGTTTTCGCACGAAGTTTGAAATCAATAAAGAAAAATATGTTTTTTTTCTGTTAAATAAAGGTTTTTCGAGAAAGAAAATATTGTACGGGGTATAAAATAAGCGTTTGTAACTTTTTAAATACTTTTTCGAAAACTGTCAAGTAGCCAATTATGTTCTTAGTCTGACTTCACTTTAGGTAGTACAGCGATAATACAGATTTTCACCAGCTGTTATTATTACACTTAAGACTGTACAGTTTGGGGCCCCTTTTGGAATTATATGGTCTGTATAGCTGGCTATACATCCTCTGTACAGTGTTAAGTGTTTAAATTTTGTATACTACAGCTTTTATACAGTTCGAAATGCTTCTTGGCAGAACGCTACAATCGATGGCCAATGGCCCGGTCACTACACTTAACAATTTAATAATAATAATAATAATAATAATAAAAGCTCTTATCACTGTCACAACGTGTCATTTCTTACAGAAAATATTTTTTGGTTTTATTGGTTCTAATGTTGTTTTCGTCGTACAAAATTTCCGTAAGCAGTGAAATAAAAGCAGTAAGATCAATATCAAAAATGCAAAACACTGATTTGGTTGTTTTTAAATTACTTTTACAATAGAACACAATCCCGAACCTACTGACATGTTGACGTACAACGTCAACAAGCAAACAACATAAAAAAAAAAAAGAAATGATAACGAGAAACAGAGCTAAACGAAGCGCACGCTCTCCACCATCGCCTACTCCGCCGACTTCAAGCTCCTCGTCCAATGATGACCTCAACAGGGTGTCAACCGACGAGTCGAGCAGCGCCAGTGGGCGATTGCCGTCTCCGCCGCCACAACGACCAGCGCGACGTGGACGACCACCGCTGCCGGCACGCTTGGGATCAGTGGGGCAACCTGCCCCGCGTACGACCCCCGCTACCGGTGGTGTAGTGCGCCGCATGCGATGGACTCAGCCTATAAATGAGAACTGCATGCGCGCCTACTATGGGGCAACAGAGGGAGGAACTAACCTTACTGCGTATCGTGTTCGGCTGCTGTCTTTGTTTCAGACCCTTGAACCGACCATCGACGTGTCTGCCCAACGATTGTCGGATCAAGTGCGGGTAATCCAGTGTAACAACTTGCTGGATCAGTCAGCACTTGATCGGCTACGCCTGGAGTCACTACGTATTTGTACGGCTTCTTCTTCGGTGCAGGATCGCCCTGCCCCACAATTACCGGCCGTGACGCCGGTATTGGTGGCGCGAGTAGATCCGGTACCCGACGATGAAGACTATATAAATACGAATGTAAGTACACAGGCGAATGAGCAAATGAGGAGCGCTTTGAACGATGCCATTCTACAGTATCGTGACACGCGTAACTCTAGGCCGCGTATACCTTTTTTGCCCACGAATAGGCATAATTTGGCGTTAATGAGTGCCTTGAACGATTTACTGGTTCCTTTTCTTGGAACCAGTGAAAATTTAATTGATACCCACTCGATTCTTTATTGTGGGGCCATCGCGGTGTGTCGTGTTGCTCGTGTCAAATTCCAGGATTCGGACCGAGTACTGCAGCGAACCGGGACTGCCCCTGCTTGGCAATTGAGGATCGAGGGGCGTATCAATAGGTTTAGGACACTCATTGCAAAGCTAATTTGCTTCAGAAATGGCAATAATCGGCCTCGCGTCATGCGATTCGTCACACAAGCCTTTGTCGGGACTGATGTTCGACCGGAAAACTATATGGCTTGTGTGACGGAACGTATTGACTTTCTGAAGCAAAAAGTCTATGCATGGGCAAACCGTATACGTCGCTACAGAGTGCGTGTGGACCGATACCAACAAAATCGCCTCTTTCAAAGTGACCAAAGAAAAGTATACAGACGTTTGGAAGGAGCTGATCAACGTGTGGGCGACGGGCAGCTACCGAATGTTGATGCCATGACTAATTTCTGGCGCAACATTTGGTCGGTGCCCATCGAGCACATGGAAGGTGAATGGATGAGTGTTGTCAGTGACGCGTGTGAACCTATCGAGACCATGCAGCCTATTAATATTAGTACAGCTGACGTAAGTTGTGCAATCCGTACGGCCCAAAATTGGAAATGCCCAGGACCGGACGGATTGCACAACTTCTGGATCAAATGGTTTCGATGTTCACACGAGTTACTGGCAACGCAATTCCAAGAAGCCATAGAGCTCGGCTCACTCCCAAGTTTGTTGACTACTGGTGTCACTTTTCTGCTCCATAAATCGGGTAGTACCACGGAACCGAAAAATTATAGACCCATCACGTGCTTACCTACTTTATACAAGCTCCTTACATCCATTCTGAGAACAAAAATTAACGCGCACATTATTGCAAACAATATTTTGGACAAGACTCAGAATGGATGTAGGGTTGGGTCCCGTGGTACTAAGGAGCTTCTCCTCATTAACATGACCATATGCCAGAAGGTCCGGCGTGGCAGAGGGACTCTCTCTACAGCCTGGATTGACTATAAGAAGGCCTATGATTCGGTGCCACATTCATGGTTGGTGAGGATTTTAGAGTTATATAAAATGGATATAACTTTAAAATCCTTTTTGATATCATGTATGCGGCAGTGGACCACGGTCTTGAGTCAACCAGGATGTCGAGATAGTGTTTTTGCCACGCAGGATCTTATAAGGATAGAGCGTGGCATATTCCAGGGCGACAGTCTGAGTCCTTTATGGTTTTGCCTAGCTTTGAATTCTCTCAGTACTTTGTTGAGTAATTCAAAGTTAGGCTGTCAACTGCGGAGAGGGGGTGAAGTTATGTCGCACTTGTTGTACATGGATGACCTCAAGTTGCTCGCACCAAACCGCCAAGACTTGGTGAAACTGCTGAAAATTACTGAGACTTTCAGCAGTGCCATCAAGATGGAGTTTGGTGTGGATAAGTGTGCGGTTATGCATGTACAGCGTGGGAGAGTAGTAAATTCAACCAATTTACAACTCTCCGAAACGATAAACTTCAGATCTCTCTCCGAAGTTGAAACATATAAATATCTTGGTATGTCACAGTCTTTGGGTGTTGTGGATGGGGACATAAAACAGTCATTACGGGAGCGATTCTTTTGCCGCCTAAGAAAAGTACTTAACAGTCTTTTATCGGGTGGCAATAAGACGCGTGCTTTTAATGGCTGGGTTATGCCTCTACTCACATACTCCTTTGGCATACTAAGATGGACTCATCCAGCCTTGGATAGAAGAGTCCGTCAAATGCTCACGACTTCCAGAATATTACACCCGTGCTCATCTGTTATGAGGCTGTACATCCCGCGGAGATGTGGGGTCGCGGCTTTTTAAATGCCAAGGACCTACATAACCGTGAGGTGTGCAGTCTCAGGGATTATTTCCTTAACAGTGAGTGCGGTATGCATTTGGATGTCGTGGCAGTTGATAGACACTTTACGCCGCTCTCCTTGGCAACAGAAAACTGGCGCAAACCAGTGGTGCTAAGCACTCTCGATCGCAAGGACATATGGAAGAGCAAGGTGCTACACGGGCGCTACTATCGGGCTCTAACTTGGCCTGGTGTAGATTTGCCTGCCTCGGTGAACTGGCTACGTTTCGGTGACTTTTTTGGGGAAACCGAAGGTTTTGTCTGTGCTATTGAAGATGAAGTTATCAAGACGAATAACTACCGGAAATATATAATGAGGGACGGTACGGTCGACATCTGTCGGGCATGCCGCCGTCCGGGAGAATCACTCCGACATATTATTTCCGGTTGTTCTCATCTTGCTAACGGAGAGTATTTGCACAGACACAACCAAGTAGCCAGAATAATTCACCAGCAACTTGCTCTTCGATATGGCCTTGTTGAATCAGAGGTGCCGTACTATAAGTACGCACCTGCGCCAGTTCTCGAAAATGGTCATGCAACGCTCTACTGGGATCGCTCTATCATCACGGACAGGACTATTGTCGCTAATAAGCCTGATATCGTGGTGATCGACCGATCTCAGCGCCAAGCAATATTGGTTGATATCACCATACCTCATGACGAGAACCTCGTGAAAGCCGAGAAGGACAAGCTCAGTAAGTACCTTGACTTGGCTCACGAGGTTACCGCCATGTGGGATGTGGATTCAACCATTATTGTACCGATAGTCGTTTCGGCACACGGCCTTATAGCGAAGAGCCTCGATCAACACCTAGAGAGGCTCTCGCTGAAAGGTTGGGTCAAGGGTCAGATGCAAAAGGCAGTACTCCTTGACACGGCACGTATTGTCAGGAGGTTCCTCACTCTGCAGCTTAGGGCTCCACCGATAGCTTGGGTCTATCCCCGCTGCCGGTGGCAAGCTAGGTTAAGTTTTTTATAATATTTTATATTGTAAATAGGTTTTTATATAAAATATTGTAAAAAATTTAACTTAAGAATAATGTTAAATAAAGAGAATAATAATAATAATAAAGGTTCGGTCAAGGGTCAGATACAGAAGGCAGTACTCTGCAGCCCTACCACCGATAGCTTGGGTCTATCACCACCGATAGCTTGGGTCTATCACCGTTGCCGGTGGCAACCTAGGTTAAGTTTTTTATAATATTTTGTATTGTAAATATGTTTTTATATAAAATATAGTAAAAAAAATTACTTAAGAATTATGTTAAATAAAGATAATAATAATAATAATAATACACACTTTGCTTGCGTTAACTTACCTATCCGCCGAAGGCATTTAACGCAGTTGTGTTGATTCCTCTTAAATATTAAATAAACAACGTTTAAGGGTGAGTTCCATCCATAAAACTGAACAACTTTCTCCAAGATATGTGCAAAAATGACAAAAAAATCTTGACTTCCCATACAATATATTCCTAATCCTCTCATCACACGGATGAGAGGATTAGGAATATATTGCCGACTGCCGAAGTCCCGGATGAGCAAGAGGGATACATACATACATTAAGTATGTAATAACATCACTAACACAATAACATCACGGCCGCTTCCCATAAGGGTAGGCAGAGACCACAGATTTCCATCTGCTACGATTCTGACACACATCCTTTGCTTCACACACTCTCTTCATTCTTCATACATGCTCGTCGGTTTAGGGTACTCTTGCCCTGACCTTTAACGAGAAGGTTACCGATGTGATCTAGGTAGGTACGTTCGTCGAGGTCTTCCCCTTCCAATTATCCCATTCACTCTCGCCTCGTGCACCTTCTTTGTAACTCTTTTTTTATCCATACTCTCTACATGAACAAACTATCTTAGCATACCTTTCTTAATTTTTGTCCCTACATCTTCATTCATTCCACACTTCTCTCTGATCACACTATTCCTTATCCGATCTTTCAAAGTCACACCAGTTCTTAGCGATCTGATTTCTACTTCATTCACTCGGCTTTCATGTTTCTTCTGTCATACCCAACTTTCACTTCCATACATTAGTGTCAGCACTAAGACTCCTCCATGTACAGCCAGTCGTGCTTTTTGTAACATTTTCCGGCTGCTCATATAGACTTGAAGTGCCCCATTCACTCTATTTCCAGCATTTACTCTCCTTTAAATATCTTTATCATGCTTTCCATCTCTAGTAAACATCGTGCCCAGGTACACAAACTCTTTCACTTGCTCTACTTTTTCTCTTTTAATCATAACATCACACACTGTCATACACTCGTCGTCTCTTTCAAAAACCATACTTTCGCCTTACTTCCATTCGTTTTCATTCCTTTTGCTTCTACCGATCTTTGCCAGCAAGAGAGATCATCATCCCAATATCTAAATTAGAAAGATCGCAAATCGCAAACAGTGCCCCAGTTTCACAATACAATCAGAGTAAACCATGTTTTCTTTTAAATTAATACTTCGAGTTTTGTTGTTTAATTTTAACGGACGAGCGTCGCAATTGTTTCTTTCCGTTGTTTAGAAAGCACTTAATAATATTTGTGGAGCGACATCGCGTCGGCGGACGGTGATCCCGCTAGATTTGGGTTAAACCTACCAATTGATTTTGTGAGCCCATCCACAGAATAGTAGTAATACCTCACTCAACTACTAAGAAACGGGGACTCCCACTAAGCGCATTCGAAACTTGTCATGTGAATAATCACGAAAATAATTCAACTGCTGTTTTGTTTAGCCAACAGGCCACCGATTTGTAATTAAAAAAAAATAAGTGTCAACAGCAAAAGTCGAAGTCGATGATCAAAATCGAAAGGCCAAAGGTAGTTTAACATTATAGTTATTACTAACAATGCAATGTTTAACAAAAGTATGTGACTATTAGCCCCTGTAGTTATGATATCTGGTTCTCATCTACAACTTTTGCTGTTGACTGTACCTATTGATAAAAAACACCGCACGCCTCTAAAGATTGTTTTTTTTTATTTGATTGATAATTTTGAAAATTTTGCCGCCGCATAATTTTGATTTAAATCTCCAGTTCCTACTTCCACGAAACGTGAATTCGACAAGGAACATTGTTTCCAGGCAAAGAAAATTTTGATACTTGATTAGGTAACTTCGTAATACTTTAAACCTTTTCCCCTTTGATTTACAAAACGTGAAATTATATGGCAAACTCGCGATACTTTGTAGAGTTAAATCTTTTTCAAGTATATTTGGAAACTTTCGCAAGTATATTTGGAGCTTTGGCGAATTTCGCCACGGGAAGCCTTTCAAACGTAATTAAACTTTGCAATCTTTAATTTTTTCTCATTGAATACGATTAGGTATGTGCCTCGAAAAGGTTAGATCCGTAATGATCGTTTGGTTGTGTAATACGCAGTGGAGTGATTTCTGTTTTTCCGATACTAATGTTGAAATTACTAATGACAAAAGATATGATTACTATTTTATAAGTAAGTATGCTTTGCTTTCATCTCACGTCATGCTTCCCGGCGGAACCACTTTTGATTTAACTAGTATAAGTTACTCAAAAAAATCTATGAAATGTCAATAAAATTCTAATCCTATTTAAAAAAATCTATGTTCGGTTTCGCTGTATTTTGTTATTGAAAGTGGTTGCGCTGCGGAGTATCCTTCCAGCGAAACCACCACGATATATCTATAACAATGCATAGTATATATGGTATCAAATAATTCTATATTAAATTAGGACTCCCTGGTCCTCACTAGAATTTAAATATACGGACAAAGCTGTGCCTCAAATTTTCTCTTTGAAATAGTTTCTAAACGCCTAAAGTAAAGTTCTTAGCATTATTAGCGTTACATATCTTTCGGAGGTAAAATTTACTAGCACACAAATAATATACTTGTTGTTATATTATTGTTGTAGAATAGTAATATTATAGTTATCTTACATTTTCCTGTAACGACTAAATATCGTAATGTCTGTGTTTATGTTAAACAATTAAAATACATCTTACCCACTTAAGGAACTTTTCATTAAAGTTCCTAACTACCCACATTATAACGAAATCATTTTTAGTTATGAATTGAACATTTCAACATCAACATCTTACGAGTGTATTTTTAAAAAGAAGCGTGGAAAGAGACTATCAGTGAGTTTAGAAAACAAAAGAGTGTTTTCCTTAAATATCAAGAACGCTATAAAGAACGCTTTAATTATTTATTAATTTTTTTATTGGCTTTTTTAATGAAGGAAGTACCGTACTAACACTATTCCCATTATGTAAAAACAAAAAAAGAAGATTATTCATAAATACTTCCATATTTAGATTTACTACAGTATAGTATAATAAACGCAGGGCACGGTACGCGCTCCTCCCCGGGTTTCGGCAGAATATCAGTGTTGTGGCCTTGTGGCCTTGGTTGCAACAAAAAGAAACTGAGTCGGCGCCCTTTGGTTGATTCAACACTATATACATTGTTATTGTACCAGGCATTGCTTTTTGATTTATTTTTGTTTTTTATCTTTTATTTTGTATAACCTTGTATATGTGTTAAGTATATACCAATAAAGTAATAATGTAATAACTCTAAATAAGTAAGAATAGTTAAATAAATAATTCTTATTAATAAAGACGTAAAAAGTAGTATATACCAATAAAGTTATTATTTATTCATTAATTCATTCATAAAGGTCCTGAATTGCCTTGTTCATATTATGTACTCGTATGACTCGCAATGCGCTATATTTTTCAGTTAAAACGAATTACTTACCCTAATTTTTTCAACAATATTCAAAATAGCACACAGGACAAAAATTATGTTAGCGGCAGTATTAGTAGTTGTGATTCTATTTCTGGTGATTGCACAGATTCACAATGTTTTATGCAAGTAGACGGTACTTATGCTAAAATCTAGTTTTTTTGACATGTGTAATATTTTTTATTATTATTCGTTACAAGAAGTATAATTTCCTTATTTGAAAAATAATAAACCTTAACATTGATTTCTCCTAATTAGAAAGTAAAGCCTTTCATTTAATACTCCCTACTCAGCCATATTCGCATGCTTGTGGTTGTGACAATAAACTTTAGTTTAGGTGCGTCACAAATAAACAAAATAAGGTCAGAAAGTTATTCCGTGTTTTGTCTCTTTGCCGAATTTCACTAAATTGAAATAAGACTTACTCCGAGATTAGTTAATTCGGCGTTTAATCTAGGTATAAGACCTTATTCCAGTTTGGTCGAATTCAACCAATTAAAAACTACGTTTACATGACAGGAACAAACACGGAGTAACTATTCTTAGCTTATTCTTTGTTTATTTGTAAGGCACAAACTATTTCAAAGACATATTTTGAGGCACAGCTTTGCCCGTATATTTAAATTCTAGTGAGGATCTGGGGGTCCTAATTCAATATAGAATTGTTATAGAATTATTTGATACCATATATTTGATTATACTATGAATAGTTATAGATAAATCGTATTTTGTTATTGAATGCGCAACCACTTTCAATAACAAAATACGGCGAAACCGGAGACATAGATTTTTTTAAAATAGGACTAGAATTTTATAGACTTTTCATAGATTTGTTGAGTAAATTATACTGGTTAATCAAACGTGGTTCCGCCGGGAAGCATGACGTTTCATCTCACCTGATGTTTAGTGATGATAAGACCGAAGATGGAAGCGCATTTCACCCGGAATCCTCAACTAGGTACTAAGGAATCTGGCTATTTTATCTCGAACTACCAGAACACAACAATGCTACAATCATGATGTTATGGCGACATATTCAGATAAGATCGTGGTAGCTAGCCAGGCTGACTTATCATGCCACTAACCAAATCGAGTAAAAACGTGTACCTCCCGCTGGGAATCGAACTCGGGACCTCTTGGTCTTAGACCGGTGGTCCCGGGATCGATTCCAGAGGCGGTTAAAAGGTCTAATTTTCGTCAACGTGACCAAATGGTGAGTACTTAACAACTGAACGGAATAGAAAACAATTTATACAATAATAACGCCGTTGAATAAATAAAAACAGTTCAACAGTAAAATGTCACATAACTGTCACTGCTGGCAATTCAAATTTCACTAGCGAGTTGCATGTAATTGCGCCCTTAGAGTATTCGGCCATAAGTGTGCTGGTTAAGGAGCCACGCAGCAGGCTGCAACTAGCAAATAACTACATCCTCCGCTGCACACTTGAATAAAAACACACTCATATTATAGCTAAAGTGTATTCAAGGTTTTTGTAAAACCGCCTCGCCGCCGACGCCGCCGCCCAACCGGATCGATTCTAATTGGTAGCATTGACAATTTTTGTATGATACACGGGGCGATGCGGGTGACAATAGAAAAAAGGTAACAATTCAAAAAGGTCATATACCACAATCGCTGTAGAATTTCGCTTGAGCACTGGCCACCAGCACCGACACTGCTATTAAAAACAACATTTTTGATAAACAAATGACAAATGCGCGCGCTAACGATATGTGATACGACTCGCGCGTCGGTTACAAACTGACCGATTGGCTGGACTGGACATGTGTGAGGCGACCTTTATTGACTTATTATATGCGCGACTCAAAGATTACACACATGGTTTGTAGATAGGACACTTTATATGTAAAAAGAACAGCTGAGCGATTTTTTAAAAAAGGTCATATAATAATATGTATAAAAACATCTGTAAAATTAAAATGATAAACAGACAAATACCTACAATTTTGTTTTATTATAAAAATTTTAAGAGGCCTATTACATCTCGACTGTGATTTTTGCGTAAAATGGCCAATTTTGGCGTTATGGATCTCAGAAACAAAAATACATTAACAATTTTAACTTATTGAATAGTGTAGAATAGCTATTGGAATAGGGCGTAGCGGCCTCGCTTTTTGTAAATTTTGCTTAACTTTTTAATTAAACCCAAAATTACAGAGAAAGATTTTCATAAAATGCGCGAAGGAACTTTTTTGAGCTGCTAGATTAAATTACTGATCCAAACAAATGAAATAAAAAAATTAGAATGTTATCTCTAATTTAGTCGTATAGTGCGTAGCGGCCTCGGAATTTTTAGATATATTTTTATATAGAATTATATAGAAACTATAGTTTTATATAGAAAAAAACTTATTCTAAAACAAATACTTCGAAAATCGCTTTAAGTTTACTGTGAATTTCTCTTAAGGGCTGTTGTTAACATATTAACTCCAAAAATTAATTAAATTTACGTAAGAGTGCCAAATTTTATTTTTCATTCGGTTACGTTTACGTTACGAAAAAGAAAATTCTCATGACATTGAGGTGAGTTGCAATTATTTATTTATTTCCTGTTTCAGGATAACAACAGATTATAAAAACTATTTAAAAGAAAGTAAGTAATAGTATATTAAACTATAAAAAAATATTTTTCATTAATAAAGTAAAAGCAGTGGGACATTTTTAAACTGCTGTTATCTTGAAGATACCTACCATCCTTTGAAAATTATTATAAAATTTGAACCGTAAATAATTTCCTACTGGAGTAAATTAAAAAGTAAAGTTCATTACCTCTGTCATTATTCCACTAGACTGAGCCTAATTTAAATAGCATTTAGTCGTTGAGGTAAAGTGCGGAGTAAAGCTGGCCACTGACGATCAGTTTTGCGCGTCAGTCCAGGCGTAAAACTGTGGCGTCACTGCAAATCGTTTTACGCCAAACAGATTTCCCCATTCACTGGCGTCACGCCGGCTCCTCAGTCTCGACCGGCCGGTACAATCAATTTTGAACTTTAGTGTTTGGCTCTAAGGATCAATATTCATTGGAGAAGTTTGAACTGACGCGAAACAATCAATTTTGAACTTTATTGTATGGTGCTAAGGATCAATATATTCATTGGAGAAATTCGAACTGACTCGATTGGAGTGACGATCACACACTCACGGTCAGTTTGGCGCGACGCGCCGGCTTTACGTGTCGCGCCGTCAGTTAAAACTCTGGAGTGACGATTCGACATTCACGATCAAATTTTGGACTGACGTCAGTTCAACTGATGGGAAAAACTGATCGTCAGTGGCCACCTTTAGATTTTGTTTCATCCTTCTTCGGGTTTAAACTTTTAAAATTAACTAATAGCATGTGTCTCCTTGTCAGTCACGAAGATTAACAATTGAATTTCTGTCGTTTCTGGTTTTACGACAGCTGAGCTCTTCTTGGTGACAAACAAGGCTAGTCTACCTACCTTCTACACTTCTTCTACTAGTAGAACCATGAACCCAAAGCTAGTGGGACTATGAGACCGGTAGAACATTGTTGGTGGGACCACGAGTCATCCACCCTTCGACCGTCTACTTATTTATTTATTGACATGTAGCAGCATTTTATAATTATTTCACCATTTTAAAGAAATATCCCCAGCATGCATGATAAAAAAACTCAACAAATAATTTACATTACTACAAATTTTAGTAATTATACTTGAGAAAACAAAACAGAAATACACCAACTACACTGAAAGAACAAAAAGGTTGATTTTGCACGGGTTGGCGACACATTAGTTGAATTAACAAAGTGATGGGTTAAAGCAACATGAACAAATTGTTGTTTTCACAGAAAAGTTTTTGTTGATATGAAAACAGTTGTTTTTACCTATTTGTACATGTTGGCGTAACAATTCATGGTTAATTCAATAGGTAATTGTTGATTCTACTGTTCAAGTTGTTGAAATAACCATTTTTAAAGTTAAATTTACAAAATAAATACGTTAAAACAACAAAAGATATTCAACCATTTGTCGATTACCAGAAGCAACAAAATAAATTTGTTAATTATGCCTATTCCCAATAGTTGATTTAATGTAAATTTTAATGTTGGAACCAAGCTGATTGGCATAACCCTTTCAAATGTTTGTCTCAACCGATCCACAAACAGTTGGGATAACAATATAAGCAGGTAAAAAACACAGCAAGACATAAAGTTAAACCAAAACGTTCGAATGGTTAAACGAACTCCCTAATGATGGTTATAATAATGATATGAACAGGTTAAATCCTATACAAAAATAGTAATTCACACGACCCATTAAAATGTTTGTTTTAACCGACACACAAACAGTTGAGATAACAGTATTAAACAGGTAAAAACAGCAGCAACACATAAAGCTTAATCAATATGTTCGAATGATAAAACTAACTCACGAGCAAGGGTTAAAATAACAACATAAACAGGTTAGGTCCTATACAAAAAAAAACGATTGACACAACCCTTTCAAGTGCTTGTTTCAACTGTCACACAAACCGTTGGGATAGCAATGTACACCGGTAAAAACAACACCAATACAAAAAGCTAAATTAACCTGTTTTAATGTTTAAACTAGCCCTTCAGAGTGTTTGATTTAACCGTCACATAAATAGTTAGGATAACAATATAAACAGTTAAAAACAACAGCAAGATTTATAACTAAATCAACAAATTCAAATAGTTAAACTAACTCACGAGCTGGGGTTAAAAAAAATAAACAGGTTAAGTCCTGTACAAAAATTATCGATTGACACAACCCTTTGAAATGTTTGTTTTAACCGTCACACAAACAGTTGAGATAACAGTAATAAACAGGTAAAAGCAACAGCGACACATAAAGCTTAATCAATATGTTCGATTGGTAAAACTAACTCAAGAGCTAGGGTTAAAATTATCTTTCAAAAGTTAGTTTTAACCATCACGCAAACAGTTGGGATAGCAGTATAAACAGGTAAAAACAACACCAAGACTAAAAACTAAATCAACGAGTTTGAATGGTTGAGCTAACGCTTCGAATACATGTTATAACCGTCACACGAACAGTTGGGATAGCAATAAAACAGGTAAAAACAACAGCAACACATTAAGCCAAATCAACATGTTTGAATGGATAAACTAACTTACGAGCTAGGGTTAAAATAATAATATAAACAAGTTAAGTCCTACACACAAAAAAACGATTCACACAACCCTATCAAATGTTTGTTTTAACCGTCACACAAACAGTTGAGATAGCAATATAAACAGGTAAAAACAATACCAAGATAAAAAACTAAATCAACAAGTTTGAATGGTTGAGTTAACGCTTTTGAATGTATGTTATACCCATCACACGAACAGTTGGTATAGCAATAAAACAGGTAAAAATAACAGCAACACATGAAGCCTAATCAACATGTTTAAATGGATAAACTAACTCACGAGCTAGGGTTAAAATAATATTATAAACAAATGAAGTCCTACACAAAAAAAAAACGATTCACACAACTCTTGCAAGTGTATGTTTGAACTGTCACACAAACAGTTGGGATAACAATATACACTGGTACAAACAACAGCAAACACATAAAGCCAAATCAACCTGTTTGAATTGTTAAACTGACCCTTTCAAATGTTTGTTTTAACCGTCACACAAACAGTTAGGATACCTATAAATATAATCAGGTAAAAACAACAGCATGACAAAAGCAAAATCAACGTGTTCGAATGATTGAGCTAACGTTTTCAAATGTATGTTGTTAAATTAAACGCTACCTAAATGCTATCTGAGATAAAATTATTGTGTCACATACCTACCTACAATACAGACAAACTGACATGGCGAAACTAAAACTATATTTGTATTTGCTTTCGTATGTCTGGTTGTTCAGCTTTCCGTAAAAATTTGTGAGCGAGTTCGATACCTATTTATAGTTGGGGCAAAATGCATTTGTATGTCCGGCCCTATGATCTTGTTTTGGAAGATAACAAGATGAAAAGTTGAATTAAACGCCATATACTTACCTACCTTAATAGGTAAGTAGGTACCTACTGTTAAACGAAAAATTTTTGGTTTTTTTAATGGATTGTCGAAAACGGCTGTACTTAACGATTTTCATGAAATTTAAGATATAATTAGTGCTTTAACAGGACACAAACTTCTCAAATGTTTGTTTTAACCCTTTTACAAATAGTTGAAATAACAATTTAAATAATTTGTGTTGATCTGCTGGCAACGTCGCAAATTACTATCTGCGCGCGTTCAAGAAGCAAGGGCGTCTATTTACGAGAAGTTCGGCTATGCGATTCTCTAAGCGACACAGACGCTGCGTGCATGGCTGTGATCTGCTTTCTCTTTCCAATTCTATGAATATAAGAGAGACAGAGTTAATTCTCAGCACTGCGGCAGCCGCTGCTCTTAAGGCTTTATTTAACTTAGAGAATCGCACTGCTATTGACAATGACATAAGTGAGTGGACACTTATGATGTTACGGTTACATTATCGGGATTCGGCGAATATTTGACCTGTCGCGACGTGTACCTATAGCAAAACAGTTTGCTGATCCTACCGCACATCAAAGGGATATTTTCTCAAACTTGCAATGAAATGTTGACATGACTTACTTCAATTAGGTCCGGAAATACTACGTAACCGGTGCGATGAGTGAAGATGATAATTATGTAAAGGAATTTCATACAGCCTAATACACCTACCTAGGCCCGTAAAACAACCGTCTTTTGTTTTTAAACGCAGGCCCATTGTTTTCATTTGATCCAATGTAGTTCGCCCGAAAATCATCACACTAATATTATAAAGGCGAAAGTTTGTGAGTGTGTATGTTTGTTACTTCTTCACGTCTAAACAGCTGTAGCGGTTTTAATAAAATTTGGTATGGAGTTAGCTGACACCCTGGATTAACACATAGAATACTTTTTATCTCGATATTCTTACGGGAATGGGAACCACGCGGGTGAAACCGCGAGCGGCCGCTAGTTTTATATAATTACAAGCGGCCGCTCGCGGTTTCACCCGCGTGGTTCCCGTTCTCGTGGGAATATCTGGATAAAAAGTATTCTATGTCTTAATCCAGGTTATAAACTATCTGTATGCCGAATTTCATCCAAATCCATATAGTAGTTTTTACGTGAAAGAGTAACAAACATCCATCCATACGTTTCCGTGGGAATATCGGGATAAAAAGTATTCAATGTGTTAATCCAGGTTATAAACTATCTGTATGCCGAATTTTATCCAAATCCATTCAGTAGTTTTTGCGTGAAAGAGTAACAAACATCCATCCATACTTACAAACTTTCGCGTTTATAATATTAGTAGGATATAATTATATAGGTAATAGTTTGCCGTAGAAAAAACACGAAGTTTTTATCGCGTCAATGCGACACGAATTTTTGCCCGATAATGTAGCATGACATCACTGTCATGCTACTATTGTTATGGGTTGTCCTGGGTGTTAAAATTGGTTCCCTATTTTTTTGCATAAAATTTTATGTTATAATTTATCATCATATTTTTACTTGTCCTAATAATAGTTACATTAATTAGGCATAACTTGTTAGGCACATTTTTTTAAGCATAACTACTATTAGCATAATAATTGTTATATATACTATTTTAAAGCCTAAATTTGCTTACGCATAATGATATTTAAGCATAGTTTTGTTAGGCATTATAATTATATAGGGGAAAAGTAAGGTTTGGAAACTTTGTGTTTGCATTTAATAAAATACTTTTCGTATATAAAATTGTTGTGGAACCAGCTCTCGGCGGCGGTATTTCCGGACCGTTACGACTTAGGGATCTTCAAGAAACGAGCCTATTCCTTCTTTAAAGGCCGGCAACGCGCCTGCGATTCCTCTGGTTTTGCGGGTGTCCATGGGCGGCGGTGATTACTTTCCATCAGGTGACCCGCTTGCTCGTTTGCCTCCTTCTGCTATTAAAAAAAAAAAAAAAAAAAAACATGTTGGCGGTTTACACCCCCGCTGCACCCTAACCTATTATTACACTACGGTAACCAATTTATATTTAATATACCTCATAGCTACTTTTGGTTTTTCAGATTCAAATAGCTATAAATAAAATAAAAAATATTGCAAAGACAAAACCTGTTAAAAAATCAATCCAAATTATAGCGGATTTTGAAACTGTAACCTCACCTTCTGTCTTATCTAATCTACAAGACTATCTTTATACCTAATAACTATTAGACGAATAAACAATATGCCTTGTAACTGTATGGAAATAAAAATTAGAGCGAAAAACATTAGCCTAAACCATATTTATGCTTACTGAAATAGTATGCCAAAAACAATTAAGTCAAAATATTATTATGACAAATAAAAATATGCCTAACACGTTATGCCAAATTAAATTAAGACAAAAAGAGAAGAGAATTTTCGTCAGATGTTCAACTGGATATTCTGCCTAACCAAGCTCGTATTTCATCTAGCTCAGCCTTGTAGATTAAGCTGTATACAAAAAAATTGGTTGCCTGTAAAGTCGGTTTTACGGGCGAAGATTTTACGTGACAACGTCTTTTTCTCGGTAGAATATTTATTGATATGAATATAATTAAATTGCACAATAGGAACAAGGAATTGAATGAAAATAAGAATTGCACAAATTTTAACTATAGAAATATATATATTTTTTTTTTTATTTTTTTTTTATTTTTTTTTTTTTTATTTTATTTTATTTTTTTTTATTTTATTTTATTTTGTTTTATTTTATTTTATTTTATTTTATTTTATTTGATTTGATTTGATTTTATTTTATTTTATTTTATTTTATTTTATTTTATTTTATTTTGTTTTATTTTGTTTACTAAAACATTGTACATGTAAACTTAAACTTAACTATTTAGTGGGAGAGAGACGCAAGGCATTCGGCGGGCCTCTCTCTCGTTCGGTGACTCATCGTTACGTTACCGACGAGCGTTACACTTTTTCATAAGTGACTCCCAGCCTAACCTAATTTAAGACGTTGTCACGTCAAAAGGGCGTGTCGTTAGTCTACAAAGAAAAATTCATCGTGTCAATACTTGCAACGCACTGGATAAAATTATGTATAAACTCTCCCTTTCAAATGTTTCTTTTAACCGTTACATAAACAGTTGGGATAAAAATATAAACAGTTAAAAACAACAGCAAGATTTATTACTAAGTCAACAAATTCACATAGTTAAACTAACTCACGGGCTAGGGTTAAAATAATAATATAAACAGGTTAAGGTCCTGTACAAAAATTATTGATTGACGAAGCGACGTTGCCGTTCATATCAAGCAAGACCGCGCACGCGCCGGCGCCGGCGGCGCGCTGTGCTGCCGACTGCTTAGTTAAACGTGAATATGCGAATTAAGTGCACGGCTTGCGGAGGTGAGGTGGACAGTTCAGTGTGTAATGGATTTAAGTAAGTGTGCGGACATATAAATGTGTTTTAATATAAAAACGTGTATCTACCCAGCACATAAGTTTTATCGTGTTTAGTGTCTTTCGCCGTAAAACGCGACCGGCCTGGGTACCTTAATTAAATACTTATTTTGTTTTTAAGGTCTCGTATATTTAGCCGAATGGGTATTTCGGCGGAAACAGTCAAACGTTTTGAAGGTACCTACGTGTTTATTGTTTTCGTTGTCTGATTACTAAAGCTTAGCGCCACGCTGCGTGTCGCAACTCGCAACGCAATCAGTTACATACATTTTGCAAAAACGTGGTTACATTCGTTCATAGCCGATTTACATGTCCATAGCATAAGTAAGTAAAAACTACGTGTGGACGCCGGGCTGCAAATAAGTCTGTCTACCTATCGCATTAAGTAGGTAAGCAAGAAAGTAGTAAGTTCAACTTACTTACTTACTTACTTACTTACTTATGGGTGTGTAAATCGGCCTTCAGTCCCGCGTGTCGCCACGTTCAATACAAAGCTTTGTATTGTAAGAAAGAAAAACTGGTTTTACCGAAAAATAATGTGTTACTTTAACTAAGGGAAGGGAAAGGAAAACTGTGGTTTTAACGAAAAACGATGTGTTATTTTAACTAAAGCAAAGCTTTTGATTCAACTAATATATATTAGTTAAAATAACACATTATTTTTGTTAAACCACAGTTTTCCCATCTTTATTTAAATGTTTGTGTTTACAGGACACATCTTCGGAGGCGGCAACAGCAAGTGATAATGTTTATGACATAATATCAGCGCCGTCGAGCCCGGCATCCAATAGTAACAAACACTCGAAATCAAGAGGAATATCACGCGTAAGTGTTGGAATGAAATATTACTTGTAAATATTTTTAACATATGTTACAAGCATAACGTGTCTGTCTGTGTATCTATCTGTGGTATCGTAGCTCCCAAACGGATGAACCGATTTTCGTTTAGTTTTTTTTGTGTCATATATAGTTTTATCCCGAGTGTTCTTAGCCATGTTTCATGAAAATCTGTTAAGCCGTTTGAATATCATCAGCTCTTTTCTAGTTGATGAGGGGATTTGACTAACTTCCTTATGTCCGATCGATTCGAAATTTAGTACCGTGTTACTTAAATGATATTGAAAGTAAATGTCAAAGTCAAAGTTAAAGTCAAATTATTTTTCAAAGTAAACCTTTATAGGCACTTATTGACGACAATACTAATAATAATAAAAAAAAACAACTAATCTAACGAACTATAGTTTGTGCCAGACAAACGCCTACCTACTCTCTACCTACCACCAATCTTCTGCATTGGTTTTGATGGAGGCTTATCCGAGATACAATAATATGTTTTAAGCAAAATTATTTATCAAAATAAATATGCATTAAAAATAAGAACTTTATTTGACGTAGAAAGTTTATGATACTATACTTATTACCATCTATAAATCCAGAAGGTTTAATGTTAATATAAAAAATAAAAATTAAGGAGACCTTTGCCCACTAGTGGGATAGCGTAGACTAATTAAAAATGGTATGGTAAGGTTAACATGACCTGATCAGCCATTTGAAGATCATCAGCTCTTTAATAGTTGATGAGGAGATCTGACTACCTGACATATGTCCTATCGATTCGAAATTTGGTACCACTTTACTTCAATGATATATAAAGTATTTGGTAAGGTAACCATGACCTGATCAGCCGTTTGAAGATCATCAGCTCTTTAATAGTTGATGAGGGGATCTGACTACCATCCATATGTCCTATCGATTCGAAATTTGGTATCGTGTTACTTCAATGATGTTGAAAGTATATGATAAGGTAACCATGACCTGATCAGCCATTTGAAGATCATCACTTAAAAAAGACAATAAAAATAAAATAAAAAATTTGAAGAACCCCTCGACACAAAAAATAAACTGTAAAAACTAACTAATCAAATTTTAAACCTATTTTAATTATTATCGTCACTTATATATGTAAGTTCAATTATTTTTATTTTCCAGGCGTCCGTCGTCGCGTCGGGGGACTGTTTAGCAGCTTGTCAGCGGGCGTCTTCCGCGACACCCAATCGTAGCCAAAAGTATGCTGCGACGCGCGGCTGGGTAATTTAGACTTTAAATACTGTGTACGTTATTTAATATCGTTTAAAAATTGTAATAACCGTCACCAAATTGTTTAAGAATAAACTTTTTACCAAATGAATCGTTTTTTAATGTTCTTTTTACAGTACTTGCTATGTTGAACCAACTTGTTTTCTTAGTTAGGCTAAAGATATGTATATCTATGTATTAGCTAGAAGATACTTTTGTTTAGTGTCGTGTCTACTTTGTATCTGTGTGATTTAAATAATATTAGGTCATTCTATTTTAGTGTCTTAGTGTTGCATTAACCTAGAACCTATAGTATTTATGAAAAAGCCGTTTTGTTGTGTAAACTTCTACAAATTTAGTTGGGAATACAAAAAATTTTTTGTACCTATTATCAACCTAGACATAATAGTATTTTCAACAAAACAGTTTTGTTGTGTCAATATTTTTTGTTGCATCTACCTGTCCCCCTAGCACGCTCGGTTATATGCCCGACGTAAAGCATTTGTCCCTCTCGCACACGCATATTTGCCATAAAGGGACGAATGCTTTATGTCCGACATAAAACTTAGCGTACTAGCCTCACAGATAAAAAACTATTAAATCAACCTCTCGAAGTAAATGTTGGCTTAACACGAGGTACAATGTTGAATCAACTTCCGCTATAATTGTATTGTAATTGTTTACAAATTCCGCTATTTGAATTATATTGTCAAATTAACTACTTTATAATGTTATACGTACGACTATACGAGGTATATTTCAACATGATTCAAGTTAAGGTGATCCATTAAGAGGGTTTACTCATTTCAGTTTCCTATACAATTTTTCAAGTCGTAATTTTTAAAGACCAAGAAGCCAATTTTAATGAAACTTTGCATGCTAAAGTAAAATACAGGGATTTAAATAGTATGTTGATAACATTTTTAAAAAAGTTATATTTGGCTGAGTTATTGCGATTTAAAGTTTAAAATCGCAATAACTCAGTTTAATAAACGTTTTTTGGAAATGTTTTCAACAAACTATTTAGATCTTTATATTTTATCTCAACATGCAGAGTTTCATCAAAATTGGCCTACTGGTTTATAAAAATATCGACTTGGAAATTTGTATGGGAAACCGAAATGCGTAAACCCCCTTAAGTATATCACCCTAAGTTGAATAATTATTTGACAATATAATCCAAGTTTTTGTCCTAACAATTATAGCGAAAGTTGATACAACATTGTAGCTCGTGTTAATCCAACCTCTACTTTCGAAGGTTGATTCAATAGTATTTTATCAGGTAGATGCAACACAAACGCACTTATTGAAACAACAAAACTGTTTTGTTGAAAATACTATTATGTCTAGGTTGATACTACAAAATGTTTTGAGTGTTCCCAACTAAATTAGTAGATGTTGACTCAACAAAACTGCTATGTTAAAATTACTATTGATTACGGGTTAATACAACACCAAGACACTTATTGCGTCAACAAAACTACACTGTTAATTTTACCATTTAATTGAGGTTAATTCAACAAAACATACATATAGATCTAACTATTACAGCAAAAGTTGGTTCAACAGTGCAGGACTGTTAATTCTACCCATTTTGTACAGTACATTTAACCTTTAAAATGGGTTAGTTCAACACCTTGACATTGATCGAATCAACAAAACGATTTTGCTAAAATACTGTTGGATTTACCCAAAATATTTTGGGTTGCCCCAACAATATAGTACGAGTTGATCCACTATAGTAAATCAGTTAAAACAACCTTGAGTTCGAAGGTTTATCTAACATTAAAAGCAAGTAGATTTAACACAAACACACTCGTGTTTTTAACATTTCGAGTACGTTAAAGCAAGCCTTGTTAGAGAGTTAATTTTACTGTCATGGTTTGTTGTTTTTACATGTATGCACCAAGTGCAAACCAGTAAAACTAACCATTTAAAGCAAGTAGGTTCAACACAAACAAACTTGTATTTTTAACATTTTGACTACGTTAAAGCAAACCTTGTTAGAGAGTCACTTTTACTGTCATTGTTGATTGTTTTAATGAATTAACATATTGCTAGACGGTTAAAATTACCATTGTGCTACTGGTAAAAACAACTAAATTCCACGGGTTGGTGCTATATTAACCCCTTGTTAGAGGGTTAATTTTACCATTTTAATGAAATGTTGAATCAACAAATATGTAATAAGTTAAAATTACCGTAACTGATCAACAATACAGTTTTTGTTCATTCAACAAAACTCAAGAGTAGGTGCTATATTAACCCTAAAATTTTGTTGAAATATGGTAAAACCAACTAATAATTTCTTTCCGTGTACAAACAATTTAATGGACGCACGCCAGCTGATTAACGTATAAAAAACTGTAAAACTTCTCCAATCGAAATGGAACACTTTTTACGGATATAAACTCGCGTTAAATTTACTACATTACTTACATAGTTTTTAGTTTCCTGACGTTCCGAACCCTTTACTTCACTGGGTGCGTGGTAACAAAGAGACTTAGCTATTTCCGGTCCGTACTGGATCACATAATATGGTTTTCTAAGGTATAAGCGAGCACTACACATTGAAAACACTTTTTACGGATTAAAACTCGCGTTTAATTTACAGGTCACAGGGAGACAGTCTCCCTACACAGAGACAGAGATTTACAAAGACAGTCTACATTACATAGTTTTTTGGGAGGGAGACTGTCTCCCTGTGACCACGGACACTGTAAAAGATTCGAAACGTCAGGAAACTAAAAAATTATGTAATGTAGACTGTCTCTGTAAATCTCTGTCTACCTGTGACCACGGATCCTGTAAGAAAGGGTTCGAAACGTTTGGAAACTAAAAAACTATGTAATGTAGTAAATTAAACGCGAGTCCTATAGTGTAGTACAGTGTTATCCAAACATTGTTCTGCCATGGCCCAGTAGTACTCACACAGCCCATTCGTGACCCACTAATACTTTTAAACCCAAGCTGGTTCCATTAGGTAAAATAATATACATTTATTAACTAGTAAAAGTGTTTTTAATACTACATATTTTAGTATCGCCTATTTAGTCACTAAATTATAGTACAAAGTATAGAGCTGCTGCTTATTTTTTTTTATTTTACGTGAATCTGTAAAAGGTGTTTAATTTCAATGTGTAATGCTCGCTTAAATCTTAGAAAACAATATACCTACTTCTCCAACCGATAATTTTTTTTTTTAATTAAAAATATTTACGACTATTATCCCAGAAGGGTTAGTCAAAGACTAGGCAATGAGGACTTTAAAAGCAGTCCACTGCCACCGTCCACTTTTCACGAAACAATAACTGCACAAGTTTTCAGCGTGACAGGTGGTGAGCCCATCGCCGCTTTATGCTGTTGGATGTATGTGCCGTCTTTTTTTTTATACTAAGCCCGGAAATGACCCCACTCCACCTGATGTTAAGTGGAAATGAAGTCCAGGCGCGAGGACAACTGGTGCAGCGTAAGAGACGTAGCATCAGTCACCCTCACTCTGCCGGCCCACAAAGTGCCTTTAGTCCGCTAGTCGCCTTCTACGACATCCAAGGTAAGAGATGTGTTGGTAGTATTCTATCAAATAGCCGCCCCACGACACACCTCAAACTGATTAATAATAATTATAATTAAAAGAATTTTGTATACAGAGGAACACATGTGGGCGTTAATAACTGCAAAGCCCTTTTCACTAAAAGCGTATTTTATGTTAGCTAGACCTGTCACGAATGTTTCTGTCGAGGCTCCTAATAAACTTTTTATAGGACGGCCCAAAACAGAAGTGATATGTTTTCAGGGGTACGGTATAGGTGTAAGTAAGTTTCTTTATTCAACCACAACTAATAAGAAAAGGTCAAAAGAAAGATACTTAAAGGTGTTTAATAAAAAAATTATAAAACAAAATGTCAAAACACGTCTGCTCAATAATACCTAATAACGAAATATTGAAACAAAAACCTGTGTACGTATTAATTTTGTTTTTAAAATAATTTGTTTAGATTGAGTTTTATTATAGGATATCCGTAAATAGCAACAAAATTCTAAAATATTTTACAAATATAAAGTATTTTTTAATAGTTAAGTTTAAATAACTATACCATATTATTATTATAGTGACCATAAAAGTTTAAAATGTTATTTAGTTAACTATACAATTATAATTTCCACATTTAGTAGGCAGGAAACTTGAACAATCAATATCTATTCTTTGACGCAGCCGGAAGTTCATCGCGCTTGCTAATCATACGCATGTTTCAGGAAAATGGAGGTACGAATGTTGCGAATACGTTGTACGTCGATGTAAACAAAGACAATAATGTGACGTGCCACGGGTAAAGCTATCTTAGGGCCGTATTTTGTTTGGGAGGTAGTATTATTTGTAAATATGAGCAATATATAAAAATAATGATTTTATTATTTAACAAGAATGTACAGTTTGTGCTTTTTTATTTATATTAAAAATAAGTTATAAGCCTATATTTAGTCTCAAAGTTTTATAGAAAAGGCATAACTTCATACCTACTACTACCTACTCTACTACGAACTCAATGTTGCTAGCACCATAAATATAGACTATGCTCGAAATAAATTTGAATTCAAACCGAACTCTAATAAGAATGATAATTTAAAATTCTACGATACAATACGAACTCAATTATAAAACCATAAGTATTTTAGCAGACAAAGCAGACGATCGATAAATCGATGTCCGATTTTAAACGCAGATAATGATGGTATTTACCGTCGCTGCCATGTCAGCCAGGCGTCCAGTTGGCCTCGACCAAATCCTCCATCGTGCATGAAGTTGGGCATAAGCGACAGGTGAGTAAGTGTTGCATCGACTGAGGGGAAGCTCCACACTCGCATTCATTCGTGCCATCAAGAAACCCTCAGTTGCAAAAATTTTGCTTACAGCAACCTACCGAAAGAACAATGCCCATCGGCCATACTGCCCAGAAATGGACAGTTAAATAAAAAAAAGTAATTATTGTTTCAGATTGATAAATGTAAATAAAAATAGAAAATTCTAATAAGAAGTCCGCCATTTATTGTTATTATTAGCAGAAATATAAGTTTAAGTCGAATACCCAATAAGTAGTAAAAATAGGTAATTTCAAAAAGGGGGAACTGTTATTTTAGTTATTTATTTATTTATTTATTAGATAACAGATATAGATTTGAGATAACAGTTATAAAATAGTTTCTTGTGAAAAATAGAGTTATTATTATTAGCAGAAACGTAAGTTTAAGTCGAGTACACAGTAAGTACCTACCTAGTACCTAAGAGTAACCAAAAACAAAGGCGAAATGTTATATTTTTAGGTACTACTTTTTCAGTTATCAGTTAAACAATAAACACCTATTAATCGTTTCTTATGAAATAAATAGATTTGCGGAACTACCCGGAACGATTATTATCTACTTATATTAATGATACTTTTACATAATTCTTATGAATGGTATACTTTTTAATTTAATTTGTTGTTTTAATTATTGTGCTGTCCACGGGTGGGCCGAAAATGGGCATTGCTCTTTACTAATAATGCTCTATTAACACATTAATAAATGGTCCTGTTGCCTAAACATGAAGCATAAGCCTGTGTAGGTGTGGTTTCACGTCAGTAATCTAAAGGTACTATGGGAGATACTTACTGAGAAATACACTTAATCACATCAAACCCGAGCATTTATCCGTTCGGCTAGCCTAATGCCTCATGCTACTCTTCCTATCGTTTCGAATCCTTCACAGGGGCCGTGGACATAGCGCGGCGCCGAGAGTTTGTAACTCTCCACGTTTGTCACCAGGAGGCGCATACAGTACAAAGTTTATTAACTTTTTTATAATTTTCAAATGAGAATTTAGAGCAAAGTGAATGGAGCTGAGTGGTAATCTTGTCTTTCAAATTCTCGTTTTCGTTACCGTGATCGAATGGGACAGTAAGTTTGTGCTCGACACTCAGCAAATTGTTATTGAAAAAGAGCTTTACGATGATATAAGTTTACATTGATTTTATCAATGATATTAAAATATCATTGGATTTTATACTTTCAAATAATCGCCTATGTCACTTGATGTTTTGTAAAAACGGTGGAATTACGAAAAAAATACTTAGTAGTAAAAATCATAGATATTAACTGACCGCTACAATTGATGGGTAGGTTTTGGTACTAGTATAATCATCATAATGGCCACTCTGCAAGCAGGTGATCACAACCCGGACTTTTGAATAAATTCGAAAGACACTTTACCTGCCTAAAGGTGTCAGGTTAAGTATAAGAATAAGAATACTTTCTTTAAACAAGTACAAGTAACATTACAACAGAATATTATGTAAAACTATAAAACGAGGAGCGAAGAAAGTTTGTGAGTGTGTATGTTTGTTACTCTTTCACGTAAAAACTACTGTATGGATTTGGATGAAATTCGGCATATAGATAGTTTATAACCTGGATTAACACATAGAATATTTTTTATCCCGATATTCCTACGGGAACGAGAACCACGCGGGTGAAACCACGAGCAGCCGCTAGTTATGAACAAATCTCGAAATAAGCATTGCGGGAACAATATAATACGAGTCCTAAGTACCTACATAATTATATAATATGTACATAAATAGAGAGATTGGACCATCCCCCCCCCCCCACGTTGGCCGATTGCAGGTTGGTGGGTTGTCTTCGGGGTGTTCATTCTCACACTGTGATTTAAATTTTACAAAAGATACTCATATTCGAAGTGATGACTCATTCAAACCATATTCTTGAGCGTTACGTACGTAATTAATTATACAGTAACGCAACGTCCCCCAATCAGTTTAGAAACCTTAACAAATCAGGAACATTTCGACATTAACTAAAACTTCTGCAAAACAACTTTTTATTTTCCTTTTGTTTTTTTAGGGTTCCGTACCTCAAAAGGAAAAAAACGGAACCGTTATAGGATCACTCTCTTGTCCGTCCGTCTGTCTGTCAAGAGACCCTTTAACTCGGGAACGCGTAGGAGGTATCGAGTTGAAATTTAAACGATTTATACTCAGGTCTAAAGTCTCTTGAAGCTGTTAAAAAATCAAACTCCTAAGTTAACGTAAAAAACAGATACGGCCATTTATGCCAAGTATAGGGAAAAATCTGAAAACTATACTTACATTTGTAATAAATCATTAAAAACAGGGTATTTATGTCAGGAACGGCGGCTGTCCTTGAATAGTGTTCACCCTGTCGTGTGGGGTATCGTATGAAAGGGCTTCATTGGCATAAGCTTAAACAGATTTTTAATTAATAGTTTTCGATTATGACGAAGAATGAAAAAAAACCTCTTTCCTTTGAAAACCTCAATGCTTGAACTGGAAAGAGCACAAAGAGCAGTCCTAAAAGTAAGTCTTCGATTACCATTCCTATTCCCAACAAAGGAACTGTATCAGAAATGTGAAGTGCTGACTGTCCGACAGCTATTCATATTAAACACTACAATTCGTAAGCATTTGGAATTGGACTATAATCCTGACCTGTCTTCGAATCTCAGGAGAAGTCATAGTGTATGCCCCACTATCCGTTTTAACACTAGTTTTGCCCACAAATTCTTTTGTTTCCTAGGTGGTCATTTATACAACAAAATAAATAAAATATTATCAGTATACCCAATGACGCGCAAAGAATCTAAAGCAAAAATAAGAAAATGGCTACAGGAAATAAACTATGATGATACAGAGGCTTTGTTAACTATTATCTACTAACACTAGTACTTGAAAATTAACATTTATAAAATTTTACTAAAAATAAAATTTAAATTTAATTTAATAAAAACTAAAATTAAATAAAAAACATATAAGTATATAAACATAATTATATACGTATAGCATTGTAATTACATAAAATCAAATATTAAACAAATATGTTTATAGGTATATATAAGACTGATTGATGGTTACTCTCTAAATATGGTTATAGCGATACTTTTTTCTTGGTTTTACATCAAATATTTGTACAACACTATAATCCGGGATGTGGAATTGTGGAAGCCTGGCGACCTGTAAAACGGGTCTTTGTACCTTAGTACGTGCACCAGTCTCCACAATAATATTAAAATAACCCAATTGTATTGTACAAACCAAACTTATTGTTTAACAAATTATTGTGAAGAGAAATAAAGCATTTATTATTATTATTTGATATGTAAGTAAATAAAAACTGTTTTTGATAATATGTACCTTCAGATTTTTTATAATGTGCACGCACCTACTTTTTACGGAACCCTCGGTGGGCGAGTCCGACTCGCACTTGTCCGGTTTTTTTATGTTTGAGGAAGAAGAGGATCTTTGAAGGAGTTGAACTTATGAGAGGGCAAGAGGGGTCTCCGGTACTTTCGCTCACCGGACAAAATTGTGTTTCGTCCGGTCAGCAACAAGTTCCATTTTTCCACGCGGATATTCCGTGAGAAGGTAGTATTACGCCGGGCGAGCCGGCCCAATTGGTGCTGCAACGCAGCGTGGCTCTACCACTCAGACAGTGTCACTCATTTAGCACCACCCAGGGGTCACGTTTAGGGTCTCGAGGGTAAGGTAAGGTAATTGTTAACCTGTCATTTGTCGAAGGAGCCTTTCCTGAACAACTAAAGATGTCAATTGTGAAGCCTCTTTTTAAAAAGGGTAAAATAATTACCGCCTTGGTTCTCATTTTGTCCAAAGTTTTGGAAAAAGCATGCTCAGTAGATTAAATAGTTTTTTGAGTAAGAATCGCATATTACACGATGATCAATTTGGATTTCGTAAGGGGAGTTCAACTGCTAAGGCGTGTTATAATCTATTTAAATTAGTCACTGACAGCATTAACGATAGCACTCCGGTAATCACGCTATTCCTAGATATGAGCAAGGCTTTCGATTACGTAAATCATTTAAAACTTATTCATAAATTGGATTTTTATGGTATTACGGGGAAGGGCACTTCATTGGATCACTGAAGACTGATAAAGTCTTATCTCAGTTCTAGAACACAAACTGTCGATGTCAATGGTTCTCATGTAAAAATGAGAGTTCCACAAGGGTCAACCTTCCATTCTTTGTAGAAAACTTCTGTGATATTGTAATGTTTGCAGATGATACTTCACTCATTTTTAAAGTGACTAGGTCTAAGAAAAATTATGACGATGTTAACAATGCTCTCTCAGAAGTACTCAGTTGGTTTACTGTTAATAATTTACAGCTAAATGCTAAAAAAACCAAATGCATTAATTTTACACTATTAAATATTAAGACCCAAAAACTGATGTAAGGATAAACGTTGTTAAATTAGATTTGGTAGACTCGGCTGTTTTTCTAGGGATAACCCTTGACTCAAAACTTCAATGGAATCCTCATATATCAAAATTGGCCGGCAAACTCAGTTCTGCTGCTTACGCCATTAGAAAAATTAAGCAGTTAACCGACGTTGAAACTGCTAAAACGGTTTACTTTAGTTATTTTCACAGTGTCATGTCATATGGCGCCCTACTGTGGGGAACAGCGGCTGATGTTGAAACTACATTCATTTTACAGAAACGGGCAATAAGAACCATTTATAGACTAAGCTCACGAACTTCTCTAAGAGATATTTTTAAAGAAGTTGGTGTTCTTACAGCTGCATTTCAATATATTTATAATTGTATAGTTTTTGTGCGTTGCAATATTAACTCATTCACTAAACACGGTGACGTACACAATTTGAAAACTTGAAATAAGTCAAAACTTATGATGCCCCTGTTCAGGTTACAGAAGGTTCTCGGCTCTTTCTTGGGGCAAGGTATACACTATTATAATAAAATACCAAGTACTGTACTAGAATTACCTTTAGATAAGTTTAAAAATCATGTAAAATCTTGTTTACTTAAGAAAGGTTATTATACAATCAAAGAATATTTAGAAGACAAAACAGCCTGGTAATGATAAAATAATCACATTATAATTTTATTGTAACTAACCATTTTACCCTGGTATGATAGCCTTTATCAGTGTCTTACAGACAATAGTAATCTTATAAACCTCTTTAAAATTTTATGTTGCGTAAAACGTTGCCTAAATGTTTTCTTGCTTGCTTCATTGGAGTTGCTCGAGTGTGTCATGCTCTCTCAAATGTCTCTGCGGTGGTGGCATGTGCGTCGGGTCGTTACGTTCCCTAAAACATGGTTGAGCGAAGCGATGGCTGATTCACATGTTATACTCGTGAACGGGTGCCGCCTGTGGAGGCACTGGAGGCTGGTCTGCTCTTGCTAACTTATTTTAATTATTAATATATTAGTAGTTGTAGTCTTACTTTTATTTTTCTGTACTGTAAGACATTGATTACATTGATTATTTTATATTGATGAATACCTGAACTTTTTATTTTTATTAATATATATATTTTTTTATGTCCTTGTAGTTGTTTTGTTTTTATTATTGTAATGGAAAGTGCCCTTCTATGATAGGGAGGGCATTTTTCAATTCTAATTGACGCTGTAAAAGAAAGGGAGAAAAGAAATGCCCTTGCTGAGTTTCTTGCCGGTTCTTCTCAGTACAAGGCTCCCGCCCCATAGGTAGACTTACGAACCGATGGCATAAATGACATTCATAAGTGCTGTAACCTAAACATGGCCTAACCTGAATAAATGATTTTGAATCTTGAATCTTGAATCTTGAATCACTAGTTATTTGCGTGATAGACAGCAATGCACAGAAGTAACAAGGGTCGTTTCTATAACAGGACGCGGCTTTTAAAATCAAAATTTTCGATCTAAGGCGGTCGTAAATAATACTGGAGTTCCGCAAGGTAGCATCCTTGGCCCGCTGCTTTTTCTCCTTTACATCAATAGTCTACCAGAGGCGACACCGCACAGATGTTTACTATTTGCTGATGATGCGACGGTGGTTATCAAATGAAGCGACGAGAAAAATGCACAATCCGTCGTAAACAAAGCACTGACAAATATTTCTGAGTGGATGGAAAGTCATAATCTAACTTTAAATTTAAATAAAACAAAGCTAATTTAATTTAATTCTTATTATACAAATCTATTATTACTTGACAACATAATAAGGAAAAAGTTGCCGAAGCTGACACCATTGAGTATTTAGGAATATGCTTGGACAGACATCTAAACTGGAAGGCTCACGTCGATAGGACTTGTTGATCTTTTTGTATTTGCTATCAGGAAACTACGACTGGCTGTTTCTGTGGACGCTGCTTTGACAGCATACCATGGTTATGTCTCATCAGTCCTCAGTTATAGGCTTATTATTTAGGGAAACTCCGTCGAATCCGATCGAGTATTTAAACTGCAGAAAGATGTATTGGAGCGATAAACAAGGCCTGTTAATTAGACTCATGTAAGCCACTATTTAAACAATGTAATATTCTGCCTCTGCCATGTCTGTACGTAAGGGATATTTGTCTTTTTGTGGCAAACAATTCAGAGTATTTTAAGAAACGATGTGCCATTGGCCATGTGGGAGGCCTGTGCCCAGCAGTGGGGCGTTTATAGGCTGATAATGACTTATATATTTGACTACACATTAATTACTACTACATACTATTATCCCCAAAGGGTTAGTCAGAGACTGGCAATGAGGACCGCAGATCAGTCCACTGCAATAGTCCATGTGCTCAGTCCATGTGCTCAGCGTGATAGGAGGTGAGCCTAACGTCGCACTATGCTGTTGTATGTGCGTCCTTAGCCCGCTAGTTGTCTTTTACGCCAAGGGAAGAGAGGGTTCCTCTACTAGTATTCTGTTGGTAAGCCGCTATTGTTACCTACTAACTGAGGAGTGACATTTCAAAAGGACTTATTTCCACTATTGGAAAAAATGTAACTAATGATAGGAATCCATTTTTAGCTTTCGTTTGCACCTCTATATTAAAATGTTTATTGCAGAAACGTTTAATTCCTCTCTAAATTTGACTTTTAATTCACGTATTGCTTATTTCCACGTCATTTGCTCACATTATTTAGGACATAAAAAACGTTTTTACAAACCGACTTATTTCCAACACATATTTCGAGTCTAGTCAATTTTCTCAAGCAAACAGATTTATTTCCATTTTACACATTTTTTTAAGCAGAAAAATATCGTTTTGTGTCGTTTTATAATAAATATCTGGCAACTCAATTGGCCGAAAAGGCCTAGAAGCCAAGACCATAGAACCGAAAAAAGGTGCTATTTCTTTAAATCCTACTTACAGACTGTGACAGGTTGTGACAGGGTACCTAACAAAGAGGCTTATTTTCCTGTAGTTCTGAACAAAGTGACTTATTTCCAAATTATTGAGTAATGTTTTCCTATTATAAATACATTTTAAAATTAATGTTCTAGTGTCATAATCAGCTAAATACGATTCTCTTTTATGGAGCCATAAAAGAATATACGTATGTAACGCAATAAATCACATGAAGGTTTTTTGCATTTATTGAAAAATCTGATAAGGTGGAAATAAGTCCTTTTGAAATGTCACTCCTCAGTCTGTTTTAACAGTGTTTTTTTTCAAAATGTTTATGTGACATCTTTAGTTATTCTATGTGTATGCATATAAAGGTTACGACATAAATTATATTATGTACGTTTAACCAAGGCATCGCAGGCTTAAGACATCTCTCCCGGACATATTTTATGCGTTAGGTGTGTTTTTATGTTGTACCATTATTAGCTTTTATGGGGAATACAGTCCCTGTTATTATTATGGTTTGATATTTACTGTGCTGTTAAACCATGTAGAATAAGATATATTATTTTGTCATATATAGATTGTATTGTATTACCTAATGGGTGTTTCTAAAACTTAACATGTTGAAGTTATGGAACATGTTAAATATAACAAACATTAAGTAAGTATGTTGCAGGGATATGACAATAGAGATATAAAGAAAATTTGCATGTTGATAATAATATCTCAATTTTGTCATTTACAAATCTAGTGATTCTATCGACTCCTCTTAAAGTTAGGTAGGTATTAGTGATATGATAAAATAAATATTGCTTACATAGGTACATTATGTACAATTGTACGCGTTTCCCGCAGAGCTCGGCGAACACTACCAGCTGTAATGACCAGAGAGCCTACTCTCTTTAAAACTCTATCTCGCTAAAACCAGCGAGTCGCTCGCAAGGCTTTCGTATATGACGCTGAGCTGCCACCCTTTTGCTGCTGCGGCACACACACACACGTACACACACACGCACACACACACTCACATTATTTTCTATTTTTTGTAGCATGTTCTGTTATTGTAATATTGTGTACCTGCATGTGTGTGTCTATTAGCACTAAATAAAGTTTTTATCTATCTATCTATATATTTCTCCGAAACGAAATTTCGGCCGATTTTCTTAAATTTCGGTTTCCCATGCAAACTTCTAAGTCGATATTTTTAAAAACCAATAAGCCAATTTTGATGAAGCTTTGCATGCTAAAGTAAAACACAGGGATCTAAATAGTTTGTAAATTTTTTTTTTAAAAACATTGTTTTAGCTGAGTTATTGCGATTTAAAGTCTACTATGGAAAGTTAAAAATCTCAATAACTCAGTTAAATATACCTTTTTGTTTAAATGTTGTCAACAAACTATTTAGATCCCTGTGTTTTACTTTAGCATGCAAAGTTTCATCAAAATTGGCTCATTGGTTTTTAAAAATTTCGACTTGGAAGTTTGTAGGGGAAACCGAAATGCGTAAACCCTCTTAAAGCGGTTTCCATACCTTCCGAAATTTCGTTTATACAAAATAGGTTTGGCATTTAGATTATTAATTTTTAGAAAAATGTTTGAAATTTCAAAAATGATGGGAAACGCTATAATTAGCAAACAAAAATCGGCCGAGGCCCTGTGACTTGTGTGACCCTTCACGAGAACGTATTCGATCTCGGTGTAAGTTCGCCGAGCTCTTTCCTTTCCTACATTATATAAGTACATAGTATTCAAAGTGTTTAAACGCCTTCTAAACATTTACACATTAATTTAAGAAGATGTAGGTAATAACTAACACTTAACCCATACAAAAATTTATACAGGGGGTGGTAGTATTCTTTCACCGCTACGCGACAAGGTTTATAATTTTAAATAACTCACTAAGTATGGATTTTATTACCAACCAACAACACAAGGAGTAATGAATACATACACTATTGTAACTTCTTGCTTTTTTGTTATACGTGTTTGTTTTAGTTTTTCTTTTTAAATTTGTGTTTTGATGAATATGAATGTCAAATAATCATGAACGTGTATGAATGTTGGCAAATGAAGAAAACAGTGCAACATCACTTTTCAAATTCTCTCAAGAACTCCGTGCGAGAGTTCATTACAGCCCCACATCTATTGAACTCAAGGGTTTTCGGGGAATATCATTTGCCATTAAACATTTATATTAATACCAATGATGTTATAAACTATCATTGATTAATATTCATTAATCATTATTATCGCCTACAGGGGCCCACCCGGTACTTTTTCTGCGTGAACACACCGAGACGAATTTCCAAAGATAAACTTTCATACAAATCTTTTCCTGACAACTAAAACACAACAAAGAAAGAATGAACCAAATAGGTCAGCCGTTCACAGGTGACGCACGATCATTACATTCATGGCAATTATTGATGTAATTATTTATTTTTTATATTTTTTATTTTTATTCTACAACTTCATATCACCTGATGGTAAGTGAGAAGCGCTCCACCCGGAATCCTCAACCACTGAGGAACTGTCTATCTTATCTCAAACTGTCGGAACACAACAATGCTATAAACATCGTTGTTATGGCGACAGACTTAGATAAGATGGTGGTAGCTAGCCAGGCGGACTTAACAGCCCTACAACCAACCAAACCGACCACATAAAGATGAATCCCTTACTGGGAATCGAACTCGGGACTTCTGGGCTAAAACCGGTTGCTAAGCCACTAGACCACAGAGGCGGATAAAAGATAGAGACAAGAAAGGCCAAATTCGATGGAGAATGTTTGTAAACATATTTTTCACAATTCTTTGTACAAATATCTTGTGTCACTCGGACTTTTACTGTATGTTGAAAGAAACAGAAATTCGGCAATTTTCTTGTAAATGCCTCTCAAGAAAAAATAAAAACACTATAGCCCGACAAGATCGTGCGCGACCTTTACGCGGACCAATTTCTTCCGTGGTAGCGTCTGGCACTGATTTGTATTTACAAATATTAGTTACAATAATATTAACATACCTTTACCAAGAAATTTTATATTTGTAGTCAGGCGAATCAGTGCCAGACGGTACCACGGAAGAAATTGATCCGCGTAATGGTTGCGCACGAACTTGTTGGGCTTTAAGTACGAAAAGTACAGCCTCTGTTTTCTGTCCCACTGCTGGGCAAAGGCCTCTATCATTGAAATCAAGTCATCGCTACAATAGAGATATTGTAGCGATACGGTTTGGTGATCACAAACCCAGCTATGCATCGGAAAAATCCCGGGAATTGAACCCGGGACCTCCGGATATCGAGCCAAGCGCTTGACCACTAGGCCACCGAGGCATGTGAATATTATTTCAAATTATTTATTTCAGTAACTGTCACTTGTGTCGTTGTGGTGTACTTAGTTATTAGTTTGCCAAGATAGTTTTCGTTGGTAAGCAATCGTAGTGGATTTGCGCTACGAGAAGGCTAACTACGTCTCTTTCACTTCATGGAGGATTTGGTCGAGGCCAACCAGAGAGCTGCTGACGTGGCAGCTTACTGGTCAGGAAAAATTTTACTGTCGCTGACTCGGAAAGAAGAAAGAAGAAGATTTCAACTAAACATATTTACAAATAAATGTTGGGATCCTTCTTTTAAGTAATAATAATAATAATAATAATAATCTTTATTGGAAAACTTGACAATATTTACAATAAAAACGTGGAAACGCCGAAGCCTGAGGTAGTAAATATATACCTACCTGTTTTAAGAGAAACCGCTCCTCCGTAAGTACCTACTCTTAATAATTTCGGTTACTTAAATACCCATAAATCAATAATTAATAACATTTTCGATAGAATCTAACTTTACAATTTGAATGTTAAGTATCATATCCATAGATTAATTGATTTAATCTAAGATCCTATCTCATATTTTGAATTTAAATAAATACAATAATAATTAAGTAGGTACTTAATAACAATAATATTTGAAATGAAAATAATAAAGATATCAATACTAAAATATAATAAAAATAAATTATTCATGATATAACTTGTCTAAAAATATTCTTCATCGAATTTGATCCTCCTAACCCTAGGCCCTAAGCTTTGGGGATTGAACCGCGACATCTCGAAGTCAACCCGGGCTTACCCGATTGGCTACGTTACGTTCTACGCCTAAAGTGTAGGAAGGGACCGTTTAGCTGCCATCCGGTGACAAAGCGACTATTGTGGACATCGTGGCTTCTGGGAACTCACCTTACTGGCTGAACAACACGATCTGCCCCCTTACTCTCGAAAACGATCGCTATTGGATCGGATTGGTATTGTGAATTTTCGTATTTTTAAGTTACGACACCAGCGCTAAATTTGGATTCATATTGGGTGAACTAAATGGCATTGAGTTTTGTATTTTTTTCACTCATTATCCACGCAATATGAATCTATATTAGCTCTGGTGTCGTGACTTAGGAGTACGAAAATTCATAATACCAATCCGATCCAATAGCGATCGGTTTCAAGAGTAAGGGGGCTGGTGGTGATTCATAACAACCTAAATAAATAAACAACCGGGCCCAAACTCTTAGAGCAGTATTCATGATCATCATCATCATCATCAGCCTATAAACGTCCCACTGCTGGGCACAGGCCTCCCACGTGGACAATAGCACGTGGGGATATTGGGTCATAACCCATCACGCTGGCCCAATGCGGGTTGGTGGGTTTTAACGGCTGTCATTTTACGACAACAACCGGGATCAACGGCTTCCGAAGCACGGAGGAGCTCAAGATGTTTTTAATTTGGTCACCCATCCAGCGACCCGGCATTGCGAAAGTTGCTTAGCAAGTAAGATCGCAGCCGAACGCGCTAGCCGCTGCGCCATCGTGCTCCTCGCAGAGCAGAGCAGTATTACTTTAATCATATCATGCAAATTCCAATACGAATTTTGCCAAGTAAGTTAAAAGTAATACTTACCCAGGTACTGCTTTAACTGCCGTACTCAGAGACGTCAATTAAACAATTAAGTCTCTTGCTGTCACTTTCTTATATATTAATAGAGAAGGAAAGACACTTAATTGTCATTAAAACTTAAAACTTTAAAACACTTAAGTGTCTTTTCTTCTCTATTATTATATAAGAAAGTGACAGCAAGAGACTTAAATGTCAATAAAATCTCTGAGAGAGACAGTGGGGGCCCTGATGTCTTCTAAAAATCGCTTGGCCCGATGAGGCCCGGGTTTAATTCCTAGTTCGGACCTATGCAACGAAAAACATGGTGGTATAGTATAAAAATAAACCCAGCGGTTTGTGATTACCAAAGCGTGGTGAGACAATAATACCTAACCATCAATTGTAGCGATGTTTTCAGTTTAATGTTTGAGGCCTTTGCCCAACGGTGGGGAAGTATATAGGCTGTACTTTACCAAATAATACATAAATAAATATACTTACATCAAAGACATAACAATACTAACAGTAGGTACTTATTTCATCTATGCAAAATAGGTAAGTACCTAACTACCTACCTATACACTTAAAGTAAGTATATTGTGTTGTGACTTGTGATTGTGACTCTTATTGCCCTATAATATGAATCATTGGTCTCAAAAATGTACCTACGCATATTTTAGCCTCCGACTCACGCAATTTCGTGATGTGTCAGTTTACTGGTAGTGCATTTACGAGTCCTAAGAAAACAACTACCTCAGCGGAGCAAGCTTATTACAACGACCACTATATTTCGGTCCGCGGGTGACTGCAAAATAGTCATATGCGGTACAAAAGAGAACAGCCAGAGCCATATTAATCGTTTCTAATGATCAAAAACATCATCGTAATCGAAACCGTGTCGGTAGCGGTGAAAGAATAGATACTACCACCCTCTCTTCCCTTGGGTGTTGTAAAAGGCGACTTTATGAATAATAAGATAATAAGAACGAAAATAATAACCATATTTGAAAAACCATCTAAAATTACCTACTTTTAAATCAATTTAGACATTTCAATTATACTGAAAATCTGATTTTTAGGAATTAATTTTTAAAGAATGTTTTCACTAGTTTTAGCACTAACGTATATGGAATAAGTTGATAAGTCTCTGGGTTGATAAGTTTAATACCTTACAAAATAAGCAGATTTTACGAGAATACGTAAAATAATTTGAAAGATCACATAAAATTATCCGTAAATCAAGCTATAAAGATAAGATTAAGATGAAAACGGATTTTGGAGAAAATGTCAAACTTTAAATTCGCTGCCCTGTAAAATTGCCATTTTGGACCTATGAAGTTCTTCACGCCATGCACGGATTTATGTATGTATGTATATTTTGTATAGCCTAAAGTGCTGTTATGTGAAGGTACCTAAACAGTGCAGGTCTGTGGGACTTAGGACACAAGGGATAGGGGCTAATCTAATTTGGAATATATGTGCTGTGCTGCTGTTGATGCATGTTTGCTTACTAATAATTGGGTTGGGATTTGTAATGTCCTCGGACAAGCGTAAATATTTATACAATTAACATTGTTTACATTTAGTTACCGCGCTGTTGGTAGTTAGTAAAATTTAAGGTTCTAACTAGAATAAATGGTTATTGTTAAGAATTGAGTTTATTCCTATTAGTTTTAATCCATTAGACTATTAGACTGTAAGTATCAGAAATAGCACACTGCGCTCCAAAACACTCCGTGATGGTTTCACTGTAGATTTTATAAAAAAAAACTATCATAATTTATAAAACATGTACTGACAATTACGAACACAACGATAATAATGTAGGTAAAAAAATCAGGAACAGCAAATAATTTATTTGGAAGACCAACAGCTAATAGTAGGCACTGGCCTGCAAAAATAAGTATCACACTTTTAAAATTGCGATAACTTTTAAAGTACACAAGATAAACAAGACACACAAGACTTAAAAATGTTACTAATGTATAATTTACTATAGCTTCAAAGAAAGCTGATAAAATTGCTATAAAACGTTTTTTTATTTTAAATCTCTAACTTCTATAGTTTAGAATAAAATGAAGTTTTAAAAGTGAGATACTTTTTTTTGCAGGCATATTGTGGCTATAAATTTTTATTAGATAGACTGATAATAGGGAAATTGAGAGTTTGTATCAAGATGAGTAGCAATCGTCATGGATCATGATAAATGATAATTGTAAAATAACGCAAGTTTAACATAATAAATTAAAACAATGAAATTTGTACGGATATAGAAACTAAACCAATGATTATATTTCATACTAGCATTTTACGAGACTACGTAAGCGCGGACTACATTATTATCCTCCACGAAACATATATGGATAAAAAGTTTAAATTCTGGATCAAAATTTCATGACGATCGATTGAGTAGTTAACTTTCTTTAGGAGATAATATAAAACGCTGCTCTCTCTAGTTTCGACGTATCTTTCAGCCTAGAACATTCAATTAACATGTTGATAGCTAATCCTAGAGGCGTTGTAGCCTAACATAGCAACAGTCACTTTCACATTCATAATATATTTAGTTAGGATTAATCCAATGAAGTTAGTGAATAGTGCTCACCCTACCAGCAAAGTAGTGTGTGTATTGTAGTCGTATCTTATTATTACGGATATAAATTTTATATGAAGGCTCGCTAAGGTAAGGTTAATGAAGGCTGATACCCTGAATCAGTGGCCGAGATGATTGTCATTTGCCACGAAGATTTATTTATAAATGTTTAATTTTGAAACTTGTAATTGAAGTACCTACGTGTTCAGATCAGAGTGCGAATTTGTGGGGTGAACTCTTATCCTATTTTATAGAATAGAATAGAATAGAATTCCTTTATTGCATAAACTGTGTAACAAGTTCTTAAAAAAAATATAGTATCAACAGTTTGCCCATGATCAGGCATGCAATGTACACAAATCAATAATATTAACAAAATTCATCGTGAATTTAACAATTAATTAGTCCTGAAACTAAAGTATTCATTTAGTGTATAGAAAACATTATTAAATAACCAAGTTTTTAACTTAAATTTAAATATATGACCATTCAATGCCTTTAAATTAGTAGGTAAATGATTATACACTTTAATATCATGTATGAAAGTACTCTTATCATAAACATTATTATTGACAACTGGTAAATTTAAATTATATCTATACTTAAGACGTTGGTTACGGATAGATTAACAGTAAACAAGTCTATGTTGTTTTAAATGAATACACAAATTTCTAGAATATAGATTTCAGTAAGAGAATAACTAGCTGTACCCGACATGCGTACCAATGCCACAAGAGCAAACCTATCATGTGGTAATGCCACATTTTTTGTGCCAGGAACTATGACGGGGGTTTCCAGCACACCCTACCAAAGTTTCATCACAATCTGATCAATGGCTTAGGAACGCATTCGGATTAAATACAAACATTGATTTCTAATTATATAGATGGTCTTTCTTTGAAATTAAGAGCCACACTCTTAATGTTGTAGCATCCACCATTCATCGACTTTCACCTTTTTTTTAAACTGTTTCATAATAGCCTCTCCTTGTCTTCCAATAAATCTCTTAACTTCTTCTTTCATTCCATAATGTTTTTTAAAAAGAAAAAATGGTACCTACTTAACTTATTCTTAAAAAAATTAAATATTGTTAAAGATTCTTCAAAATGTCTAAACAATATTATTCTGGTAGGCTACTCTTAAAACAGAATTGCATTAAACAATTTCCAATCACAAAACTAAATAATGTCAAATGGCACTTTTGTAAGCGACAATAGTGCCACATTGGAATTAAATTGCGTGGAAATTGATTGAACAAATTATTATTGAGATGGCGTTCCGGAATTATCTTTACTTATCCCAATATCGATACATATTAATCGCATTGGAATTGTATTAAGATTGAGTTTGCGTTCGAGAGTAACCCCCCTGATGCGCAGACATGTTATATTTGGTTTGATATCTTGTCTTTTACCTAAGTTCGTTTTTGTTCAAACGAACAATCATAAACTTTTTTTTTATTTTTTATTCTACAACGAGTAAGCGCTTGGCCTTCATCACACCTGGGGTAAGTGACGATAAGGCCGAAGGTGGAAGCGCGCTTCACCCGGAATCCTCAACCACTGAGGAACTGGCTATCTTATCTCAAACTGTCAGAACACAACAATGCTTTAAACATCGTTGTTATGGCGGCAGCTTAGTAAGATAAACTACCACCAGGTAGCTATTAGCCAGGCGAACTTAACAGCCCTACCACCAACCAAACCAATTACAAAAAGAAGTACCCCTGCTGGGAATCGAATCCGGGACCTCTGGGTCTAAGACCGCTTGTAACTGCTCAATGCTTTGCCCCCCCTCACACCTAATACATACACACACATCGCCGCCTTTACCTTAGCTTAACTGACTAATCTAATTCTTAAAACTAGTTAACCTACTATATACCAACTCATAAATTTCCTCTTAGGAAATAACTTAAAACCACCAAATTCAAAACTTAAGGGTTTCTAAAATTATCGGACACTATTCCGAAAAAATTTTCAAAATTCGACCAAAAACAAAGAAAGTCAAAAAGACTTAGAAAAATTTCGACCAAAACTTCAAAATTTACATTTTTCCAAAATTCAATATTATAATACCTTACACCTAAAAACCCACAAAAAACCAACTTTTGCAAAAATTTTTCTTATTAAAAACTTATAAAAAATCAAATTTAAAATTATCTAACCTAACCTAACCCTAACCTAACTCTGACCTAACTTATGATGGCGATTCCGTATGAGAGTGTTCCAAGTCCACCATTTGAGCGTTCTTATTGGGAACCAGGGAAGACCTTTGAAGATGCGTTCCTCGACTACACCGGTCGTATAAAACGGGCAGTTACGGAGGGCAAGTCGGTAACAAGAGCCAACAAGGAAATAATCCTCGACTCCACGGCAAGACTTGAACATGCCCTCGAACTCTTCAAAGCAACATCAGCTGCTATGTCTCCACGTCCGCAGCCTGAGCCTGAACCAGAGTTCTCCTCCACTCAGGAGCACATCAGCGAGGACAGCGTGAGGGAGTTGGGCCACAAGCTGGACAACAGCGTGAGCGCCGTAGTCGCGATGCAGAGCGAGGCAACGGCGGAGATCCGGCAAGAGGTGACCCAAAAGGTCAACGAGATGTTGGCGCAGCAGGCGCGTCTCGAAGATCTTGTGCGGCTGACCGCTAATATGGTCACAGCCGCACTGAAAGAGGCTCCTCTTGCCCAGGGTCCGCCGACCGGCGCTCGCACTGCTTCACAGGTCCAAGAAGCCTTGCTCCCGAGTGCTCCCTCCTACGCTAGCGTTGCTGCCAGGGCTATACCACCTACGCCCAAAACTCAACCCGCAATCATAGTGTCGTCGTATGACTGCACTTTGAAGCCTCCGGAGGTGGTGTCTCTCTGGAAACAGGAGATATCCTTCCGGAGGCATAAATATGCCCCCGTAAAAATCCAGTCACTACCCAAGGCCAAACTGAGGGTAGAGTTCGAGGACGTGAAGCAGTGCGCAGAAACCATATCCCGTCATTCCAATAGCACTAAATTCGCCGCCGAACAGGCGAAGCTACGACCACCGCTAATCATCCTAAAGGGCATATCCAAGGATGTTGCCCGCGAGGAGTTAGCGGAGGTCCTAGTTGCTCAAAATGACGTGGAGGTGACCCGCATCTGCTTCCTGACCTCGAACCGGAACCCGGCACTTTACAATGCGGTCGTTGAAGTCACGCCCGAGATGCGAAATACTATCTTAGCTCTCGGGCGGCTCTACGTGGACCATAGTAGGGTCCACGTTGAGGACTTCGGCCGCTTTGTGCAGTGTCGGGAGTGCCTTCAGTACGGGCACACGAAAGCGAAGTGTAAGTCCGAAAGGAAACCTTGTGCCCATTGCGCCAGTCCGAGCCACCAAGTAGCACAAAGCCCCAACAAGACCCAGGGGCCAAAGTGCTACAACTGCTCGGCCCATAACCAACGCATGGGCACAGGGATTGATACCGGCCACAACGCAACAAACGCCAAAGAGTGCCCCCGCATCCGGTCAATGGTCCTGCGCCTGCAGGGCCAGACCGACTACGGTTATTAGACTGTCTACATTACAAATCAAATTAATTAATTACAAATAATACTAAACCTAAATAAATACTAAACTTAAAATATAAAATAATAAGTAAACAATAAAATTACCAAATAATCACATAAATAAATAAAACTAATATAAATACTTAACTTATAATTATAAAAATAAAACTTAAACCTTATCTAACTAAATCAACTATAATAAAACAACATAAATTAAACTTAATTATAAATTATAACAAAATAAAAGTAATATAATAAAACAAGTACAATAAACAACACCAAAATTAAATAATTAATTAAAACTAACTTAAACATTAAACTTAAAACAAAATAATAAAACAAAAACCTAACATAACCAAAACCAACCCAAATAAAACAACATATACACAATAACATAAATTAAACAAGTTTTACAAAAACAAATATAATCAACATCAAAGTAGATGTCCATACAAATAAATGTAACTTAAACTCCAATAGTAACAGCTTGGATAATATAAAATAAGTAAACCTAAAAAAGCCTACAACTAATTTAATAACTAAAATACTAAATTGATAATTACTAAAACATCTAAACAAATTAAACTTAACGTACTTAAAACTATATAAAGAAAATAAACAATCAAAATAAAAAACGTACAAACAAACAAAATAAACACCTAAAATAAAATATACAACCAAAAATTTTAAAATATAAATAAATAAAACAAAAGAAAAGATTTTAACCCCTAAAACCCAAAATCTTAAAAATAAATAAAATTAACTTCCTCTTTCCCCCCTTATTTCTTATTCTCCCCAATCTTTCCTCTTTATTCTTCCCCCCATTGTGCCCCGCAATTCGGATAGGAGTGGACCATCAGTCCATCTCAATAAAAAGGACTTTGTCCTACTTGTAATAAAAGATAAAAAAGCAAAAAATATGCTCTTATCACGTAGGAGCAGCGAGTATATAAAAAAAAAAAAAACCTACTATATACCGCCGTTCAAGATTACCATCAATTACGCCTTTCCTACCTCTCAACTTAACCTATATTATGCTAACTCTTATCTTAACTAAAACCTATGTTATCTACAATCTAATGTTTGTGTCTTAGATGTTTTGTAGAGTGCGTAGTGTTTGTATGATAATGGAACCTTAACCTAGTCCTAACTCAACTTAATTCTATTAGCAATATATTCCAGTCAAGCGATGTGATATTATAATAGAATACTATTTTGGCCAGATCGTCTAGTGAACCCTCCGTTGTCAACCGCATCTAAGTAACTCAAGTCCTTTTCGTGAAAGTTTAGTAATTGGCTTATCCCTGTGATAAATTATTTACTCCTGACCCAACCACCTATCCTTCAATACCTAATATCCTAGATCTGTGTAGCCTATCAGTGACTTCGTCTGAACTGTGACCTAAATCCTTCACAGCAGCTGCAGGAAAGGAATGTTAACCACTCAAAGATAATCAGATGATAACTTAGCTTGCAGGTATTATTATCATTTATAATCGATAGTATTATACATAAAGAGTCTTGTGGAAGTTTATGAGCTCCAACCTCCGCTCCATAGCGTGCCAATACATCACATTGTGTAATTATGGCCCCGTCTCATTGACTTTAATTTATTATTTATAGAGAGTCTACATAACTTTTCAACTTAATGTCATCTTACATTATGAAAACTATGTGTCAGCATTTACGTTCTTATTATTCCTCATAAAATCAATAGAGTTTATCTCAAGGCTTGCTAACATCCGAATATCTTTCTCATTCAGAACCTCACTTATTTCTCTGATCTTTGTGGGTTTTTATAAAGCTATTACAAGTAACATTCTAACTGACTGTCCTTTTGTCTTATTAGAATATTAACTTTCAGTTCTATAAATGGTGGATAATTTATTCAAAGCCCACTTTCAGGCAGTGGCTAAAATAGAATGCTATTATTTGAAGCAAAATTACTTTTGTTGACTCTCAGTGTTTATTATACAGAGCTTATAAAGTGACAATATGATTAAATTACACTGACTGCCTTGACAGCATATTACTTCTCAGTTTATTAAAAATGTTAATTTATTCGATTTCTTACTCCCTTCAGGAGGTGGATACAAATAGAATGCTATTATTTAAAGCAAAATTACTTTTGTTTACTCTTAATGTTTATTATGAAGATCTTATAAAGTAACAATATAATTAAATTGTACAGACTGCCTTGACAGCATATTACATCTCAAGTTTATTAAAAGATGTCTGATTTATTCAATATCCTTGACTTTAGAGAGTGAACTTAAGTTAATTATATTCATTAACCTATACCTCAGTCTCTTAGACTGGGTGATTACTTAATAGCCTACTAATCATGGTTATTATACTTTGAGTAGGTAGGTATCATGTAATTGTCCCTGTTAATAATTAAATCAATTATATTTAGAAGTTTTTCTTTACTAATATATATATATTTTTTTAAAGCTAGCTGCTCCCGTTTTTTGGCAGGTTTTTGGTTTTCATGTTTATAGTTTCTTTTCTTTCTTTTTTGGGATGTTAATAAAACTGGAGCTTGAAGAGCTCAACTCTCTTTTTCTTTTCTTTCTTTTATCTTTTCTTTTCTTCTCTTTATTTTTATTTGTCTCTTTTTTATCTCTTTTAATTTTTTATATACATAGATTTCTTAATACTATTATACATTTTTTTTTTACTTATATTATTTTACAATTTTCCTTATATACTAATACAGTTTTCCCTACTTTAAACATTATTTTCTTTTATATTAATTTCTAATTTTTACATCTCTTAACCATCTAGTATTATCACAATTAAATTTATTTCCTTTTTGATTTCTTTTATTTAGTATACATGTATATATTTATACTTCTATTTAAAAAAAATTCTAATCTAATTACATTTGTCTCCTTCTCTTCCATCCCTTTTTTACACCTATTACTATATACTAATCGTCCTTATTTCTTATATTTACAATGTTTACAATCTTACCGGCAAATTCCATGAAAAGTTTTCTTTCTTTTTTATTACTAAAGATCTCTTTCAGGGTATCTTTGCTTAAGTGTGTATCTAGTTTTTGTTGCAGAGTGTACCTAGTGTTAGTGTGTATTGGGCAATCGAGTAAGATGTGAAAGATGTCCTCGTCCATGGTCGGGTCACAGGCACACGAGGGGCTGTTCCTGCGCTTAAACCTGTGCAGGTATGCACAGAATCCCCCGTGCCCTGTCAGGATTTGCGACGCCGTTCGGTCGATGGACATCTTCCTCACCGTGTTGTATGCATCCACCCCATTCGGAAAGAAGACCTTGGTGGTCGCGGCTTTGGCTTCGGTCCTATACCTGCAGTCCCACTGCTCGATCGTTTCCGCCCGTAAATGACGTTTAACGAACGAGATGGGGCTGCAGTCATAGTTCGCTCTGGTCTTCAGTTTGAGGGCGGCTTCCTTCGCTAATTCATCCGCTCTCTCGTTCCCTTTCACACCGACGTGGGCCCGTATCCAATAGAGAGAGACTAGTTGGTGGTTGTCTCTCAGGAATTCTAGGTTACCCTGTATCGCCGTCGTGATTGGGTGCGAGGAGTCTGGATCCGTCAGCGTCTGAAGAGCCGACCTCGAGTCGCTCAGGATAGCCGCTTTTTCGAATTTTTTGCCAATGATAATTTCGGTCGCTTGGAGAATAGCGTATAGCTCGGCTTGAAAGACCGTACAGTACGGTTCCAGTCTGAATTTTCGGGTACACGTCTCAACAGACCCCTCCCAACAGGTCAGGGCTGCTCCGACTTTCCCCTCCAGCTTACTACCGTCAGTGTAGATCTTAGGCAAGCCTTCTGCCACCTCGCTATCCTGTTTCGCGTTTTCCAAACAAGTAAATTTTGAATTTAGTATCCTACTGGGGTGGGTGTTCTCGATAAAGGGTACGCGCTGCTCAACCCTCCTGCCACTCAATACTGCCTGGGGTTTCCCGCGCTTTGCTTTAAAAAGCCGGGATGCTTCTTGGATCCGAAGATCCAGCGGAAGCAGCCCCGACAGTATTAAAGCAGCGTTGAGGGAAACTGTCCTATTACTCTTAATTATCTTCTGCGCGAAGCCTCTCAATACTACATCGAGGGCTTTCCTGGAGACTATCTTTTTCGCTTCCGCGGTCCAGACGCTTGCTGCGTACAAGATCACAGGTTCGATTACTGCCTTGTATATTGTCCTGATTATTTCAGGATGTAGTCCCCAGGTAGCCCTCGCCGCTCTGCATACTCCCTTATAAATACCAATCGCCTTATTACAGACGTATTGTATATGCTTATTGAATAGAAGTTTATTATCAAAGATTACACCTAGTATTTTTATATTGTCTACGATCTCAATTACCGTTCCTGCCATATCCAGACGGGGTGTGTCGAACTTTAGCTTTCTGGTTAAAACCATCGCCTTGGCTTTATGTGGCGCGAAGTTAAGCTTGTTCGACACTCCCCACTTCTGGACACGGGAGAGAACGGCATTGGCTTTCATGGAGATCTCTCCGGCTGTGCTGCCCTCTATAATTAGCACGATGTCGTCTGCGAAGGCTTGACAGTATACATTGGCGACGGTGAGTTCTTCTAGCAGGGGATCTAAAATAAGATTCCAGAACAAGGGCCCGCCGATGGAACGCAGCCCTTGTTGGTATTTTTGCTGTATTGTTCCCCTGCATATTTCACCGTCACCTTCCTATCTTCCAAATAACTGTCTACAAGCCTCCGCAGATTTATCGGGCATTTCTTTTCTCTTAACTGACATCTAATTTGGGGCCACCACGCATTATCGAAGGCTCCCTCCATGTCCAGCGAAATCAAGACCATTATTTTCTTTTCGACCAAATTTTGTCTGATTCGCCGGACCATATCGTAGAGGGAGTCTTCGGTACTGCGTTGTGGCACAAACCCGTATTGGCTAGGGTTCAGTTTGGGCAGCACATACCATCTAATTCGCTTTATTAGAAGTTTTTCTAAAATTTTTCCTAAAATAGCCAGGAGCCCTATCGGTCTGTAAGATTTGGGGTGCGTATAATCTTCTTTGTTGGGCTTTTTAAGCAAGATGATGGTCGCTACTTTCCAGGGCTTTGGGAAGTGGGAGATTTCTAGGCATTTATTGAAGATAGCCAGGGATAATTTGGAGTCGGCATTTATGGCTGCTGCGCATATGTCGTCAATGAAGCCGTCATTACCCGGGGCCTTCTTGGGGTTGAACGAAGTCACCGCGTGAAGAAGTTCAGCCTCCACGAAGGGAGGGTCGCAAAGATCATCTTTGTTACCCTCATTCGCTTCGGCTGCCCTTCTTCTCACTTCTTTGTGTTCTTCGTTCTCCCCCACTTCGGTATCCTCCGGTAAAAGCTCTCAGTCATGATGCGCACCGACTCTTTTGGGCTGGTGTTCTTGCCATCCCTGGCTATCGGCAGATCTTCGTACACCTTATTTGTTTTGCCTATCACTCTGTAAATTCCCTCCCACATCGTTTCCCTCTCTTGCTTCTCGCAGAACTCCTTCCAACTCCTGATCCCGGCCTTTTCCATTTCTAACTGATATTTCTCTTTCGCTTCGACGTACTGCTTCACGACATGTGCCAAACGTTTTGGCGCTGCCCATTTTATTTGTCTCTTCTTCCTATACTTTTCTTTCTTCATCTCCTCTAACTCCTCGGACCACCACGTCAATTTTATCTGTTTCTTAACTTTTTTCTTTTTCAACATTCTTTTACACGTATCCTCTATGCTTCCTATATATTCACCTACCTTCTTTTCTAATTCACTCACTTCCTTTATTCTCTCTACTTCCTCTACGTTTACCTTCCTCTTCTCAAATTCTCTCTTACATTCTTCCTTAAATTTACTCCAGTCTGTCTTATTTGTTTTATACTTCCTTGTAGTTTTCGTGTCTTCTATCTCCTTTATCTCTTCTAGATTAACTTTAAAAGTAATGGCGTTGTGGTCCGAGGTCGTCATTCCTTCTTCCACCTTCCACTCCTGTACCAGTTTGGCCATGTCGTCCGAGCAGCACGTTACGTCTACTGAGCTCTTATATCTCCTTCCTCCTCGCCAGGTATCAAAAGTTGGAGTGTTCCCTTCGTTTAATATCTCTAAGCCCAACTCTATAAATACACCTACTATCTGCACCTTGTTTCATAATATTAGAAGTACATAACTTGTAAGGTCTTTGACCATTAAGGTGAATTCGCAGCTTCAGGCGAACCTAGGTTCCAAACTGGGTTTTCGTTGTTTAATATCAGCTTAAATTTTATCAATAGGTTTCTGGATGTCTATTTATAATACATTGAAGAGTTGCAATTTAAGGCCGTATTGTACCTCAGGGAAAGCTAAAAATGCATGTTTGTATCACAGCACAGTTATGCTTATATGCTATAACTTATTAGTATTTTTCTTGTAATAGGAAACCAGTCTAGACTCTTAGGTAATCCAAAGTAATGATGGTTCAATATTACCTCACTTTTGCTAATTATTTAAAATGAATAGTTAATTGGTAACACCTTTAGGAAAACAATTAGAGTCCTATTGGCCTACGGTAACAGATTACATGCCTAGATAGGTCCTTTCAGTGCTCATAATCAACATCACTTCATAGTAATTTCTATTTAGGTACCATAACTTAATTATCCCTAACTTTATTAGTTGAAGTTAATCAAGCCCTAGTTTCGCGGCCTACGTACCTAGTTTATGTAGGCACAGCGTGTACACGTCGTGCGATCCCCAACTACTTAACAATATAGGAGACGCCTACCTACCCTACAGTACGTTTTCGACCAGCGTCCGTCCCCTCGTCAGCCTAGACAAATTCCACTCTCAAAAACAATCTCCACCCGGTCTTAGATCGGCTTTCGCCTTATCTTTCCCAGGCACATCCAGTTAGATCCGGCTTTACCTTCATCAAGGTATAGAGATTATCCCAAGAAGGAAACTGCCCTCCTCTGACGAGGTTCCACACATTACCCGAAAACCCCCTATATTTTGTCGAACTAACAGTCCCTACTTGTACACTTTTGCAATCTAGGCCCAAGCCACATTTAACTTAATTTCGTGGTGAGTTGTGTAAGTCGAGTCGCCCCTGCAAGCAACAGACCTCTAAGTGAACTATCAAGTCGAGCCAGTAAACTCAGGGTATAAAACCTAACACTACACTGTATGTAAGGAGGCAGGACGAATTTGGACTTGGTTATACGTGCCTACCTCCAGCTAATTGGTGTCTGACCTATCTTCGATTTTCACTAGGGAGACAACTGTCTCTCCCCCATTACTCTCTCGAATATAGTGTATTGTTTAGCGTTGTAATAGATAACGCCGACCTTATTAAATACAGTCAAAGGTCATCCAGACCGAAGTCTGTTGAAAGTTATATAGTTTCGTTGGCACCGTGATGCGTTTCCGCTATATAACCCGGAATACTTCATTCCGTTAACAGTTCGAGTTGCGATAACAATAATTTTACTTTAATAATCACTTTCTATTTCACAAACAATTTTAGTTAATATCGCAGCTCGAATAACACTTAGCGCGTTTTAAAGGCTCGGACGCTCGTTTTCACGTATGAGATCGTTACCGCTACTCGTAAATCGGACCGCGCCTCCGACGACCTTCAATTGAATGCCCGCTAATTTTCCTCTTTTCCCCAAGCATCTTAATTTTCGCGCCACGCTCGCCCGACATTCGCCCGCGCAAATCCACTTTTCTACCCTTTAGCCAACCGCTAGCCCTCTCGCCTATGCGCCACAACTTCACATTTGTTATCTTTCGTTACATGGTGTCCTTCCATGTGGAGATAACATCTCGCCTCTCTTTCTATCTCTCAATCTCAACTTCTCGCTCGCTCATTACCGACGCTCCCGCGTAATTTGTAATGTTTTCCATAATCCAACCAAATCTCTTTAGATAGCCAATACTACATGTTTGAACATCTAGATGTAGCCTTCCATCAACAATTCCCTTTTAATAAACACCCACTCAGGCTAATAATCCCGTATTTAGTAAAATTATAAAAAGTTCCGTATTCAGAACATAGATGGGGCCCGGCTGTATGTGAACCGGTTTTGCCAACCTAACCCCGTCTTCTGCGAAACTCAAGTAAATAACGCACGGTAGACGGCGCCTATGTCGCAAGGGACGCGTTAACCAATCCCGGCGGACCCCCCCATCACTCTAAACCAATAGACAGCGCCCATTTCGTAAGTGACGCCCGGAACAGTCTCCGCGAAATTCAAAATAAAATCAAGCCCCTAGTCCACTGACTCATTCTTACAACCTTCAACATAAAGCCACTTGTCCACATGTCCATTATTTTGAACTAGTTTATTTTTCCCTTTTTATGCTTATTACAATAATGGTGCAATGCATTAATATTAATTTTAGTGCTACACTCATATATTCCTTACTAACGGACAGATACCATTCATTCTGTACCGTTACACGCTGGCTTAGCCACTGAGGCGGATTATGTCTCTCTCTCACTATTTTGTTCAGTTACAGTTTTGCCTATTTACGAAGCTTTAGTTTTCCAATGTTTACCTAAATGTTATGGGTGTGTAATGTTTGATATAAATACTTATGAACTAACGTTCATTTAATATAATTGCATTTCATATAAGTAATTTCATTTGATATAACAACTGACTTGATATAATAAACATTTAATATAATTTTAGAATCTATAATTTCATGTGATATCATGTCCATAAGATATAGTAAACATTTGATATAATAATCTAATGGTATAAAACATTATTCATATAATACTCAGACCCAAAGGGCGCCCTCTAAGAAAGCAAGCAAGCAGCATGCGAGCAAGCATGCAGCATGCTAGCAATCATGCAGCATACAAGCAAGCATGCAGCGTGCAAGCATGCAGCGTGCAAGCAAGCATGCAGAATGCAAGCAAGCACGCAGCATGCAAGCAAGCATGCAGCAGGCATGGTTTCTTTCACGGCTTCGGCGCTGCGGGGCTCTGGCGGTCCCACGTGAGCTTATCGTCGCAGATGGCCTACGCTCACCACCGTAGCTTCGGCTCGCGGGCCGCCTCGCCCCTCCGCGCCTACGCGGGCTTAAATTACACTCTAGCGTAGGGCAGACAAGTCTACGTGGAGTCGGTTTTGCCGCGATTCGTTTCTGTCACTGACTTTTGTGGCACAAACTTACCAAAACACAACGTATTAACTTTTAAAGATTTTTTTAAAATCATATTGTAAAAGTAAAAAATATATCAAATGAAGTTATAGAATATGTTATTATACCAATATAGCTTTATAGAAAAAGTTGTTATAGAGTATGAGTATTATATCAAATGACTAGTATACGTAATGTTGTTTTGGGAAGTGTATATAGATCAAGTAAAATTTATATCCAATGAACGTTATGTCCTTTGTAATTAGTTCATTATATGAAATGATACGCACCCAAATATTATGGGCTAAAATGTAAAAAATACATTAATAGAAATTAAATTATTACTTAACTAATTAGAAATATAAAAATATTGGTCTTTAAAAATCCTACGATCACGCTAGCGAAAACGAGGGGCGTTGCAACCGTACAAATTCTTTATTTTACCAAGATGATCGAATAATGAATTAAACGTACTATACTACAAGAGCCAAATTCAATTAAGAACATTTGTAAAAAAAATATGCAGAATTCTTTGTGCATAAAGAAACTATTGTTAGTAGTTTTCTCGTGAATCATTCTCAAGAAATTGTAAAAATCCGTGACACTGAATTGGGAATTATTTTGTTTATAACATTGAATTAGGCTAGTAATAGAGCTCAGCTGTCGTAATACCATACACAATAGAAATTCAATTGTTAGCGACCTCTAGGAGTCTTCGTGATAGACAAGGGAATACATTATGCCCTCATCGCTTTGTAAGCAATTTAACGTTAACAGGCGTAGGCACCAAACCAGTCAGTCATTCATTTCACCGCCCAAAATACACAAAATGAACGGCCATCAAGATGATTGCCGTAATGAGGATGTGATGCTCTGTCTATCGGCTATTGAGAGAAAATTGACTGTCATTGGTGGTACAGTCGGCGACAAAATAATCGAGACAACATTCATAGCACAAAACTTTTTTGTTTTTACTTTTTTATCTTCTCTGGTCTAGTGGTTAAATCCAAGTGGTTTTTTCTCTTTCTCTGGTCTTGCCAAACCAGAGAAAGTTCTCTGTAGTGTACTCGGTTTGGTTCGTGGTAGGGTTTGTGTTAAGTCCGCCTGGCTACAAATTACTTGATCGGATAATATAACTCTCACTAAGCACTCTGACCGTACATAGCAAAGAATATATAAGGCGACTGCTAGAAACCGCAAGAAACTTCAAGGGCTGGTCAAGTCAAGTGTTTTAAATATGACTAAAATGACAAAAAGAAATTCGTGCTTTTTCATTTTTCATTAAATATTCATTTTATGAATTTTATTTTATAGTCTTTGAGTATCTAATTTATTTTTAAGCAATAACATAAGAAAAATAAAATGAAATAATTAACTATTAAATAACGATTAGTTACAACGTGCGGGCAGCGGTCGGCCGTTGACCCACCCGCCCCGCGTTAGCTGGGCGATAAGTACCTACGTTAGTCTGCAATCTTTTTTGTCATTTTTATCATGTTTAAAACACTTGACCTGACCAGCCCTTGGAGCTTCTTGCAGTTTCTAGCAGTCACCTTATGTACACCCCATAGTCCGTGTGAAGTCCGTGTGAACAAAACAGGCTCGAATCGCATTCAAATAATTGCGTAAACAGGAAAACTTAGAATTCAAGAATTCTCGATTTGAGACATTACTTACCTATTGACTCAAAAAGCAAAGCACCTCTATTGAATCGTCTTAAATCATTTTTTAGCTTACCACCCATTCGAACGTCTATTTTATCCGTGGAGAAAAATATGGGCAAGAAACGCTAACAATAAACGGTAAAAATATTTACAAAAAATAAAAAAATATAATGTCGTTACGTGTCCAAATCGTACAATACACAATTATGAATACAGTTGTACGTGTAGCAAATATACGTAAAAAAAACTATGTTCATACACCACCATACTCATTGACGCATGACGGTTGAAGGACAGATGACATTTGCTCCGCTCTATTTTAGCAATCCATTCGCGATGACTAATTGGTTCATAACTACTTACTATTCACCTATGGACATGACATGTTATGAGTTATGATGTTACTTAATTTTAGTCTCTTTAGCTCAAATTAAAAATGACGTTTGTGTGACATAGACAAAACAATTCTTAAGTAAATAATGACTGGCTAATCAAGACCCATAAGACAATTACTATATTATATTTTAATTAACTCTTCACGGGTTATGCATTAAGCCAATTTCAAGTGGTATAGCTTTTAAATGAACAATAGGTTTGTAAAGAACTCCCGCCCACGATAACGAAAACAGTAGAATATTACCCTGACGAAAATGACCATCTGTATGGCATTGAAGCAACGCGACTAGGGTTTCCAGGCCTAAAAGTAGAAAAGCCGGACTCAGATTTACATTTAACCGGACATTTTGCTCATAAAAGCCTGACATGTTGGATATTAAAATAAAATAAAAACGTATTTTTGTTTCATGAGATGATGATCGCGAATTACGAGTTATGCGTAAGACTGCATCTTCCATAATTATGCAGAAGAAAAGCGCGCCGCCCCGGGGAGTGGCGTCGGCCGCCGGCCGGTATTATTTGGCCGGACACGACTGTAAAAAGCTAGACAATAATCATAAGATAAGATAAATATACTTTATTGTACACCACAAAAAACATTTTTGACAAGAAAAAAAAATACAATTCTTTAAAAGTCAAATCATGTCCGGTTATACCCGGACACCTTGCAACCCTAAATGACAAACGAGGCGAATTGCAATTTTGCCATACAAAATTTTCGATTCGTTAACTTCATCTAATGGGTAAAGAAAATTCGCAAAAGACGGCTACGTACTTTCCAAAGTACAGAGGAACGAGTTCGAGACAATTTAATATGGTCATTCGGCCTGAGTCCACTTGTGGGACTGTTAAACATGATGATGATAGCTCGTAGATTTCGGTTAAATTCCGTCATTATTAACATTACAATGCCATTACATACCTCATTAACTTTATTATTGTACATTATGTGGATGTCTACTAATCAGCTCTTGTATGGTCATTAGCTCTTTAGTACAGGAGCCCGTAGCCTCACTTGTACTTATTATGTACATTTTGTCTTACCGTTTTGGTGTCGCCCAGCAACCATAATAAATGGCACAGAATACGAAGTATCAGTATATTAATAATAATTATAATAAATAAATTTGTTTACGCTCACACCAATTATCTAGCCCAAGATAAGCTTCTATTGAAACACGTTAACATGACACTAGATAACGGATAAATATGCATAAACATAGAAAAACACCCAGACCCGAAATTAATTTAGTAAATAAAACAGTTTTCTTTGAATTGACCCGACCGGGAATTGAACCCAGGACCACAGAGATCGCGCGACGCCAGACCCGACGTGCTAACCACTTGACCACTGAGGTCGTCATCAGTCGAAGCATATAATATACAACCAAGATCCAAGATGTAAGATTCAATATCATTTATTCAATTTAGGCTATAATAATTGAGTAAGCTACAGTGGCGGCTCTATATTAAAAGAACACTACCAACCACAGAACAGAAGGCTACCAACCAACCCATCTCTTCTCTTGGGCACACTGTGTCTTGGGTGTCGTAAAAGGCGACTAATTTATTATTTTTAATTAACCGTGTCGTAGCGGTCTCTTGGGTGTCGTAAAAGGCGACTAACGAACTAAAGACTGCACATACATACAAGAGCATAGCGGCGACAGGCTCGCCACCTGTCACTCTGAGCACATGTGCAGTCGCTATTTGGTGAAAAGTGGACTATGGTAGAGGACTGCCTTTGCTGTCCTCATTGCCTAGTCTCTGAGTAACCCTTAGGGGATAATAGTCGTGATTATATAAATTAATTTAAGCAGTACATTACCAATTACACTAACAGTTTTATTCTCAACAATTTTTACGTCAAATTGTTAGTCGCGTAACTAACTATGCCCAATATCCATAACTGAAGTGTGTATACAATTTACTACGTTTTTCTGTTTTCAAAATTCATAAATCAATTTCTACATAAATTCTTCTACGAAATTTTACCTACCATGTGCATATCAGCCTTAGGCTGACGCTACGACTTCAGGACTATATTAAGTTGTAACAAATTACATTATTATGATTCTGATATTAGTATCACCTATCCGAACTATTTTTAATGTTAGTTGCTTCAAGCATGACTGAGCTCAGTAGCAACATTATACAATTTAATGGTCATTGTAGGTATTTTATGTTGAACTAACTTCCGTTTTTTTTTACTAAATCGGATGTCACAACTCAGCTTGAAAAATAAATTATCTTTTGATGAATGGAGTGTGTCCTACGTTTAAAATCAGGATACGATGTAGAAACACAAAAAATATTTAGCCTAAACGTTCAACTAATTATTTATTACTTTTATTTTTATTAACACCAAACAGAAGGTAAAACAACAAACATTGATAAACTATCAACTAAAACTAAATAAATTACAAATAAAAAAAACTAAACTTGAAAACTCGTATAATTACTATGTTCATCCTAATCCGTTCAGCCATTATAGCCATTATAGTTCGATTTAAAACTTATACACTCGGCGTCAAAAAAATCGCACCTTTTAAAAATCATCTTTAAAAATTCTTAAACCTTATGTAGAGGATAGTGTTGGGTATCATTAGAAAGGTAACAAAAAGGAGTATCAAAAAACAATTAAATTTAACTTTCTGTTTAATTATAATTATACAAACAACATTAAAATTAATAAAATAATAAAAATCCTTAATTAAGTCCTAATTAACAACAGATAATTTACAAAGAAAAATGTACAAAAAGTGTCTTAAAATTAACTTAAAATCTAGTGTTACCCCCCCTTGCCCTCTTCCTGGTCCCTCATGGACCTCACCAACTTCAGGAGCTCTTCTTGAGGGATAAGCCCCCATTCTTCAATCACCGCGTCTTGGAGCTCCTGTAGAGTCGAAGGAGCTGGATCCCGAGATCGAACCTTACGTTTAAGATGGTCCCAGAGGTGCTCTATAGGATTCAGATCCGGACTTCGCGCTGGCCACTGCATCACAGAGATTTGGGACCTCTGCAAGAAGTCGCTCACGATGCCTGCAGTGTGAGCGCGAGCGTTGTCGTGCATTAATGTGAACCCCTCGCCAAAAGATTCGGCAAAGGGGACCACATGCACTTCCAGGACCTCAGTGACATAGCGGCGAGCAGTCAGCGACCCTTGTCCGCGAGCACCTCCAGTCCGGGAGACGCAGACAAGGTCGGTTTTGCCGGCAGCAGACATACCGCCCCAGAACATGCAGGATCCGCCACCATATTCCACCGTCTCCTGGATGCAGGCTTGGGCGAAACGTTCACCCTGCCTCCGGTATACTCTTCTCCGTCGGTCGTTGCAGAAAAGACACACTCGCGTCTCGTCTGAGAAGAGAACAGCTCTCCACTGCTCAAGGGTCCAATCGACGTGGTCACGAGCAAACTGCAAGCGGGCTCGCCGATGCGCTGCAGTCAATTTTGGACCCGTAGCAGCTCTGTGGGCCGCTATCTTCTTCTCCTTCAATCTTCTTCTAACCGTAGATACGCTTACGGTGCGTCTGCGAACTGCCTGGAGCTGCTGTTGCAACTCAACAGCGTTGGAGAAACGATTTCTCAAAGAGTTCGACACAACGAACCGGTCGTCTCTTTCCGAAGTGCAGCGACGTCTACCCGAACCGTGTCTGCGGATATAGCCACCGGTCTCTATGAAGCGCTGGTACACTCTTCGAACGGAATAACGGCTCAGGTTCAGTTGCCGGGCGACATCACACTGCCGCACCCCTGATTGCAGTAGTGCAACCACTTGAGCGGCTTTATCAGCTGTGGTATCCATCAAAATCTGTGCGTGTGTCCTCTTCAACGGTTGAATAGCGAATGACCCACATTGAACCCGTGTTGACCGTTTTATACCCACAAAGGAAGCGCAACTAGCAACTCTCACGGGTAGCAAAATTTGCATCGAATTTTTGTGACACTTTATTTGTTGCATTAGGTTTTATTTGATAATGAAAAGTAATGTTTTTTATTAAGTTAATTAAGTAACCTTGTAAATAAAATCATAATTAATGCGACTGCATGTGCATATCAAGAGTAAATGACATTTGAAAGTGATTTTCTAAGAGGTGCGATTTTTTTGACGCCGAGTGTATTTATACATATTGACAATGTCGGACTGACGCAAAATTTTAGTTTGAATAGCAATAGCATAAGTGTAGCGATTATTATTACATTTTGAGCAAAATCATTAAGCAATTAATAGTCGTAAGCATCATAATTCATTCTGAGTCTATGATCTTTTAGAACTTGCATTTACACTTATATTACTATAAAGTTTTGCAAATTAATACTAACTGGTAAGTATGTTTTTGGAATGAACATTGAGCCCCTTTATGGCTGGCCTCATACAGCCGGAATGGCTTGCTGAATTAAGAATCTGAATTCAGAAAGGCCGGAATACCATACAATATCAGTATGCTCCACACACATGCTGATTTTTTCAGAATCTGAATTTCTCAGATCGATTTGGAAGAATGATGCTGACGAGCGTTCTGAATTCCGGATCTGAATATTTAAGATTCTGAATTCCCATACATTTTTTTGTATGTTTTCTTATTGATAACCTTGCTATAATAGTGTTTTCCTTTTTTACAACCCATGTAAGTATTTCTTTTACGATTTACTCTAATTCTTAAAAAATGTAAAGGTAAATATACATATAGGAAGCAGTTTTGGTGCATTTTTATAAACAACACTTAGCAAGTTTAGCAGGATATACCATACATTTTTATTTTTATAATTTGTTTTTATTAAATTTAATAGCAAGATAAGCTTCTATTGAAACTCGTTAATGTGGTTAAACTAGATAACGGATAAATATACATAAACATTGAAAAACACCCAGACCCGAAATCAATTAAGAAAAACAGTTTTCTCTAAACTGACTCGATCGGGAATTGAACGCGGGACCTCAGAGATGGCGCGACGCCAGACCCGGCGCGCTAACCAATCGACCACGTAGGTCGTCAATTGGTAGAAACAGCTAAAAAAAAATGGCAACTCGGGCTGGTTGACACAGCAAGCAGTTAACGTCCCGGAGACGTTTGCATGTGCCGGGAATCACAAGACTACTGATCAATCTAAATTTTTAAGAATATGTGAGTCAAGGTGCCGGATTTCAGAATCTTAATAAGCCATTCCGGCTTGGTGAGGCCAGCCTTACCTAAAGTTGCTATGTAATACCATAGACCAACACTATTTATCGTCCTTGGTAATAGGTACCTACGCAAAATATGTGGAAAATTAAAAGGAAACAATAAAAAAAACTTAAAAATTTTAGAGATGGGCCGAATGTGGTTTGAACTATGGCCGAACATTCGGTAAAAAAATCAAAATTCGGCCGAATTTCGGCCGAAGTTCGGTTCTTTTCACAGCGCTTTCTCTATTACAACTACAACACGCTATAACTAGTTTACGCGCTAACTTCAATTCTCGGTATTGCTTCTAGCATCCTGCCCGCAACCCAGCCGCAACCCGCGACATATCCCCTCGTCTCCCGTCCCGGCCCGCCGGCACATGAGTAAAGAAACGGTACAGAGTGAAAGCTTCATACAACCACGCCGTCGCGAGTCAACTACTACAAGCATACGGCGCATGTGTGCGTGTCCACTAGCCGCTGCGTCGCGTACGCGCCGCCACTGGATAAAACCGGTTTACGCTCGCTCGGCCAGTGGACAAACGGAGGGCCTGCACGAAGCGCGCGTCTTATTTGTTTTGTGCTTCTGTATATTTTTTACGAAATTGTTTTAAGTACAATAAACTGTAAAGAGTTATGAAAGTGTAAATAATTAGTTCTGGACTTGTAAAACGGTTGTTTACTGTACCATTTGTTAATAGAAAAAAAAATCAATTACCTATCCCAAGGAGTCTACTAGGTAAGTAAATCGAAACCAGAATATACCTATTTAAAATTAGATATGTTTAAGTAGGTTACACAAACCTTTATGTTATGTAGGTATGTAAGTACACACATCAAAAGTGTCTAGGGATCAACATATATTTTTGCAATAACTTTTCTCCTGATTGATATTAATTAAAATTTTCTTTAAGGATTCATCAAATAAAGTGTTTTCGTTTGTCTACAGTAACGATAAACCAAGTCACCTTTGCATTAATAAAGAAATTTGCCATTTTCCTAATAAAGGGATTTTTGACATTTGAACCACTAACATTAAAGTTCGAAAAAAAGACTGAAATAACAGTTTTCTTTAAAATTTTATTGGGTAACTTAAACAATTAATAATCCGTGTTTCTACCGCGAACACTAACAACACAAGAACATCGGTTTGGCATACTCAAAATGAGTTCATCCAAATCACGCTGTGGAATGGCCGCCCATGTTCGTTGCAACAACAAAAAAAGGTCTTCTTGCGACTGGATACCCTCCATATTCGGCAGAGCTCTTCTCTGTAGCACATCCCATGCATGCTCAATCGGGTTCAAGTCTGGCGACTGAGCAGGCCAGGGCATGACATTGATGTTAGCTGCGGCGAGAGTCTGTCTTACAACTCTTGCGTTGTGCGGTCGTGCATTATCATGCATTAACTGAAATAAGGGACCGATTTGCACTTGTAGAGGAACGATGACGTCTGATACAATCGTCTCAGCATAAATTTGAGCGTTGAGGTTGCCTCTGATCCAAATCAACTCAGTTCTTCCGCCGATCCAAATACCCGCCCATACCATGATGGTTCCACCACTATAAGGATGGACTTCCTGGCAGGATTTTAATCGCTGTTGGCGTCCAGGGGTTCTCCAGTGTCGTATACGTCTTGTATCCGGTCTCATACCAAAACGAGACTCATCAGAAAAGCACACGAAATGCCATTGTTCTTCTGCCCAATTTCTGTGTTCAAGAGCCCATTGATATCGAATCCTACGATTGTGCATTGCTATAGGTGGTACCCTTACTTCATGCAAGCGGTTTCTGACTGTTTGGTCGCTAATTAAGTTCCCTGAAGAGTGATGAAGCCTCACGGCTAACATCATGGCGGTTATTGTTGGAGCTCTTCGAGTTGTGATTTGAATGTATCGGTCTTGTCTCCGTGTGGTGCAGCGATACCGTCCTCCAGTCTACGGTACCAGTGCTTCGGTAACGTGTCCAAAGTCGACTGATAACACTCTGACTTGTATTCAGAGCTAAAGTCACAGTACGTTGCCGGGAACCAGCTTCTATCATTCCCACGGCTCTGAGCATTTCTTCCCTGCTTAAATGACGTCGCCGCTCCATAATAACGTTGGTTTTAATCAGTAATAGGGAAACAGTAGCACTAATAATGTCTTCAATGCGTTGTATGTTTTTATAGGGAAAATATTGACAGCTGATTTTCATCTTTTACTAGAAATTGATTGAAAGTTCCTGTTTCAAATTATGAAATGCACCAAAAAGGATCCATATAAATTTATAAAATCATAAATTTATTACAAAGCCACATCTCAATCTCAAGAAATCCGCATAAAAATGCTAGATCCCTAGACACTTTTGATGTGTGTATGTTAAACCGGGTCATACACAGGCACAGGTCTCCTGCGACACTGTTTTGTGTTTTCTAACACCTAACATCTAACAAAATATGGTCGTTTAATTTGTTAGAGGTTTGTTGTTAGGTTATGTTATCAGAAAACAGTGTCGCAGGATACTCTGCTTAACTTAAGTACTTAGGTAATTGTTATTTTTATAACATATTATAACTAATTGGGGTAATCTACAAATATTTTGCTGTTTTGTTTCCGAATCATCATTACCTTAACCTTATCTATCACCGACTGTCGTTAAAATAGTTTGCATACAAGCTTGAAATTATTATGCGAACGAAATAATGCAGTAGGTATGTCAAGTGTTCCTCAATGTAGGTAAATATTCGATTGCATACGTACGGGTAATGATGAACTCCGTGATCAAGTGGTTAGCATGGCTGGTCTGGCGTCGCGCAATCTATGAGGTCCCGGGTTCAATTCCCGGTCGGGTCAATTGAGAGAAAAACTGTTTTTCTAAATTGATTTCAGGTCTGGGTGTGATTTTATGTTTATGTTTATTTTTCAGTTATCTTACAATATTTACGAGTTTCAATAGAATCTTGGTCTAGATAATTGGTGTGAGCGTAAACCTATTTTTAATGATGAAATTCGTGTGAGGAAGTAGACAGCGTCGAAAAAGCAACCGCATTTTTTTGTAGATTCACCCATTTTCACACTTTTATCGATTTAATTATGCAGTAATAATTCTAAATATTTGTATTTCAATAAGAAAGTATCTCATTTCAAAATGCTCGCGTCAACATAAATTAATTTCAGAGTGTAAGTATTTTTTTTTACATGGGCCGCCTTAGTCGTCAAATATTTGTATACTCAAGTGCAAACATTTAAGCCAATGGTTCCGGTTGGTAATACTATTTCTTATGCAGTAATAAAATAATATACCTACTTAGTGTTCGGTTCGTTCGGCTTGCGATCTTGCTCGCTAAGCAATTTTTGCAATGCCCGGTCGCTGGATGGGTGACCAATTAAAAACATCTCGAGCTCCTCCGTGCGTCGGTTGGCACGTTAAGCCGTTGGTCCCGGTGGTTGTCGTTAATGACAGTCATTAAAACTCACCAACCCGCATTGGGCCAGCGTGGTGGGTTATGGCTCAACATCCCCACGTGCTATATTTAGAGTATCAATTTGTAAATACTTATACTTACTTAATATCTTATCTTGTCTACATACCTAATAAAAAACTCATAAAAGTTTGTTTATTTTATTTTATTCTCTTTGGCAACCCTACTACTTTAGGTAAGGATTTTCGTATGCTCCTAGAAGCTTTCTCTCTGTACCGTTTCTTTACTCATGTGCCGCCGGTCATTAGCAAACGTTATCCACGCGACAATTGCGTTATTGTTTACATTATTCTTTACGTGATTTTAAGTGAATTAACGAGGTAAAGTACTTAATAGATATATTTTCTTATTGCAAATACAATTAGTGGAAGAAAAGATAAAGTGTTATTTCAATATTTTCTTAATGAATGAATGAATGAATGAATAATGAATGTCGGCCGAATGCCGTAATTCGGTTCAAGCTGCCGAAATTCGGTTAAACCGAATGTGAAATGAATTTCGGCCCATCACTAAGAAAATACAAATATTGGCATCGCTTTGTTTCTTGCTCTTCTTCTATGAGTAGGTATATTGACTAACCAGCAGCAACTCCTCTCTTTTCTTCGGTGTCGTAAAAGGCGACTAACGGACTAAAAACTGCACATATACCTATCCAACAGCATAGAGCGGCGATGGGCTCACTACCTATCACACTGAGCACATGTGCAGTTGCAATTTGGTGAAACGTAGCCTATGGCAGAGGACTGCTTCTTCGTCCCTCATCGCCTAGTCTCTGACTAACCCTTTAGGGATAAAAGTCGTGAATCTATGGCATTTAAGATTTTTCTTTCGTCACCCACCTTGGGCTAAAGAAACCAATGCGTGCGATGTGCATAGTCAACTAGTTTCATAATTATCTTTATTTTATCTAAGATAGATAAAAAGGTACTATTTATCCCACATACACGATATCACACGTTTTCTCGTATACCTAGCATGATTAAAATTGCAATTTCATAGATAAATGATATAGCTTAGCTTAGCTAATATACTTTGTAGAATCTGATGTTTGTAGTGGGTATGCTTACCTATTTAAGTATTTTAATTAAAAGATTTAAAAAAAACCTTTTTTATATTTCTTGCATTAAACTGTTATATTTTTGTAAATGATTGTCGTCGATAAAGTACTTTTTTATTGTTAACATGGTTGTAAGACCCCCACAGGTCAGGTATACCGTAGTGTGGGGATCACTAGTATCTCTGTAATTATTAGTACTTATTTGAAAATTAAACATATTTGAATTTGAATTTGAAAATTAAATCTTTCTTTCTTATCGAGTGGCTATACAAGGTCAGTCGACCTTGCACAACCTAGTGTCAGAGTTTCTAAGTAAACCGCCTCACGGCCTCTGACGTGGTAGATGGCGACCGGGACCCACAGTTTTTTTCGTGCCTTCCAAGGCACGGAATCATCTTTCTTTTCGGATAATCAGGTGATTCAAGCCTGCAATATCCTGACCAAACTGGAAACAACTAAACAAAGTATGCTTCCCGCGGGATTCAAACCCGTGACTTCCGGGTCAAAAAACTAACGCCTTAACCACTGGACCACGGAGGCAGTTTTATTAAATAAAATTAAATAATTTATTCTTTTATGTTTTCCCATGTTGGTGTTTAGGACGAAACTCTGTGAGCCAGCATGTAATTTGAATTAAATAAATAAATAAAGTTATCTAAGGGGAATATGTTTGTCACAGTGACGAAGGTTCCATACAACTCGATTCCCACCGGCTTCCCTTCAGAAGTTTAGAACACAACCACTCTCTACCGTAATTGAGAAATGGCACAATCAGTAATTATAAAAGTAAATATATAAAAGAAACATTACAAAACACCTACACTATGGAGATTAAATAAACAAAATTTGCTTTTCAACAACACATTGCTATAAAATAAGCCGCAGGCGCGATCGGCTTTTTGGCAGTTAAACTTCTGTACAAAATTTACGTCATGACGTCACATAAAGGTCAAAAAACCCACCCGCGTATTAGCAGCCGGTAAGCCGTCTTTATCCGAGTTACTTGATAGAGAAAGTTATACAATTTGCCTGCGCGTGAGCGGGATGGAGGAATATCGTTTTCGGTTTGTGTAATTTGACGTAATTGCAATTCATCATTGAATGCATGACTGTATTTTATTAGTATTTGAATTTATTAGTTAGTTTCACCTATTAGAATGATTAGTATTGTAGTTGGACTTTGTTTATTTGTGTTGTGTGTAGTGATGAAAGTAGTTACGAAGACGTACGTTGTAATTAGGTATTTGCGGTAAGTAGATATTGTAATAAGCTGAAATTACGTATTTAGAATAAGTAGATTTGCATAAAGTAATTGGTAGAATTGTAAGATGTCGGCATTAATAGCTTTAGATTCTTCCCGGCTTTTATGATAATGTCTTAGCGCACTTTGTAAGAAAGAATAGACGAATAGCTTTAGAGTATAAGTAGTATTATTAGTACTTAGTCTATTAAGTTTTGTTTAATTTACATCATATCATCATTTCACCACAAACGGCTTTTATCAAAGCCACTTCTATTATGCTTGCAAGACACTGTTTCTGAGACTCTGAGAAAGAGGACTGAAGATACATCTGCCTATACAAGACTGAAGCCAGGATGCCAATCACAGATTTTCGTTAAGGACTCAAGACTGCGTGCCCGCGCTCGGAGTAGGTAAGCATTTTTTTTTGTTACGGCTTACCTCTCTCAATGCTTCACGCTTCGCCACTGGACTTTGTCATATAAGACAAACAAAATGACTGAACTTTAATAAGTAGGTACACAGCTCAATTCAACTACTTCCTTAAATGAAGGCCGCGGCGGCGGCGGGCGCGACGAAAGAAACATTTAAATAGTACTTAACTAGGTACAAAACAATAAACAGTACTTATTTAATTTTTAGTGATAAGGTTTGTAAGAAACTTTTGGGAATTCGTTACGGTACGAGATGTGTCCGCGGACGAAGTTGCAGGTGGAGGACTAGTTTAAAATACTTTGTTTTCTGGTGGTGTAGACTTAATGTACCCAAATTTTAGGGTTCCGTACCTCAAAAGGAAAAGAAACGTAAAACTTATAGGATCACTGTGTTGTCCGTCCGTGAACGCGTCGAGGTATCAAGTTGAAATTAAAACGAAATAAGTACTCAGGTCTACAGTCTCTTGAAGCTGTGAAAAAATCAAACTCCCAAATTAACGTAAAAAAAAAAGATACGGCTTATGTCGCAAAAAAACGTACATATTTCGACATTCTCAAGGGAATCATAATTTATTTGGTATTTTCCGTTGACCCAGAAGAACTATGAAATATGGCAAGAATTATCGTCATATACCTACTACAAGTATAGGGAAAAATCTGAAAACTGTACTTACATTTTTAATTAAAACATCAAAAACATGAAAAAACATTTATGTCAGGAACGGCGGTCCATAATATTTTGAATTAAGTTAACCGTGTCATGTGGGCACAGATGTGGGGTATCGTATGAAAGGGCTTCATTGGCACAAGCTTAAACAGATTTTTAATTATTTTTATGTTTTTAATTAGTTTGTTTATGGTTTTCGATTTATGACGAAGAATGAAAAAAATCTTTCCTTTTTTATAAGTATAGGTACCTTATAATGTTGGTGTATGTAGTACCCAACAGTTTGCACTGTTATGCATACCTACCAGTAAAGTCGCTTAATATCTTTTATTGTTCTCTTGTAAGGAGCCAATTAGAATACGCATGTCAAGTTTGGAATCCTAACTATGAATTATGGTCTACTACAATAAAAAAAATTCAAAAGAAATTTCTGAGAATTTTAAAGGAGAATGACCAAACCAGCCTATTCGATATCTATTGCTTCTTAATCATTCACATATAAAAAGTGTTCTATTATGTTATTATGATTACTGTTCAAAAAGGTTTTCTATAGATCGCCGCGTTAAGAGTCAAGCTTAGAGCATTCAACCAACTTAATGCTCTAAGGAGTCAAGTGATAAATAAATGTTGAACTGAACTGATAGTCATACGATAACAGTTGTCATAACCTCAAAATACCTAAAAAGTCTTAAGCTAAAAATGAAGATAGCTTCAAACTCCCGCATGATATTGTAATGTAATTTTTTTTCGTAATTCATTCATTCAGAGCATTGCTGCTTTAGATTACTATTTATTTCATTAAAGCGCTGTGTTACGCTAGCTAGCTAAAAAACTAGCCTAACTCCCATAGTAAAAAGGTCATTCTCCTGTAAGGAAGTATAAGCTCAGCTCTTGTACTAACTACGAAAATGACTGCCAGCGCCATCACTTAGAAGTGGCTGACTAACATTTCTACATAGCTCAATTCTAGGCAAAATTGATTGCAATGAGCTTCCGTCTAAGGTTAAATTACAATTACCAATCCGTACCACTATTAGGCGAAATTTTCTTTAAACTTCACATTGACTGATGTTCGACTAATTATTGACAAAATTAGTATATGACAGCGTTTCAAAAAGTTTCAATAGCAACTACTCCAGATGTTGACTTGTTTTGTGCGAATCAAAACTACTTACTTCAAGAATATAATGAATAAAATATTCTTTACTGATACATAATAATTTATTTTAACTATTTACTTACTAAAAATATATCGATAGGGCCTTTTTCTTTTTTTTTTCTTTTTGTTAATTCTTGCATGTATTTGTATACTTACATGTTACAATGTTATCCACGATTTTTATTTTTTGCTTATATAGCTCATTCTACCTGTGAAAACTGCTTACGGCATATTTATTTTGTGCTATTATGTGTACTTAATCCATTGCCGTTTGTTTTCCATGAATAAATAAAATAAATATAAACATTGTTTTGTCCATGTCACAAAAACGTCATTCTGAACTTGAGCAAAAGAGACCAAGCAATGTATAACTAGATAATGTAAATAATGCTTAAAAATTGTTATAAGAAAGGCCCCTAGTAAACAACAAGTTCTAGAAAAAAACTGAACAGCTACGTAAAAAAGTGTTGTTTCAATTTAAACTAAACTAAAAAAAGTTTTACCAATTATTCAAACTCCGTACCTTCAGACAAAGTAATAGGAAACCTAGATCTTTTGTAATGTTGTTACCTGAAATAGATAGCTATAGAACCATATATTATGCTCTGTAATTATTGTAGAAAATCCAGATCCTTTGTTAAGTTACCTACATATAAACTAGATAAATAGTTATGCCTTTGCTACACACACCCGGAACTGGAGCAAAACTTTTATTAAAAAAAATCTTCGAAACAGTTTTTAAAAGGAAACCACGCTTTTCCGGTTTTTCCCTTCCTGACTTTTGTATTATTGAATTTCAGTAAGACTTAGGCTCTAACTTGAGCGCCGTCCATTACTACCTCGAGACGGAGTAGCCGGCCTTGCTCTTCCTTACCGAGACGCTCATCCCCCCCCCCCCCCTGACATCTCCTAGTTTGCGCTACCCGGGATACTTAGATGAATATTTTTTCCGCGAAAATTTTAATAAAGTTCTGAGCCCTGTGATTTAGCTTCCAAAGGAATACTATACTGACTAAAGACTACACATACATCTAACAGCATATTGCGGCGATAAACTCACCAACTATCAAGCTGCGCACATGTGCAGTTATAATTGGTGAATCGTGGACAAGGGCATTGGACTGATTTTGCAGTCCTCATTGCCTAGTGCCTCCACACTAACCCTTCGGGAATAATAGTCGTGTTTATATGTATGTTTATGTACATTCCATACAAAACTGCAAAAAAAAATCGACATAAAAGTTGTATTGACAACAGCTGTTGTTCTTTGCACATAATAGGATGGCTTAGTTGCGGGCTTACATATTACTAAACATCCTGTAGGTGTATAGATTAAATAGCCAGTTCATTTAACGATTCCGAGCTAAATAAATGCAGCTGCAGCACCAGAAGTAAAAACACATGTTTTACAGCTCATGGTTCTTTCTCATATCCTCCTGACACCTGGCGTCCTTTACAAAGCACTAAATAAAATGCTCGGGTGTCAAGAGGATTTTTTATTTATAGTAGATGGAGGCAAACGAGCAGGCGGGTCACCTGATGGAGAGTAATCACCGCCGCCCATGGACACCCGCAACACCAGAGGAATCGCAGGTGCGTTGCCAACCTTTAAGGAAGGAATAGGAATTTTGAGGAGGGGGGGGGGGGATGGGCCTCCGAAACCCTCACTGGCCGGACGAAACACAACGCACCAAGTGCCGTTATTTCTGCAACGCAGCGTGGCTCTACCACTCAGTCATTTAGCACCACCCAGGGGTCACGTGTAGGGTCTCTAGGATAAACCTACGGACGCGAGTAACTCTAACCCCTACCCGACTTAAGGGTCAATAGCTGTAAAAAAGTGTGTAACTACTTTTGTTGCTGCTGCTCAAACCTTTAAGCAAAAAAAAATGCCAAGCGTCTTCGTGACGTGTTTTCGTTACTGTCTCAGTCTGACAGAATCTGACACATCTCAGTAATCTCGACGCGAACCCGCTTCGATGAAATTATGTCCATGGCTTCGATACAGCTCTACTTGCGGTGTGACAAGGGTTTCACAGACTAATCAGATCACATTGCACTGATCAATCAAAACAGCCAATTAGTCCATGTTTAACTGTAATCCAATGCTACCTGTGTAAGTAGGCACATCAGTCTCATGTCGAGCCAAATGTCATGTTCGTATAGGAATTACACCAGATATGGAGTTATCAAACAAATGACAAATGATGCAACATAGGATCAACTCGAATCATTCGAATACTCTCAGATGGGTATCAATGTGTAAAGGATTTAGTGCTCTGTGAGTGCACAGACCTCTCAAATCAAAACGGGCACAAATCACTTTATATTTCAGCTTCAGATAGGTTTGGGCAACGATCATGCCGTAAGGGGGTGCGATTTACTAATCTAAATCCAAAATTCCAATTTCTCTTAAGTAATGGCTTCGTGCGATCAGCACATTTAGCCAGTGTCAAGTTTTTAATAGTAAGTAGTATTGATTTTTGGTCGATAGTTACTGGGGTCTTCCTTATTTCCAGATTTAAATATAGGTATAACCTTACTAAACTTCACAAGATCAGAACAGATTTCCTTATCAACACAGTCATTAAATATGTCAGCAAGATAAGGTGCAATAGAATATTTTATATTTTTAATTATCTTTATAGACATGCCCCACTGGCTCTGGCACACAAATCACCTGTGTTTTTCATTTTTAGTGATTTGAAATATTTAATAATTTTGAGTCAATATATTGAAATTTAAAAGAAATATTACATACATGCCTATGCCTACATGTTGTTCGAGAAAATTTGTGCCGCCACTGATCAATTTAAATTTGAGGTGGTTACCACTGGTAAAATTATAAAGAAATCTCAAAAATATTAGCAATTTGTGCATCTGAATTACCAATAAGGTTGTCTTTAACCTTTAGAGTGAAAGTTTTGTCTTGTGGTCTTAATTTAACAGTTTCGCGGTTTATGATATGTTCCCAAGTGGCTTTATTTTATTAGTAGACTTTTTAATTTTATCTTTAATAAAATTAGATTTTTCTAGTATGCTCACTTTTTTTAAACAGTTTAGAGTATTTTTTACATACTTATTCATTTGAATTATGGTTATATTGTCTTAAATTATATAACTCATACAGTTTATTTCTACTTTTATAAATACCAGTCGTGGCCCAGTCACAAAACTTCAGTTTTTGTGAAAATTTTATTGTTTCAGAGGTAAACAATTGGTTGTATTCTGTCTTTGATAAAACAAAGAGATTATTATAAAGTACATCCGGATTTTATTTAAATTGAAATTTTGCATTCACAATGCTTACATCCGGATTACATCCGGATAATCTTGTACAAAGGGCAAAGTATAAATTTTACAAGCTACATTGGTTTTAAAACACTTTATTCGCTTTTTTGTAACTGGTTTACATGTTACAGTTTTAGGCACTTTCAAACCGCAAATGGTCAGACGTAAGACAACTAATAACTAACTGACTTAGATACAGGGTCATAGTCTGTAAAAATATTATCGAGACAAGTAGCCGAATGTGAAGTTATTCTAGTGGGTCTAGAAATAGATAGACCATTAACAAACCTTACCATTATTCAGTAAATATTTTATTTCTTTATTGTTACTAATGTTATAAATATTTAATAAGGTAACATTAAATTGTACAGCGGCCGGCACTGCGAAAGCTATCTTACGAAGCAGCTACGATTTCCTATGGCATGCCGTGTCGGTAACAGGCAACCGGCGACTGTGTCCACTCGCCGCTTCTGGATCTGGATACAGCAAAATACGGTTTCTTGTGCCAGTATCCAGTGTTGGCAACATGTTTGCGCAGCGCCTAAGGCACAGATTAATTAAGGAACTTTATTGTCGACACGAGAACGCGTGATACACTTAGGGTGGATTCGACCAAACTGGAATAAGGTCTTATACCTAGATTAAACGCCGAATTTGTATAGACTAATCTCTGAGTAAGTCTTATTCCAGTTTGGTCAAATCCACCCTTAGTAACTCTTCTTTTTTACGAAAAGATTTGCAAGTAGCGCGTAGCAGTGCTTCTCTCATTGTCTGGCACTTACGGAAGATCAGCGTCGCGGTGTGTCAGCATGCCACAACACTATGCTGAGTGGGTGCCATTTCAGTGTCATCTATATAATAATTAGTGAAATACTTATTATTTTTTTGTTAATAACACTGTAAATGACGTTGAATAAATCATTTTCTATTTTCTATTCTACTTTCTATTTTCTTTAATCTGTGACTTAGTGTTACAAGAGTCCTTGGGCTACTGTGATCGCTTTTCAGCAGCCTCTCCAGTAAGTGCGATTGCGGCTTAGGGCCGGCTTTAAATTCTCATACATACATACATACATATTAATATTATAATGTTGCAAAAGTAAATATATACGTAAATAACCGTGTCGCGTATAGCGATGAAAGAATACTACCACCCCCTTCCCTAGGGTGTTGTAAAAGGCGACAAACGGTCTAAAGACTGCACATTTATCCAACTGCATAGAGCGGCGATGGGCTCACCACCTGTCACGCTAAGCACATGTGCAATCGCTATTAAGTGAAAAGTGGACTATGGCAGAGGATTGCTTTTGCGGTAATTGTTGCCTAGTCTCTGAGTAACCCTTCGGGGATAATAGTCGTACATCTATGTTACTAGCGACCGCGGTTTTACCCGCGTGGTTCCCGTTCCCGTGGGAATATCGGGATAAAAAGTATCCTATGTGTTAATCCAGGTTATAAACTATCTGTATGCTGAATTTCATCCAAATCCATTCAGTAATTTTTACGTGAAAGAGTTACAAACATCCATCCATACTTACAAACTTTCGCGTTTATAATATTAGTAGGATGTATGTATATAAGTTGCAATAGTTTAAATAAATAAATAAATACATATATATCTACAAATTACTTCACGCCCGTTTCCCGAAGGGGTAGGTAGTAGGTAGTTATTTGGTTATGGCTCTACCTACTAGGTAGAGCCAGACAAATAAGATAGTATCGTCCTTGGTAGAGCCCACAGCTTTCCATTTGCTACGATCCTGCCGCACAATCTTCCTCCTTCAGGGGATCCTGCGCGAAATTGTGAAAATTTACGTATTTTTAAGTTACTTGTACTATGCGCTGAATTAGTTAAATACACTAAAAGAACTTACGTAAGTTAGCCTGATGATTGCACAAGGTCGTGGCCTTGTTGAAATTTGAAATAATTTCTTTAAACAATAACAAACAATACAAAAATGTAATGACTCCTAAAAATATTTTTCTTTGACAACTTTCTTAATTTTAAGCATGAAACAATAATTCTTACATGAAAATATTTGTATTGATATTCCGCAGGTCGCCCCCATCTTAAGAAAGTAAATTTTAATTTTTAACACAAGCGCATGATGGTTTTGTACATTTCGCAGAATAAAAACATTGCTCTAATCAAATTACTAGGTCTGAAACTTCAAAGCAGAATTGTTCTAATTTTATATATCAATATGATTGATTTTGCTTTAAATTTTGATCGCGTAATACTCTATTAGACGGATACATCTTATCTGAGCAAAAAATGCAACAAGTAACATTATGCCGCTGAAGTGAAGGCTCGTTCCCATGCACCCAAAGAAGGTACAATCGTAAAAAAACACCACACGAAATGGTGGCTCATTCCCATGCATCTCACTTTTGGGTGCATTTGGAACTGATTTGTTTACGAAATAAATATTAAATAAAACTCTTGGATGCGGTGGAAACAGATTTTTGGATGCATGGGAACGAGCCTGCTGAGGGGGGCTGAGTGCCGAGGGCGGGTTCCTATTCATCGTAGCAATGATATAGTAGGTATTTAAAATTTTTGAAAGTACCTAATCCAAAATGTGCTACCTTCGTCGACTACCTAAATACTTTGGTTCTTGACTTTGAGTTTGAAAAAAGTTTTAAGTTCTTACCCTGGTTTTTCTTTACCAGATTTGACGATGATAGAATAATAGGTATGTAGTCATACTTAGTTACATTTTCATAGTTTTAAGTAAACCAGTGAGTTCTGACGACGTCAATTTTGGTCTCTTTTAAATTTCTGGACATAAATTAACATTTTAAAACTGTCTTCATTTCCATTACTTTTTCGCTTAGATCTTGTATGTATGTAGTGTAGTACAGTACAACAGCAAAAGCCGATGATTTTAACCGGAATGCCAATACTAATAATACCAAAGATTCTATACTTTGTGTGCTTTGTAACAAGAACCAAAAAATTATAATGTTACTTCTTTTTAAAACGGTTTTCTGGTTTAGATAATAGATTTTTTGTTGACTGTACTCCTTCGTTAAAGATGCTTAGGAAAGCCCAGCAGCGTCAGGTGTCTAAGATACCTGGCATATGCTGAGACTGGCATAAGCGGCATATGCTACAATACAATATAGATAGTGAAATGTAGAAAATGATTATATACTTCAGGTGGATCCTTTTTCAACGTTTCAGTAAGTATAAGGGCTATGCCACACGGAGGGGAAATAAATTGAATAATGTAGATTCAATATTTTACTGAAAGAAGATTTAAAGACTTTATTATAAAAACAATTTGAACTGGATATTTTTGATATAAGTATTTTAGTTACCTACCTGAAACAGGAACCGAAACTGCGAAGTGAGAAACAAACATCCAGTGATTTTACGATACTATTTTATTTTTTTCTAAATAACATCTTAAATAAAAAGGAGACATTTTTACATTGAATTTAAAATTTTGTTTGCCTTTTCTCTAACAATTTGATAAATTTAATTGATTGCAAGTTTCAGATCAACGTCATTATTTTAAATTTAAATTTATTTCATGGTCTTCCGTTTATTTACGATGATGCTACGTTATTTAGAAAAATAATCCTGTGGATTGATCGTTTCCTATCGGAATTAATAAATAATTAATCCTTTATTGTACATATAAAAAATACATTGAAAAATTAAAAGTAAAAAACCTTTTTAAAAAACAAGCTTTTATTTAAATGCGCTAAAAAGAAAAAAATAAACTTTTACTTTTAAACTTTTACTATCAACTTATAACGTCATTACACAATTTATATGATATAAAAGGTTGTCGCGAAATATAAGTAAGTACTCGTATTTTCTTAAATTAAAAATTTTAATACTTAGTTTAAATCAATCACATCAAGTTATTTAATTTACTTGTTTATTTACACATATTAGTATATAGTAAATCTCGCGACAACCTTTTATACCATATAAATAGTGTAATGACTTTATAAGTTGATAGTAAAAGTTTTAAAGTAAAAGTTTATTTTTTTCTTTTTAGCGCATTTAAATAAAAGCTTGTTTTTGAAAAAAGTTTTTTACTTTTAATTTGTTTTTTACTTTTTAGTTATCCCTGGACACGTTTTTCATCTGTTCATCTCACTGAATACAAATATTTATGTAAGTAAGTATACAAAATTTATTCACGTCCACCAAACCACTCACTACCCATCAAAAACGGTCCACCCATTAAGACGAATCAATTTCGACGCGGTTATGTCGCTTTATTACCTACTGAGTTTCTATGGCTCTGCTCCATCATCAGATCTTGGTTACTATCTACTATCTAGCACTCGTCAACACGAATCAAACGAGCCCATACTCGATGGGGTTAGTTCCTATGGCCATCTTCCAACTCCATCATCAGACCCTGGTTACCATCTAGCACCAAAGTACTTACTCGTCAAGACGAATCAAACGAGCCGAGACTCAATGGGGTTGCGTCGTTTCTTTATTGAGTTCCTAGGACCACCTTCCAGCTCCATCATCAGACCAGACCCTGGTAACCATCTTAAAACAAAGTACTCGTCAAGACGAATGAAACGAACCGAAACTCGATGGGGTTGTGTTGTTTCATTGCGAAGTTCCTATAACCATCATCAGATCAGCACCATGTCATCATAATATTGCATTAATCACCCGATTTACACATGTATGCAAAATTTCAGCTCAATCGGTAACCGGGAAGTGGGTGAAATGTTGATTGCGAAATTCCAGGACACACATACATGTTAAGTTAAATAAACTTTTAATTTTAAAAAGATGTCACACAAGACATACACAAGGGTGAGCTTATCTCTAGGAGAGATCTCTTCCAGCCAACCCTAGCTGAGGTGTTATCCGGTTCAGGCAGACCATAATTAAAAAAATGCAGTAGTGTTGTCACTACGATCACAAAAACTACATGATCGAAGTGTTATCTTTATCTTTGAAGAGGGTTTGCCGTGAGAATGCCGTGTACCTATTGAATAAGTACAAAGTTACCTGGACTCTGCGCTCCTTAAAATCGGCTCAGGAACATTTTACCGTTCAAGACGAAGGTAATGCTTGCGCAAACTTTATTTTTTCCTATGATCGACTATGGTGACGTATGTTATTACGACCTAAACTCAGTCTTGCTTGATAAGCTTGACAGATTGCTCAATAACACTATCAGATTCATCTACAATTTGAGGAAGTATGATCACATCTCACAGCATAGGTCTGAGCTGAAATGGTTGCCCATTCGTCAGCGGAGATGTTGGCGCGCCCTTTCCACACTCTTCTCTCTTCTAAATTCTCCAAATGCTCCTTCTTATCTTACTTCCAATATCTTTACACCTCTCACGACCAAGGAGAAAGGTTATTTGAGGATCTGAGATTCCTCAGATCCTCAATTAACCTTCTCCTTTTCTCTTCTTCCCACTCTTCTGGCTTTGCACATTCCTCCTTTTATATTCAGTCCATACTCCTCTGGCACGGGCTACCACAGGAAATCTGTACGGTTATGAGTCGTGCGTGATGCTTTAAAAAAGAAAGTCCATTTGCTCTTTTTTGACAGAACCATGGTAGAAATAACAGAATCATCTCAGTAACGTCCTGTTTATATATAAGGTGACTGCTAGAAACCGCAAGAAACTTCAAGGGCTGGTCAGGTCAAGTGTTTTAAACATGACAAAAATGACAAAAAAGGAATTCGTGTTTTTTCATTTTTAATTAAATAATTCATTTTGTGAATTTTAATTGGATGGTGTTTGAGTATCTAATTTATTTTAAAGCAATAACATAAGAAAAATAAATGGAAACAATTAAAAATAACAATTATTTACAACGCGAGGGCAACGGCCGGCCGGCCGGCCGTCTGTTGACCCGTCAACGTACCCAGCTGACGCGGAAGAAACACAAATTACTTTTTTGTTATGTTTAAAACACTTGACCTGACCAACCCTTGAAGTTTCTTGCGGTTTCTAGCAGTCACCTTATATTATGTAGTAGGTATATTATATATCTATGTATTTGAGTATGTACTTATAAGTTTATTTACATACTTACGTATTTTTAATGCACTATATAATTGCACCTACCATGTCATCTCTGCACCACCCTATAGTTGACGGTAGAGAATGCCTCAGGCATTAAGTCCGCCATGTAATGTAATGTTGCAAAAGTTTGAATAAATACGATAATTAAATAAGTGATTATTCTTTACGTTAATTGAATATGAATATAAGCGTAGGATGATTTACAAATAAACCATTCAGCCATGAGGGTTGGGTGTTAATTAAATGAAACACATAAGCTCTAGTGATATTATTAATGGCACAAATATTTACGACAGATAATAGGTTGACTTACGGAAATACAGAACACGGACAATATTCTATTGATACAGAAAATTAAGTAATATTCGTATAAGATGCTATATAATATAAGGAATAAATAATTGATTTGTGATAGATGACACTTAACCATAACTTATTTATATACAAAACTATTCTGACAAATATTACATTTAGTATATAAACTTTAAACACATATAAGTTTTAATTGTAAAATCTCGCCTTTTGAGATATTTCGAACGAATAGGTACTAATACATTTTTAAAATTTCAACAAGAGTCAACGTCCTGTTGTAAATATACTTTGTAATTTCCACTTTTTGTCTTCAAATAACACAAAGTCACAAATCTTATCATTTTGAAAATATAACTATTAATTTATTAAATATTTAATTAAAGAAATACTTATAGCGAATGGTTTAATAATTTATTAAGCAGACGCTAAGGATTTTTGTACTTAGAATAATATGTTTACTTAGAATAATAAACAATTTAATTTAAAACTGAACAGTAAAATAACACACAAATTTTATTATAATTCCTATAGACAATTTTAAATTTTGTTAGTGAAAGATTTGCAAAGTATAAAAATGGTATTAAAAGATTTACATTATACTACCTACCTAAAACTGACTGACTGACTGCCTTAAACTAATGCACATAATATATATTTTTTTTACATTTTCTTCAATCTGCTTTTTAACCTCGAAGGTTGCTCACTGGTATTTTCACATATAGCAGTGTTTGTAAATAGCTATGACATCGGGCAATGATAGTTGTTTAGGATGTTGATCAGCGTTATGAACGCTGACTAAGGGTGGTCGGAAACGGCTGAGTCCGTAGTCGCCGTTCACTGTGACGTAGGCGTCGTTTGGCATCTCGAGGTGGACTAGTGGTGTCGGGGGGTTGATGGGCAGGGGCCAGGCGGGTCTACCGGCCCAAGCCGGTCCACAGCAGTCCCGGGTCGTGGTTGTTCGCGCCCGGGTATCCCCCGTCCGCCTCCACAAACGATCTGCGGTTGTAAGATCTACACGTACATCATAATTAAAATTGGATTTATTGTAAGCATTTTCTAGTTGTTGCAAAATATGATTTCTGACGACTGAATGTAACTTTCAATGCATACAAGACCAAGTGTGTAAGGAAGAGTGAACACAGAAATGTCTTTATATCTTTTCAAGAGCACAGCTTAAAAATTAAATGGTTTTTTTTTAAATAAGTATTTTAATATAGGTATATTATGCCTTGTTGTGTTAAAATGATTTAAACATTTCGGTACTTATCGCATACAAACTTCCAAGTTTAATTTCAAAGTCTTAAGCTAAAAATGAAGATAGCTTCCAACTCCCGCATGATATTGTAATGTAAATTTGTCTTCATAATTCAGAGCATGGCTGCTATTGATTACTACTTATTTCATTAAAGCGCTGTGTTACGCTAGCTAGCTAAAATACTAGTCTAACTCCCATAGTAAAATGGTCATTTTCCTTTTAATACAACTTTGCATACTGAAGGAAGCTCGGTCTGATAGTGATCTCGATCTGTACCTGATCACTGTGTTTATGATCACCAATCCGCATTTGGTAAGCATGGTGTTTAAGTCAACACCCATCAGTTGTCAAGACATCGCTGATTCCAATGATGGAGGCCTTTGCCCAGCAGTGGGAAAGGAAGGCTCTTACTTGTATAATAATAATCGTAGTCAAATCATTTGTTATAGACCTAGAGGGTTTACGCATTTCGCTTTCCCATACTTTCCAAGTTCAAAATTGTACAAATTAATTAGCTGATTTTATTAAAACTTTGCATGTCACACTAAAATACAGCATCCTAAACACTTTGTAGAAAACATTTATTTAGCTGAGTTAGGGGTCCTGCGCGCGGCCCACACAAAATTGCCCGCGCGCGTGCACGCGACGAAGCACTTTTGTATGGCCGGAACACTTTTAAGGCCCGCGCACTTTTGTATGACCTGCTTAACGTAACACCCTCATAGCGTTTCTAAACTTGGACTCTCTTGGACTAGATAGCCAAGAGATATAGGCTAAGAATTGGTTTTACTTAAGTTAAAGTAGCACCAGTGACAGAGAAGTTAAGAGGAAAGAGACTATCTTGGTATGTACATGTAATGAGGAGGGATGAATGCCATCTGACAAAGCGAGTGTTAAGAATGACTGTGGATGGATACAAGGGGAGAGGTAGGCCGAGAAAAAGATGGATGCACTGCGTGAAAGATGATATGGTGAAGAAAGGAGTGACCGTAGAACTGACGGCTGATAGGGACGAATGGAAGAATAAGACAACTGCGCCGACCCCAAATAGGGATAAGGGCAAGGAAATGATGATGATTTTTATTACTTCAGTAGTGCAGGAATGATGTGTGCCAGTGATGCTGTCCGTGGGTCAGCGAGGTCTGGGTCAATTCCCAGGTTGGACAAAGTTTGTTTCGAATTGTAACACAGTAATAGATTTAAATATGATATACGCATGTTAGCTCAATTGTAAGAAAACCCAGCGTGTTAAGTTTTTTGTGTCAATTCAATAACAAAATTGCTTACCGTCGAAAAGAAACTTGTTAAATATCTCGGCTAAACTTTTTTGAATAGTTTCTACAGTTCGATACGACGCAAGTAGGATTTTTTTAAAATCTACTATGTCCAGTGCTGACAACGGGCCCATGATAGATGAAAGAAAATGTACGAATAGATAAGGCGACTGTATTAGTTTATAAGAAAGAAATGTAAAATTAAAGAACAAAATGTAATAGAATAAGAATCATATTGTATATAAAAGAGATAAGAAAGAAAAGATAAAAGAAAAACTAAAAATAGCTCTTATAGCTCCAGAATATTTAACCCTCAGAAAAGAAAATATTAATAAAATATAAAATAAAATCCTGCAAATAAGCGGAGAGCAGATGAATTATCAAAAAAAAAAATTGGTTGCCTGTAAAGTCGGTATACGGGCGAAAGTTTTACGTGACAACGACTTTGAGTGGTAAAATAATTTTAATGTGAATATTCATTCGTATAGTAGGAAGAAGGATGAAATCTCTCTCGCTCTGTCTCTCTCGCTCTTAGGCGGGCTAACTGTGCTCGAGTGGAAGGGACGCGTGCCTTTCACTTTTTATGTCTGTCTCTCTCGCTCTTAGGCGGGCTAACCATGCCCGAGTGGAAGGGACGCGTGCCTCTCACTCGCTCTCATTGTGAGCGCATAACGTGAGCGGAGTGTAACGCAGTTTCTTGAAGTGTCACCCGGCACACCAATTTGTAAGACGTTGTCACGTCAAAATAAAATCCTGCAAATAAGCGGAGAGCAGATGAATTATCAAAAAAAAAAAGGGTTAAGCCCTTCGCTCAATTGTAAAACCAACTCAAGCGTGTTAATTTATGTGTGTCAATTTAAAAACAAAATTATTTACCGATGAAAAGAAACTTGTTAATTATCTTGTCTAAACTTTTATGTAAGTATAGTTTTTTCAGTTCGATAGGACGCAAGTAGTATTTTTTTTAAATTCGACTTATATCCGGTGCTGACAACGGTTAAGAGCGGACTGAGTTAAACGCGGTCGAAAGATGGGATTTCACCATCGTTTTGGCACCCAAAATACGTACACTTATATGGCTCCTATTTAGTCTATTTCTGTGGATTTTACGATGCTTAGACACCTTGCTTGTGAGCAACCTCCCGCATTTGATATGCGTTGTAATTAAGTCACCATCAGTTTGATTCAATAATGATGGTCTTCGCCTGGCAATGGAACAGCATGTAGGCAATTAACTTTACTTAGCGCTAGGTTTAGAGGATTCTCTAATAGGTTATGCCCACCTGATGTTGCCGGTGGGTCGTAAAGGGCGAAGGGCGTGCAGCTTCCGTATACCGATACCGCCGCCGCCGCCGCCTCCTGCGTACAAAACATACACACATACATACATATACTAACTAACAGTATCCCCGAAGGTTTAGTCAGAGACTAGGCAATGAGGACCGCAAAAGCAGTCCACAGTCCTCGTTTTACTATGTAGCAACTGCACATGTGCTCAGCGTGATTGGTGGTGAGTCCACACATAGCCAGATAGCTTATTTAATAAGGATTCTACTGATATAAGTTTTTTATATAGTCTCTAATATAAAAATTTCATGGAAATCGTCATTAGACCTAGACCGGATATAAACAGGAAGTAATACGGAAGTAGTTGACACATGCAGCCATATTGGCCAAGATGGCCGTAGCACACAAGAGGATATTATATACCTACCTTTAAAAGAATACCTACTAGTCTACCACCCCGACTCTTCCCTCGGGTGTCGTAAAAGGCGACTAACGGACTCAAGACTGCACATACATTCAACAGCATAGAGCGGCGATGAATGCACCTCTAATATCATGCTGAGCACATGTGCAGTTGTAATGTGGTGTGCCGTGGACTATGGCAGTGGACTGCTGCTGCGGTCCTCATTGCCTGGTCTCTGACTAACCCTTTGGGGATAATAGTCGTGATTATATGTCTTAAAATAACCATTTCACGGTGGAGTTGAAGTTGGTTTAGTTTTGTCACCCATCCGTTGACCCAACTTTGCAAAACGCAAGTCTCCTTTTCCACGTTTTCCTAATAATAAAAACGATTTGTCCAACCCGTTTATTTCTACATACCCGTATAAAGGAATATAAGCTTTAATTGAAATGACTAGTCAACCGAGTCACATTTCTTGATCATATGACAAACTTGTTGTTTGTTCATTGTTAATTCAGCCGTTTAAAGGTCGTATTACAATCATGTTCGATGTTCTACTCCATTGTTATAAGTAATAAGATGACACATTTTATATGCATTCACTTTCTAATGAAGATTTACTTTGTTATTATGAACAATGGAAAAGAGTGACACATTTAAAACAGTTGTAATAAACAGCTTTATATTTTTTCTTCTCTTCTGTTTTCATCATCTTGCTTGCATCGTCATCATAATCAGCCAGTGTCAGTCCACTGCTAGACATTGGTTTCTTACTAAATATATGAAGAGGGTATATAGTTTGTAATATTATGAAAATACTCATTACAAAACTACGCATGAAAGAACAGGAAGGAAAAAGGCAATAAATTTTTAAACTGGCTAGGTAATACTGTAATCATACCCCTGTCAAAAGTCGGGATAACATAACTTGCATTTCACATTAGCGGGGCTCAGGAAGTCCCTTTAATAACCGTATATCCTCTTTATGAAAACGAATCAAATTGGAGTCTCCAATTAGCGGGGTACGGTGCATTATTGCCTGCCGTGTCGAGTTGACAATTGGTGTTGTATTCCCTACGATGTGTGATGTAAGTGACCTTTAATGTTATCATTGAACTCGTCGCGTGTCGTGTCGTGTCGTGTGTGCCAATTACTCCAGATTAAGGCTTCCCACATCACATTGGCCGTCTTGGAATTCGTACACGTTCTTGTGATACACGCTTGTCAGATAGTGTTGATGGCCGAAATGTACATTGGTTTTTTTAAGGAAATGAAAGAAGGATTGATCCCGCGTTACTTATCCTCTTGTCTGTCACAAAGACTACTAGAGGTTGCTATCTTTTCATTAACGCCTTACAACTGTTTAGGATGTCTAATCGTCTCCATCCCTAGTATGCCTGGAAGATATCCCTTTTCCTGATATAAGGCCACCCATTGTACGACTTCTTTTAAATTGTAAAATTTTATATTTTTGTGTTTTTTTTAGTCTAAGTAAATAAAGAATATTCTATTCTATTCTATACTACTAATTGAATTTATGTTGTGTCGGGTATTACGACAGTCTACCGCTTATACAAACATTTTTTTTTGGAAAAAGAGCTGGGTTGGCGGCTCATTAAAATAATTCTACCTACCCATCTATTCTCGTGGGTAAAATGCGACTAACGGAATAAAGACTGCGCATCCAACAGCATAGAGCGGCGATGGACTCATCCTCTTTCACGATGAGCACATGTAATATAAGTAGTTGTTATTTTGGTGAATAACGGGATAAAGACTGCGCATCCAACAGCATAGAGCGGCGATGGGCTCACCTCCTTTAACGCTGAGCACATGTGTAGTTGTTATTTGGTGAAACGTGGAATATGGCAGAGGATTGATTTTGCGGGCCCCATTGCCTAGTCTCTAGTAACCCTTAGAGGATATTAGTCGTAAGTGTATGTATGTAGTATTATTTTTTTGGAGATAAGATGAAGGAAGATTGACGATAAAAGCATTAGAGGCGTGAATGTTAAAATCAGTATTGGAATAGGAAGAACTCAGCAAACGTACTTGAACGTAGGCATTCTCGTGAAAGGTCAATATTAAGAATACCCTAAACAGATGAGTATACATGAGGAATATAGTAAATTAAGTATGCCAAAACCTTAGAATACAGAATTCTGTACTCTGAGGCCAAAACGCCTGAATTATAATTGCAATGACAAAGATGCAAACAAATAAATGTTTAATACATTAAACGTTCAGGAAAAAGGAAATTTAACACATAACACGAATACGGTAGCAGGAAAATTAAGAAGCATGCTTGTTAGGTATCTTGTCAGTATCTTCCGATTTTGACCTTTGAGATTGGATTTTAATATCGAGCATTGTGCTTTGTTATCTAGCATACATTGCATTACATTGCAACTAGTATGTCGTACAGTATCCCATAATAGTATTTGTGAGGAGCTTGATAGCGCAGCGGTCAAGCAACTTTCGCAATGTCGAGTCACTTTGTGGTTGCCCAAATTAAAAAAAAACATCTCGAGCTCCTTCTTGTACTTCGAAAGGCACGTAAATCCGGTGGTCCCGGTTGTTGTCGTAAGATGTAAACGTACAATATAAACATAATAATATAGGCTGTGACCGCTCACCATCCAGCCAGGACTGAGACCGCCACGTATGCTAGGTTTTTTTATTAAGTACTTATACGAGTATATTGCCTTTTCCCGTCTAAATGTAAAAGGATTATTTGATATATGTACTCTGACTCTCACTATTATTAATATTAAATACCTACTTTTGTTTCTAATATTTACTTTCTGAACAATGTCTGTTAAATATCGAACAATGTCCTTCCTATAGGTACGCTTTATTTGCTATACGAGTAAGTGCACTTATTGGCTGATCTAGTTTATATTCTAGTTCGTGCCTCAACCAGTCATGTATTAGGTATTCAAATAACAGATGATGCGAGGCACGTCGTCTTAATATTTGCCAGTATCATAGGCGCACAGCAGCGGCACAACAGCTCTGCTGTCTTTAAGTACATTTTTTTTTTAACTATTTTATTTTTATTTTAATCGGTGTAAATAACTGTATACCAGGGTTTCGATTCAGCTACTTAACACTTTTTTTAACTAGGTCCGGAGCCTAGGGCGACCTTGTGTTATGTGAGATTCTCCTCCTCTCTCGCCCATTCAGATGCCTAAAAGACAGGTAAACTAGTTTACTTAGCTTAGGTATCATTTCGATTATTTTGCAATACTAACTTTAATTTTAAATTACTTACAATAATAGCTGCACTCTTGTTATGTATTATTTTTATTATGTGGACGAATGATATTTATAAGTTTTGATGTATTTAGACTAAGTTTTTTATACAGAAATAAATTATTGTTATTCTTATTCAAAAAAACACGACGGGGGAAAAAGGAGGCCTACCCACTAAACAACCTAGGGTACAAGGCTCCATCCCTTCTATGCCATGGTGATGGCTCAGGACCACGAACGGCAAGCACCGAGTTCCATCCCCGTAGCTACTTAAAAGACCTACTTGTATCGTTCCTCACTGGTCTTGAAATTAAATAATTTTATGTTGAAGTTGCCCACCTAATTTATTTTTAGTAACATTCAAGACAAAGTCAGGTTTACCAGTAGTATAATATTATGGTATATACGGCGATGAGTGATGAGATGACGTAGGATATTGAATGTTTATTTACTTTTAGGTTAACCGAAATACCGTGTTCTGGTAAAACAACAAAATGTTTGAAGACAAAGTGTTTGCGTGAGCGTCAAAGTGCCATCGGAGTGTTGGACTATGATGGGGCTGTCAATATGTTCTGTGTAATGATGATAATGAACGATTTTAATTTATAAATCCTTTGATCAAAGAAATAATATTAAAACACGGTACGTACGACATATACCAAATTACCGAAGGTGAGATTATCGCTAGAAGAGATTTATTTAAATCAACCCTAGCGATGCTGTCGAATGAAAGTCTATACTTACGCTTTAGCAATTTAAGGAGACTTTTTGCATTTGTCATACGATGGCTTTCCATTATTCGAGATTACAGGGCTAACTAGCCCGACGATGGGTGGTTTAATCTCAGGGCAAATATTTCATATTACGCAAAATAAGTAACTATACTTATAGTACGTACACAAGTATCCGTAATCCTGATTATCTTGACATCTAAAAATTACAATATAAGTATCTTCTGAAATAAGCCACAGTCTAACTGAGCTAGATGCTTCCCTTTTGACGTTTGTATATACAGTTTACCACATTCTGTAACAAAGTTTAATTAGCTGTGCTCCATCTCGACCGCTGTTACTCTCATAGGCAAAAGCTTGACCAAACTAGGTACAAATTCTCAAAGCTAACTTATACCAATGGTTACATAACATAAAATAATCTATGCCATTATATAATTTGGAAAAAGTGTAAGAAAATATATTTTGCGTTTTATTTATACCCTTATGAATATAATAGCTAAATAAAAGAAAGGTTCGCGCCGTGGACACCAGGAGACTAAGGTGTTATCGATAATAATTATTATATAAAAATTAAACGCGAATAGATTCGTAGCGTGTACGATTTTAATAATCTATTAGGTTAAAAACTTTTGGTGATTTCTAATTGTAAATAACCTTAAATGGTTAATTAACTACTGACATATTCGTGAGGAGCTACTCAGGCGTTAAGAACGCCCTACCACCAACCAAAACCGTGTGCTTTAATATGTACCACTGCTGGGAACTGAACCGGCTCTAGACCGATGTATTAACGAAATAAGTTCGTTGATAAATATAAAAGTAACAATAACAAACAAACATGTCAACAAGTTACCCAATATATTATTAATTTTTTAGCACCTGTACATTACCAAAAATGTAGGTTGCAAAAATTCATGTTTCAATCAATTAAAACAATTATTAATTATGTGTTAAAGACAGTTTTTTTAATATTATTTTACTATTTGGAGTTTATTTCCTTCTGTAAAACTACTTGACGGTGTAAACAACACACAATTGAATTAGGTACATTTAATGAATGGCTTTTAGAGGCATCGGAGTTTAATGATGACGTAAGGTGGTGGCAACCAATTACTGGCACTACTACATAACTTCGTGGACGAATTTCTGTTAAAAATGCCGCCAAACCGTGCAGGCGGTTGCTTTTAAGCGCGATCTTAAACTGTAGCTGCTCTATTTTAAGCAATGAAAGATTTAATTTAAGTACTTTAATTAGTTGCTTGGTGCCGTATTCTGTTTTGTCGACGAGTTCTATCTTTCTTTTGTTTAGTATAAGTCAATAACTAACTTATATTAAGCCCAGACATTTTGGGTAGGCAAGTATACTAAATAAGAAAAAAGTTAATAAACAGGCTGTGCGGTCTCTGTTGTCCCTACGGGAAACGGGCGTATTGTTTCAACAATGCTAACATGTATAAAACTAGCTTTTGCCCGTGGCTTTGCTCGCGTAAATTTTTCGCGGAATAAAGTAGCTACTTAGTCTTTGACCGTTTGTGGCCCGGGTCCCGGTCGGGTCAATTTCGACAACTGTTTTTCTGATTTCGGGTCTGGTTATCTATATCAGTTATCTAACCAATTGAAATAAGTTTCATAAGAAGCTTAACTTGGGCTAGATAATTGGTGTGATGTCTTGTGTAGGTGCTGTATGCTGTGTGTTGTTGTGGCTCCGATTGCCGGGCACCGGTATGGGTATTTAATTATACCACCCCAGGTGCCCGGTGCGTCTGATGGAAGGTGCGGCCAAGTGTCGTGTTGTGCTCGTGTCGTGCGGATGTTTGTGGTTGTGTGTCATGTTTCGTGTGGGGCTGGTGCGGGACTCCCGGGGACGCAATGATGGGAGGCAGGATGGCTAGACGACCAAACTGGCCGTCGTGTCATCAGGCCTTCTCGGAGTGAACCATTGAGGGGTCCCGCACCAGTAAATTGTGGGTGTCTGCGGTGCATGCTCGCGGAACGCGGGCGTGCTCCTGCGGATGTTTGTGTGTCTGGCCAGAATGCCCGGGAAGCTGGACATGCTGGCAGGTTTTGTGTTCGTCCCCCTTTTCTATGGGGGTTGTTGTGTTGTGCCTCGCGCGCGTAGTCGCCGTGTGATGGCGCGTAATTGCTGCTATGCGGCGGTTATAGGTTAGCACACGGCGACGGGGTGGCTCCGCGTGGTCATTGCCCAAGGGATTAGGTCCCGTGTTCGCCATTTCAAGCCTTACGCTCTCGGAGTTTGGACCCCCGGTGATTAGTGGGTAGGCCCCTCCCTCTCGCCCGACGATTACGTCGTGGAAAGGGGGACGGGAGAGTCCCACATATCCAGTCTCCCTTCTGGAGGCTGGAATCCATAAGCAGGGATTACACCGGGTTAAAAAAAAAAAAAAAGAAAAAAAAAGAAAAAAAAAAGAAAAGATAATTGGTGTGATAGTAAAAATGTTATTTCATGCCGTATTTGGTAAGTAACATAACCGTGTCATTAAAAAAGCAAGAAAGAAAAGAAGTAAATAGAGTAAGTAGAGCTCATAAAGCTCCAGTTAATTTAATTAATCACTTTGAAAGAAAAGAAAATAGACACAAAATAACAAAAGACCCTGCCAAAATAGCAGGAGGAGTAGATAAAAAAAAAAACATAACCGTGTCGCATAGCGGTGAAAGAATATCCACTCCGTCTCTTCCCTTGGGTGTCGTAAAAGGCGACTAACAGCCTAAGACTACACATACTCCCAACAGCATAAAGCGGTGATGGGCTCACCACCTGTCACGCTGAGTACATATGCAGTCGCTACTTGATGAAAAGTGGACTATGGTAGAGGACTGCTTTTGCGGTCCTCATTGCCTTTTCTGACTAACCCTTCGGGGATAATATTCGCGATTATATGTATGTATGTATATAGTCGGTAGAAGCTTTTGCCCAGCAGTGGGACAGCATATAGGCTACAGTTCTTGCCAGTTGAACGAACCTTCCAAACAAAGACAACCATTTTTAACTGGACAAAAGGACAAAGCTAACTAAAAGTAATTATGTGGATGACATGCCGGAGTTTATGGCAGCACAAATAGACTGAACTCTGCAGTAGGCCAATTGGATTGCAATTTTCCATTTAGTTGACTACGCACAAGAATAAATACTGCCCGAGTGCGAGTCAGACTCGCGCTAAAAGGTTCCGTAGTCCAAACATTTATCATACCATACACTCAGAGTATTATCCCCAAAAGGTTAGTCAGATATTAGGCAATGAAGATTAGGGCCACCCACAGACATAGATCTAATCTATGATAGATATGATAGATAATCTATGATATAGATCTAATCTATGTCTGTGGGGCCACCCGTACTCTAAAATAGAGTATTGTCCTCTTTTTCATGTAGGTACTTTATAATCTACGACACCAATGAAGTACGCTAAAATACTATAAGTATTTACGTGAAACTATTTACGTCAAGACAAATATTTGTTAAATGTCGCAAAGAGCAACAAAAAATACGTTTTTAAGGACAAATAAGTAAATACTCACTATAATGTTTCAACAAAATAAAAAAATACTTTATTCATCCTAAAAAAGGTGGCAACCCTAATTGAGGACCGTAAAAACACATACATGTACACTGCCAGTCTGTCACAGATCACGTTATAGCAAATAAAACTGTACGTGTGCTCTGCGTGTTACGTAGTGAGCCCATCTCTGCTTTATGCTGTTGGATTCTTTAGTCCGTTACTCGACTTTTAAGACACCAAAGATAAGATAGGTTGGCAGTATTCTTTTTAACCGACTTCAAAAAAAGGAGGAGGTTCTCAATTCGTCGAAATAAATATGTTTTATGTATGTTCCCCGATTACTTAAAGACGATTGAAACCGATTTGGAATATTTTTTGTTGTCTGAAAGGGTATAACCTTCCAGGTGGTCCCATAGTCATCAGGTCAATATCTGATGATGGGTTCCTGGAGAAATCGAGGGAACTCTTCAAATATTATAGGCACACCCATAGCGATTTAGGTATTATTTGCAAGAACCTAGGCACTTGTCCTCCGGAAGCACCATTTGGTGAAGTTGAACTGTTAATGAAGACCACAGACGGCCACCGGAACTACTCAATACTAAATATTTTTGGTGTTTGCTATGCGATTACAATAAACAAACAGCAAAGCAAGTCTAAATACATAGGTACGCACTAAAGAAAAAAAAAGAAAAAACGGAGTGCCCATCCCATGGGGAACAAATGCAAAGTCCTTTTAAAAAAATTTAACTACTCGCCTGTTTGAGGCAACGGGAGAGGGGAAGGCTGGCAATTTTTTCGCTCAGCGGATAAGTATAGCCATACAAAGAGGCAATGCCGTCGGTCTTTTGGGTTACCTTGCCTCGAACAGGCGAGTTAGTTGATTTTTTTTATTTATAAACGTAATCTTTTCTTTTTATTTGATATTTTTTTGTGTGTAAGTTAAGGCGATTCCTTTCGAGCGCTTCTCTCTCTCTCTCTCGACGGTACGACACGGTACGGTACCTACGGGTATAACAGCGAAGCGGCGCAAATATGTGCGTTTTATAGGTTTTTTCCTATACAGACTTTAAGGGATTTAATGAATTAGCAGGTTCTCTGTAGTACTTCAAAATAGTAGTGTAAAAAATATTTCGATAATTAAAAAAAAATGTAACAAATCATCCGTTTTAGACTTTTATTTGGCCTGTTTTCGGGATTTTTTATAATTAGGTAAAGTAAATCTAATCGCGTAACAAATTAGCATATTACTAGGCAATATCCTTTAGTGTATTATTTATATTTTTATAACAACGTAATTTAATAGTAAATACATACACCATTTGATCTAGCAAAAGAGTTTTGCCCACATTTACCGGTGACTCGCCTTAAATTAGTTATGTTGTTTTAGAGTTACTTATGCCCTAAAAAAAGATAAGCGTAAGTATATACAATGTGATAAGGGGGTATTTCTCCGCACCCAAAGTTTTCAATGTCTGGAGGTTTATTTCCGTAACTAACTGACTAATTGATCTGCAAATTTTTTCAACGTGTACCTTAGACTTTTACTCATCTGGGACAAATAAGGTTTTCTTAATAATTACAATTTAAATATAAAAATAAATATTCAAGTCATTTTTCTGATTCTTATGACGTGTCCTTTACCCAGTTTTCTGAGCAAAAGTGACAATATTATGTTTTCTCATTGATAAATCAACATCCATTATAGTTATAACAAAACAAGATTAGTTGTTTACTAAGATAAATATATTTGGTACTGATTATCTGCGTTAGTTCATTAATAAATAAAGAAATAATGAATGTCCGGCACAAAAGTTTGATTCATATGACGCGCGCTTCATTCGATCGTACTAAGCCAAATACGAAACATCAGGCGTGAATTCCCTGCGCCGGAGGTAGGTAGCCAGTCGCTCGACAGACGTGGCAGGGAGGTGGCATGCGGCTAGTTCAGCTTCGATGCCGAGACACAAAGCTAGATACTTGAAACACGTGTGTTTCTGATTAATATGTCCCCTTCTATAATTAAGTTAAAAAAGTTTTAAAACTTGAATCTGCGCTAAATATAATGCAATTGGGGTACAGATACTTGGGTATAAATAACAATCCCGAAGTGTGGAGGTGTGGTGACTTATAAATGATTTTAGGCATAATTCTGATTGTTATGTGTCTGATTTATATGGTAAAAACCCCATATTAATCAGGATGGCACGCATTTTGTTAATCAAGCATTACTTATCACACACACCAGCAGATAGGTACGTTGCATTCCGCGTAACCCTCTAGCCACTTTCAGTGTACAGAGCTCTCTGAGGTGCCAATAGCGTAAGTGCTAGCGTATCGCTGTGAGTTAAAGGGTTTATCATTATAAAAAGTGTTAGACTGTATTTTATTTTTGTCGTACCATCTTTTTTAACATTTCTGATTTTTGTAATTGTTATTTTTGAAAAATTGTTGGTATACATACTGTAGTTGGCGAGCACGTTGCGCGGGGTAAGTGATCCCTACCCTTGAGCCAGGGGTCGTGGGTTCGATCCCCACCCAGGACAAACACATTGTGATGAACATTATGTTTGTTCTGTGTCTGGGTGTTACATATAGAGTATATTATTTATATATTTGTAATATTGATAAGATTTGGAGGTTTGCAGAACGTTTTCAGATGGAGAACGTCCGAAAGGATCCAGACAAGTATGCTTTATGGCCAGTGAAAATGCGAGAGGCCTATTTGAAAAGGAAGAGCGAAATTTCAATTCTACATGAGTCAACAAAATCACCTTTACCAATCATTCCAGCACCAGTTTTGGCAAGATCTCTCAGGGTGCGTTTCCTAAATACTTATGCACCAGTTTCGCACAAGTGCAGAGTGCTTTCTACAAGAGTTACATTATACGGTCTACCAGGGTCAACCACGATGCGTTCCTGAATGTCTCCTATACCAGATTCACCAATCTCCCTGGAAATATTTTCCCTAATATCTTCTGTACCAGATTCACCAAGATCTCTTAGAGCACGTACTACAATAAGTCCCATATCAGATTCACCCAAATCTCTCGGCCCACAAACTCTATTATTACTACATCTACATGCATTGAAAACCCACAACGTTTACAAATAGCTCAACAAAAAATGTCAGCAATGAAGAAATCTCCCTGAAAACTACTAAAAGAAACTACAACGATTGCATACTTTAAGAAAGTTAAAAGATGTGCAGAACTAACATAAACAAAAAAGACAAGAGATAGATGAATCTGATAATAAGAAGTTACATCTGTTTAGTAATGTTATTAATACATTAGTACTTAGTCAAACTTTTGTCGCTTTACTTTTGGTGAATGTGTCGCTTCACTAAAATTACCTACTGAATACATAATGACCGATTTTTCAGACTAGATTTTCATTTTTATTCCTAATTCTGATTTATATTCACAAATTCTGATTCATATGGCCCCAAAAAATTTAAAGTCAGTTATCTCGAAAACAGTTACATTAAAATGTGTCCCTCTTTTAAAAATATGTATCTTGGCATACCTTCTTTCATAAAAGTATGTTTTGTAAACCCAAAAGTGAAAATAATTTTAGGCCATATGAATCAGCTGAAGAACGCAATCTCCGAGAAATACCCAAGGGTGGTACGTCTAACCTGTTAAGGCTAAGTACTACATCTAAATTCATAGACAAAAAAAATTATATGGACATAAAAAAAAGTGATTTTAAATCACAAAATAATTAAGTAATGATTTTTTTTCTCACCAAAATAATCTGAAACATACGAAACAAAGTAATTTATTAGTTAGCCACTGTCATTAGCTACCGTTTGCCATTCTTTAAATGTTTCTCCAACGTATGACACCTTTGATATCGCATAAAGTAAAAATGGTCATAAATTATAGGGGGAGGGGGTTGGACCCCCCATATTATTTTTTTTGTCAATGAATTTATATGTAGTACTTAGCCTTAACGGGTTAGAAGAACCACCCCTATCACATTGTATAATAAATAAGTAGTGCGCTTATTATCCCCGTAGGTTAGGGTTAGGCAGAGACTATAGACATTGAGGACTGCAAAGGTAGTGTGTACTGCCATAGTCCACGTTTCACCAAATAACAACTGCACATGTGCTGAGCGTGACAGGTGGTGAGCCGTTCTCCGTTCTATGCTGTTGCGTGCAGCCGTTAGTCCGTTAGTCGCTTCTTACGACACCCATGGGGAGAGATTGTTTGATAGTATTCTATTATTGGGAAGGTATCCATCACACAGCTCCAGAAGTACTGTAGTCTAAAGTAAGTAGGATTTAATAACTACCTACTTACTTAATTAATTTCAAAAGATCTCATCAATAACAAAATTTATATAATTTGTATCAAAATTCCCCCCTGCACCTTACTTAAGGGTTTAAGAGGAAACACTACGTCGAAGTGGCATGCAAAATTCTACGTTTCGTAGTCTCCTGTTTCCTCCTTCAAAACTGGACCAATTTTTATTACTTTTTCAGCATCGGTTATAGAAAGAGATTTTCTATGTCTGTATTGATTTTTTTTTCAAAAAAGTTACTTAATGTTTCTAAATAAGCTTTAAAACGGAGTGATTTCGCTAAATTTTGGAGGCTCCTGGTTAATAAATAAATGACTTAATGCATAAAAATCAAACATACAGACATAGAAAATCTCTGTCTTTAACCGATGCTGAAAAAGTAGTAAAAATTGGTCCACGTCGACGTGGTATGCAAAATTCTCATACAGTACACAGAAAAACGACGTTTCACACCAACTTTTATTACTTTTTCAGCATCGGTTAAAGAAACCTCTTAATAACTACTTACTTACTTAATTAGTTTAAAACATCTAAGGACTACGAAACGTCGTTTTTCTGTGTATTGTATGAGAATTTTGCATGCCATACGTCGACGTAGTGTTTCCTCTTAATAACTATCTACTTACTTACTTAATTAATTTCAAAACATAACGATGCATGTATTCAAACTTAACACGAATTTCTGTAAGTATTTTATGGAATTTTCTACAGATGTGGTTTTTTACTGAAACTGTAAATATTTTAGCTATGTTTAAAATTTTCTGGTCATTCCAGCAAAGCAGGTTTGCTGATATTTTTTTTGGTAGCCTACATTGTGCCCCGCTGGTGGGAAAAAGCCTCCCCTATACGCTTCCATTAATCCTTATCCCAAACTGCTTTTATTACTAACATAATCATGTTATTCAACATGCGTATAATGGAAGTAAAATACAAGAGCTTCCGGTTCACTACGAAACCCTAAAAAGGAAAAAGTTTTAACGACTTTCGTTTACAGACAATTTAACGAATCAACTCGCTTGGTTACTTTAATTTAATACGTAGTCGCGAGTCTGGGTGTTAATCGATATTGTGGACTGCATTTTGGGCTAGGGCATGCAACCGGTTGACTGGTAAACAGAAAATCCCGGATAACCTACAGATATAAAAAATCTGTTTTTTTCATTTCTTCTATTAAGTACTTTAGTTTTTTTTTCTATGATTTTAATTCTCACCGAAATATACTTTATGAAGTCAATTAAAATATATACACAATATATATAATGTCGGCGACCTTGGTCCTGGAAGAATGTACGTTGTCCGTCGACAATGACACCTCTTCTTTTTTGACTACCTTTGTGGATGCTGGGAAGGTGTCACTCAAATTAATTAGAAGCCTCAAAGATCCTGGTTATAGAAATAAAAGATGCAATTGATGCAGCGTGATATCAAATACTGATGGGTTGGCAAAACTGCCCCCTTACTCTTGAAACTGATCCTGATCGATCGAGATTAGTGTTGTGAAGTTTCTTACTCTTGGATTCTATATAAATAAAAATATAGATAAATTTGGTTTCAAGAGTAAGCAGCTGATATTCAGTAATTTTGTCGATTTGATCTGGCAATCCTGTGATCGGCACTTACCAGTGGAAGGTGCGTGGACGACAGAAGGCGCGTCCTGGAAGAATGTAGACCGCTGCTGGGGAGACAGCGAGGCCAGGCCCTCCAGGTTGTCGCGCAGGAAGTCGAAGAAGGAGCCTACGTCGTTCAGCACACCTGCCAACCAAAAGTTTCATTCAATCAACATCTATCTTATACATATAAAAAGGAATACTGACCTAATGACTAACTGACATACTTATCAACGCACCACAGTCCAAACTACTAGGATTAGAAACTTAAATTTTGCACTATGCTTTTTATAGTGTAGGTGAGCACTAAGAAAGGATTATTGAAAATTCGCCCCAGGGGCGAAAATGAAGGGGGGAAGGGGGTAAAAAGGAGGGGTAAGTTTGTATGAAACTCCTGCAGTTTCGATAAAAATTGTGGCATTGCAAGGTATGCTGGGTACAGCTAGTCAGCCTTTAAACTCCACTGCTAGGTACTTCATTGTATAGCTGAACATGAGAAGAATTAATGGCTATAAGCTATAACCCACCAAGCTGGCTCATTGGGTATGGGTAGTAACGACTGTGATCTTACGACGACAACCGGGCCAACGACTACGTGCCTTCCGAAGCACGGAGGAGCTCGAGATGTTTTTAATTTGGTCACCCATCCGGTGAATCGCAAACCGAACGCGCTAGCCGCTGTGCCCTCGAGCTCCCCCATCATCATCAGCCTATAAACGTCCCACTGCTGGGTACAGGACCTTCAATAATCAAGAACCAATATAATTTAATCGGAATGCCCAGTCTACGAGTACGAAAGAATGAAGTATGAAAGAAAGATTGGTATGAATGTAAGTAAGGAAAATATAAATAAAATCATATGTAACAAATCACAAGACCATCATATTTATAAAATTTTGCATAAATACTAAATACGGCCAAGATAGCAATTAAAAGAAATAAGTAACAAAAGTATGTTCTCACAAGTATATTGTTTATACCTGGATCAAGATCAACATAGAACAAGAAAGTACCTACATAAGTAAGTAATTAAAATTGTAAAATAGGCAAAATAAGTAAATAATAAGAAATGTAATAGATTATAAAATATATAGAATTAAGAAATTAAATAAGAATGTTGTAATCATAACGTAATAAAATACTGTAATATGAATAAGTTAGAAATAAGTAATTCTTAGTAAACAAAATAAAATAGGGCATCTAGAGATGCGATAAAAATGTATTAGAAAATAGAAATAAGTATGAATAAAAGTAGGGTGGCCAGGGCATCTAGATGCAATAAAAATGTATTAAAGAAAAAATAGATTGAAGTAAAAGTGAGAGTTGAGTAGATTTAGCGTGCGATAAAAATTAAAAGAGATAATTAATGATTTTTTTGTACCTGTACATTTAGAATAGGTATATGAATAAGAGTAGGATAGGGCACGACCGACAGTGCCAAGGATATGTAGGCGCTAAGCCACTATAAGTATAGGACAGCCGCAATACAGCGGAAAAGTGTAAGAAACTTCTCCGGCGGGGACAATAATAATTAAGAATATAAATATCTAAAACAAAAATATATATAATTTAATCAGTTTAGGCTGCAATAATTAAGCATATAAGAATGTCATTATGCCATCGCCTTCCTTCTATTAGCTGCACATGAAATTGGCTATAACCACTATAACCCACCAAGCTGCGGCCCAATGCGGGTTGATGGATTGTAACTGCCATCTTACGACAACAACCGGGACCAACGGCTTTACGTGCAAGGGTTGACTAACCAAGAGATGATTAACTAAAAGACTATTAGTTACCAAATATCAACTGCACATGTTGTCAGCGTGACAGATGGCTAGCTCAAGGCCTCTCTATGCTGTTGGATGTATATAAGTATATGAAAATAGTATGAGAGAGAAGAGATCTCAGAAGAAGGGTTTGGGGTAAATATAATTTACCATAAAACATACTATCACTATCTTTTACTGTAAGTAAAGGAAATATTCGTCTAGTCGCAGAATGCCTAATTCGCAAACCATGTCTACCATGTCTCTCAAAAGGGCTAACTCGCTTTTTAAGATTATAAGATTGAGCAAGGTTAATTGCAAGTAAATTGGACAACCTAAACTACGCAATTATTTTTTTACTTTTCGCGAATTAGTCCTTTTGAGACATGTTTGACACATTTACATTATCTCTCTTACTTGCCACTGGCTGAATTTGCTAACCGCAACAAGTCCCTTTTTAGGAAAAAAGAAATCCTCTTGCTTTAGTGATTTGTTTTGATTTTATCAGTAACAGTAATATACCGTAATATAAGCCGAAATTTACGAGTACAGTATGCTAGAAATGGCCTGCTACAATCTTATTATACCCCACATTACGTAATTCGTGTTACATTGTATAAATAATATGCTTTCAATCAAGTGAAAAATTACATTGACGATCGCTTATCACTTTGATAAATCTTCTGCAGCCCGATAATATCATGTGATCTATTTTCCTTCCATGTTTGATCAAATGGTTCGTTGCATATTGAATTTATTTTAGGTAGGTATATTCTATATCCAGCGGTCTTAGGTTAAATTCCCTTGTCGAGCAAACTGTGTTCTAGTTTCGGGTTCATGATCCTGATCACCAGCAAGCTATGGTGGCGTTTGTTCATTCCTCTTTGTACTCGTACATGCATTATATACCATAATCTACATATATTACCTCGACGACCTCCTTGGCCGAGTGGTTTGTACACCGGTTTTCATGGTGTCGCCATCTCTGAGGTCCCGGGTTCGATCCCCGGTCGGGTCAATTTAGAAATTATTGTTTGTCTAAATTGTCTTGGGTCTGGGTGTTTTCTATGTATAATAAGTATGTATTTAAGTATTTTAAGTATGTTTATCCGTTGTCTAGTAACCATTTAACGAGTTTCTTCGAAGCTTCTCTTGGGCTAGATAATTGGTGTGATTGTAGGAAAGATTTATTTATTTATTTATTATTTATTTATTTATTATCAGGCATTTATCAGGAAATATTTTCTACAGCCATCCTCTATGAAGGACGTAAGTATTTGTTACTCATACATTTTTAAAACAAGGCACGTTTGTTACCCACATTTCGAGTTTACAACTTCGGTGAGCGGGAATAATAAAAAATGTTAAGAAAACCCGCTCGCGATGTGAGTAGACACGAACATTTGGGTTGGTTCGTTAAAAGAGAATCATTTATATTCGGGTACAAAAGTACAGTACAGCAGCAGCAAGTATAAAGGGCCTTATGGGGTATTTACACGGGTCGATATTCGCCGTGCGGCTAAAATCGCATGCGGCTCAGTCATTTCCTTCGAAAATGTTGAGCAGAAAGTGTTCGTGCCGGAATTGAAATAGTTAGTTATTCAATTTTTCAAGAATTGCTTGAAGAACAAAGAGAGAAGAAGAAACAAAAAGAAAACGTAAAATTTGGATGGATGTACACTCCTTAATGCGGCGGGCGATCGCCTGCAAGTCCTGCAAGTGCAACTGATCGTTTTACACGGTCGATTTTAGTCTCCAGACGCATGCGGCCGGTCGCCGCGCGGCCAAAGTCGGATGCTACCCTACTTTGGGGTTTGCGGCTTTCACTTGCGACCTAGCCGAATTGCCATCTGGACGGTCGATTTTCGCCGCGCGCCAAAAATCGTGCGGCTTTAGTCACCCGTGTAAACCCCGCATTACTTATACTCTATAAGTGAATCCGAAACTTCATTGGCCAGCATTTCATCGTACAAAGCGCGCGCGCTGTGTTTTTCTCACTAGCGATTGGCGCAGTACATACACACGCAGCCGTGTACGACGAATTATGGGCAGTCGAAGTTTCGGAAGCGGTTAGAGAGTACAATCAATCAATCAACAATACAATCAATATGAAATCAACCATACCAACCGCGCAGACGTAGAAACTTTTTGAATTCAGTCACTGCCATACACATAGCGGTCGTGAATCAAAAAGTGTTCGGTGTAGGGTGTAGTAGGCGACTGGCACCTAAAACTCGTCAGTTGCCGATTCAAGCAACATTCACGAATTTCCTTACAAATGCACAGCGCTGTAACTGCCTGTGACAGCTACATGACGTAGCAGTAGCGGTGTCGGTAATAGGCGACCGGCAACTGTGTCCGGTGAGTCCGGTCGCCGCTGCATCCTTATGTACATCAACTTCGGTTTCCTCTAATAGTATCCAGACTATCCAGTGTCGGCAACACGTTTGCGCGGTGTCAACAACACGTTTGCGCAGCGGTTAAGGTTACAAACTGGATAACAGTGTCAGCAGTAGCGACTTCGACTATTTCATTTGCAGCTTTCTATTCTATATAATGATTGTTTAATTCACTTGTCAAAATCATAAAACCGTAAAATATAACACGTAAGTGATGAAACGTCGGGTATAAAACGTATGCGGATCCTGCTTAATCCTAAGTTAGTAGTTTGCGACCGTTTAATAGCAATAACGGGCTGACGCCGCTGTCATTCAGTGTATGATAAAACAGAACAAGGTGAGTATGTGTGTAGTACCGATGTACCGTGCCTCTTAGAGGCGTCCTCGGGTTTTTCGCTCTAGTCAACCGACGCGAACCCGCAGATAATCTGGGTGGGGATGGGGACTCGCTTGCGTGATGCCATCACCCACCAGAAAACTTCTGGGGAATTTCTGTCTCACGGCTTGAGAAATATGTAAGTTTCTCGCCGCCCCTAAAAAGCACGGTTACGCTGTAAAAGTCATCTGCGACCAACAGAAAGCTCTCAAAAAAAAGAAGAGTGTTGTAGCTGTCGTTGTCGTTGCTTACCGACGCCGGCATACGGCGTGGCAGCCTTACCGAGCGCCGGTGTAGGCTGGCGTCTCCGCCGACCAGCGTTCAGGGCTGTCGCAACTGCTGACCGCTTCCCAGCGGCAGCCCTGTGTAAACATAAGGATATATTCATTAAAAAGTATTACGAATCCTATAGTATTGTCGAACACGCGGGGCAATAAAATGTGGGAATAGGACAGCGCCTACTACTATTACTACTACTCTCTGTCACACTTACAAGCCTAATGGGAGGCGTAGTGACGCGCTGAGAGAGACGTAGGCGCTGTCCTGTTTTTATATTATATGCTCCGCACCCGCAGGCAGCGAGTCTTTGACAATACGAGAGTGACTAGACAAGTGGCAGACGCTTCTAGAATAGAATGACAAATGTATGAGATCTTTACTTTAAAGAAAAGAGCCAATTCACGAAGTTGATTCGGTCTTTCGTAGAGAATTATACTTGCAAATTCTAAATTAGCGAATAGCGATAGTTTTTTTATTTTATTTTTTTATGCTAAGCCCGGCAAATGACCCCACTCCACCTGATGTTAAGTGGAAATGAAGTCCAGGCGCGAGGACAACTGGTGCAGCGTAAGAGACGCTACGTCTCTTACGCTGCACCAGTCACCCTCCTCTGCCGGCCCACAAAGTGCTTCTTCACGCTTCGTTTGAAGGACCCTATCTCATAGGTAGGAGGGAATACGTGTGCTGGTAGAAAGTAGGTACGGAGTAGCTAAGCATTCGCCAAGTATTCGTACACAAATATCTACTAATTTGCTATCGACAACGATAAGGCGTTAGCGTTTAACGGAATAGAATCGATCTGTGCCACTTGTTGTCACATTTTTGGGTGGCAAATCGTCAATCACATTCTTGGTAGACCTGCCTAACAATAAATAGTAATGAGTCATAAAAACTACTGACTTACCTTAAATCATTGTCCACATAAGTCGCGTCGTCGTTGTCCAGAGGCTGTGGTAGACCACTTCGCTCCATGTCAGTGGTAAGTTCAAGGTCTAAGCGTGAGGGACGGTCCGTGCGGTGCGCGCCGCCCTGGATTATCCATGGTTGCTCTGCCAACAGCCTTAGCAGGTCCAAACTATGGCCCCTGTAGTCCCTTATTTGGGCTTCAACGGCTGTAGTACCTGGTACGACAAATCATGAAGACAAATGATTAATATTTCACAGTTTATTCAATATATACAATTTATTCGATCGACGACCTCCTTGGTCGAGTGGTTTGTACACCGGTTTTCATGGTGTCGCCATCTCTGAGGTCCCGGGTTCGATCCCCGGTCGGGTCAATTTAGAAATTATTGTTTTTCTAAATTGTCTCGGGTCTGGGTGTTTTCTATGTATTATAAGTATGTATTATAAGTATGTATGTATGTATGTATGTATTTTAAGTATGTTAATCCGTTGTCTAGTAGCCATTTAACGAGTTTCTTCGAAGCTTCTCTTGGGCTAGATAATTGGTGTGAGTGTAGTAAAGTTTTATTTATTTATTCATATTATAATCATGTCGCGTAGCGGTGAAATAAGTAATACTACTACCCCCTCTCTTCCATTGGGTGTCGTAAAAGGCGACTAACGGACGAAAGACTGCACTGCACATACATCGAAAAGCATAGAGCGGCGATGGGCTCACCACCTGTCACACTGAGCACATAAGATGTGCAGTCGCTATGACATAGGACTGCTTTTGCTGTCCTCATTGCCTAGTCTCTGACTAACACTTCGGGGATAATAGTCGTGATTATATCTAATGTAATGTTATGTTTTTTCAATAAATCGTTCACATCGTTTTAGTATTTCAAATAACTATTAAGTACTTAATTAAAATAATTTAACTAAAAAAAGATTAGAATCATCCCCCTTGGTAACTTAAACTTCATATTTTCTAATTGAACCAAGTATAATTTATATAATAAATAGGCTGGTTAAGTATATATGTTTTACAAGCGGCCGCTCGCGGTTTCACCCGCGTGGTTCCCGTTAACGTAGGAATATCGAGATAAAAAGTATCCTATGTTGTGATCCGGGTTATAAACTATCTGTATGCCGAATTTCATCCAAATCCATTTAGTAGTTTTTACGTGAAAGAGTAACAAACATCCATCCATACGTTCCCGTGGGAATATCGGCATAAAAGTATCCTATGTGTTATTCCAGGTTATAAACTATCTGTATGCCAAATATCATCCGAATCCATTCAGTAGTTTTTACGTGAAAGAGTAACAAATATCCATACATACAAACTTTCGCGTTTATAATATTAGTAGGATATGTTAGAGGTAAATACGATATTGTGTCATATTATTGGTTTGTGTTTTTGTTTTGTCCCGGAATTCACTTCAGCAAATCTGGCAACTCTAAATTTGTAAATGTAGGTACTTTTCAAGAAACTTACAATATTATTAAACATTTATTTATTAATTTATTTTTGCAATAAAGTTTATAAAGTAACTTATAAGAATCAATATTTGTTTTTAGCATTAAAATTTTTAAGCAACTTTCGTGGACACCGCCTCTTTTTCAAATGAAATTATTAAATTGATGCTATTCCCCAACGGTCAGTGGCCTACGTCATGCATGACGTCACCATTCCGCGTACTCAAGGCTACCTAGTACCTACTAGTAATCAACTGAAAGGCAATAAATAATCTACCACCAACCATATTACTCAGTGCTATCACAGCATTTGGTGACCTCCGTGGATGAGTGGTTAGCACGCCGGGTGTGGCGTCGCGCCATCTCTGTGGTCCCGGGTCCAATTCCTGGTCGGGTCAGTTTAGAGAAAAACTGTTTTTCTAAATTGATTTCAGGTCTGGGTGTTTTTTCTATATTTATGTATATTTATTCGTTATCTTACCATATTAACGAGTTTCAAAAGAATACTTATCTTGTCTTTATTATTGATATTTTGCATTCACAATGCTATATAGATATAGGATAAAATGTTTACTAGAAACGAAAATCAACCAGTCTCAGGAAACTCGAATAGCATTCGAACCCATGACCTTTGGATTGCCGGTCCACTGCTCTAACCGCTAAGCTACGAGCTAAGCTGCGCTAAGGGTTCGAATCCCATTCGAGCTTCCTGTGACTTGTTGATTTCTTTTCTAAACATTTTATCTAATACTTATCGTGGTCTAGATAATTGGTGTGAGCGTAAAGCAATTTCACTTAATTTCTATTTCATTAATTCATTCACAGACAGTCGTGAGCCGTGTGGTAAAGCGGCTAAAGAAAACTACCAATACCAACCCCTCTCTTTCCTTGGATGTCGTAAAAGGCGACTAACGGATTTAACACATTGACTGCCACAAAACCAGATACAATTGAAAAACAATTGAAAACCCACGACGCCAGTCTTCGTGTTGGCACAGTGTTAGAAAAGGTAACACTGTGGTATTGGGCAGTGAATGTGTTAAGGCAGTTACACACTGCCACGCACCACGCAGCGTAGCGCGTGAGTGCGTGTTCTCCGTTTCTATAGAAAACACTCCGCAAGACGCACGTAGGTGCGTCGACACGCAACATGGTGGTGCGTGGCAGTTTGTTAGTTGGGGAGGTATTTCAAACGCTTATCCCTCGCTCTCTCGATGGTACGATGGGTAAGGGACGGGTATAACAGCGAAGCGGCACGATAAGGCGCGTTTTATATTTAAAAAAAATTATAAATGTTATAAAAAAAAACAACCGGTTATAATACCTTAAGTTATCTGTGAACTTCATTTTGGTAAATAACTCATAATATCAAATCACTTATTTTTAGAATAAAACCTAGAAAAGAAGATAAAATGACACAAAAATATGTAACTTTGTGAATTTATTCTATCAAGCCAACTTTATCAAATCGTGTTTCCATCGGGTATATTCTACAAAATAAAGCCTCAACAAAATTTCACAATTTTCGCAGATTTAAATTTTACTGTTTACTACTTCAAAAATTAATTCTAAGAACGTGTTATTTTTAGTCATAGACATCCAACAGCATAGAGCGGCGATGGGCTCACCATTATCACACTGAGTTGTAATTTGGTGAATCTTGGACTGTATCTGCGGTCCTCACTGCCTAGTCTTTGGCTAACCCTTTGGTGATAATAGTCGGGAATCTGTTTGTAAATATGCAAACGTTACTATCGCGTTTGTGTTAAGAGTTTTGATTCTCGATCTTATTTCTTTAGCATTAAGATCTATCTGTCAAAACTTAGCTCAAACGCGATAGAACGTTTGCACATTTACAAACTTACACTCAGCTCTCTGATTTCGACAAGTGTGGTCGAGTGGTTAGCACACCGGGTCTGGTGTTCTCTGAGGTTTAATTCCCGGTAGGGTCTGGGTGTTTTTTTTATGTTTATGTATATTAACCGTTATCTTAACATATTAACGTGTTTCAAAAGAATACCAATCTTGGTCTAGATAATTGGTGTGAGCGCCGAGCGTAAACAAATTTAATTTATATTAATTTAATTTATATAAGGCATCACTAGATCACCATCAGCGTATAAACATTCCACTACTGGGCACAGTCCATCCAAAATTAGTAAAACCTACTACACTGGTACAATTCGGGTTTGGTGGGTTTTAATGGTTTTAATCACGACTATTATCTCCAAAGGGTTAGTTGAGTGAGATTAGGCAATGAGAACCGCAAAAGCAGATTACCTAGTTCCTGATTCGCCGGATTCTTGTTTCGCCGCATTCTTGTTTCGTCGGAAATATTAATATACAATAATATCACTTAAGAGGCCTATTACATCTCGAATGTGATTTTTGCGTAAAATGCCCATTTTTGCATTTTGTAGTAATTTTGCAGTTGTATTTATCGTTTTATTCGAAATAGGATAATAAATTTGTGCATAATATTATAAATCTCCATTCTGTGAGCATAAGTTGAATTCTGACGGCCGGCGCATCGCATTTTGTAGTAATTTTGCAGTTGTATTTATCGTTTTTATCGAAATAGTATAATAAATTCATTATAAAATCTTTATTCCTCATGAAGTAACAATTACTCTGGTATAAATTTTGCTCAATAATATTATCGTAGATAGGAGAAATTCGCAGTTAACTTATAGCGATTTTCGAAGTTTTTTGGTTTAGAATAAGATTTTTTTCCTATATAAAATCAATGATATCTAAAAATTCCGAGGCCACTACGCACTATTCGACTATATTAGAGATAACATTATAATTTTTTTAGTTCACTTGTTTAGAACAGTAGTTCAATCGATGAGCTCAAAAAAGTGCCTTCGCGCACTTTATACAAATCTTTCTCTGCAATTTTGGGTTTAATTAATAAGTTAAGCAAAATTTACAAAAAGCGAGGCCGCTATGCACTATTCCAATAGCTTTTCTACACTGTTCAATAAGTCATAATTGTTAATGTATTTTTGTTTCTGAGATCCATAACGCCAAAATTGGCCATTTTACGCAAAAATCACAGTCGAGATGTAATAGGCCTCTTAAGTAAATAAATCAGTATTATTTTGTTGCTACTATCGGATATAACTTAAATTACCTACTTAGAAATGGGTTTGATTCATATTTAAAAAAAACATTTTTTTTCTGTTACGTTATCTGTTAACGTAACAGACGTTATTAAATTTAGAACAAATAAATGTTTTTATTAATGTACCGAAATGTTTGCCTTTTAATTGAAAGATAGGTAAAGCCGCGATATTTCTATAGTTTTCCTTCAACAAAAAAATCCGACGAAACAAGAATCCGGCGAAACAAGAATCCGGCAAATCAGGAATCCGGCGAGTCAGGAACTAATCCCCATCGCCACTCTATGCTGATGGAAGTATGTGCAGTCTTTAGTCCGTTAGTCGCTTTTTACGACACCCAAGGGAAGAGAGGGGGTGGTAGGATTCTTTGACCGCTACGCAACACGGTCAGATCACAGGGCTAACTATTTCAAATTAGTATCTTTTTCTTAATAATATAACATTATGTACAATAATAACATATATACACGTATTGGCGTTATTTCACGTACATACTCCCTAAACACGGCGAAGTCGTAGATCTTTAAATTTAATAACCCATCCTGTAATCCGACTTTTAAGACTGCCCTAAAAGAGGCATGCCGCTTTTAAAAATGGCCACCGGATCTAGAAAGAACGAACGGAATGGCGCAAACACTTGGAGAGGTGTCGTGAGTCTGCGATGAGGCCTGGTTTGCGGCACTCAAAAACAAGAGGCTAAGGCGACATCAAAGCAGCACTTTCTACCGCCTCTTTAGTCTAGTGACTAAGCCACCGTTCTCAGACCCAGAGGTCCCGAGTTCGATTCCCAGCGGGGGAAAATCTTTGTGTACCTTGTTTCGGTTGGCAGTAGGGCTGTTAAGTCCGCCAGGCTAGCTACCACCATCTTATATAAGTCTGTCTCCATAACTACGATGTTCAAGCATTGTTGTGTTTTGACTAAGATAGCCAGTTCCTCAGTGGTTGATGATTCCGGGTGAGGCGCGCTTCTACCTTCGACTTTATCGTCCCTCACCATCAGGTGAGCTAAAGAGCAAGCGCTTACCCGTTGTAGAATTAAAAAAAAGCTCTTCACCAGCTGCCGCAAACTTTTTCACTTGTGGTAGATCATGCTGATCTCGCGTCGGTCTATTTAGCCATCTAAAGCGATATCTATCAGATGTAGCACCATAAATAGACGAATACAGACGAAAAGATCGAATGAATGAACCCGACATAGCGAAGGTCGCTTATTTTGCAGGACCACTACTCGCACAAGTCGTTTTCACCTTCCTTCTCTTTATCCCCTTGTCTGTGACAAAAACTCCCTGATGTTGCTAATAATTTAAATTCTGTTGTGTATGGTATTACAACAACTGAGCTAATATAGTACTGTTTTTAGGCAGGCACTTTGTAAAATGTCGAGCAAAATTGCATTCCTACCTCACTTTGCTCATGTCGTTCGCGCATCGCTTCAGACCGGCTGCATCTATTTGGCATTTTTGCCGCCCACGACTTTGCCCGCATGGACAGTATGCTGCTGTCCATGCGGGCAAAGTCGTGGGCGGACCACTAGTTATAAATACATATTATTAATAAGTCAGTAATTAACCGTTAGTTAGTAATCGTGTTGCGTAGCGGTGAAAGAATACTACCACCCCCTCTCTTCCCTTGGGTGTCGTAAAAGGCGACTAACGGGCTAAAGACTGCACATACATCCAACAGCATGGAGTGGCGATGGGCTCACCACTTATCACACTGAGTTGTAATTTGGTGAAACTTGGACTGTTTCTGCGGTCCTCATTGCCTAGTCTCTGGCTAGTCTCTGTCCCTTTCCGGCTTAAGAGCGGCGATGGAGATTGAAGGAAACAAGGGTGGTGGCTCAACTCAGGCTCCTCGACGTATGTCACTCTGAGCAGCGCTGGTTTTCAGCCGCCGCCGTTCCCTGCTGCCACAGCACCATTACTATTTCAAAACTTTGCTGCTGCGGTGTCATACGGGAACCGTGAATCTACAGGGTAATCTGTGGAGTAAAGCTGTGGAGTTTCTTGCGCCCGTTCTTCTCCACAGCTAGAAGACGTCCTGAATTGAGTACCTTCCCATGCCTATCCATCCATCCATAGAAGTAAAATTAAATTTAGACGAATCAAAATGCTTATTTTAAGCTTAGGTACTGAATAAAGAAATTTTGATTTTGATATTTTTTTATCAATACATGGGTCAGTAGTCTGCCTGTCAGTAGTCTGCGTGTCTGCATTTAATTTTTTTTGTTAAATCTCATGCGTAACCAGGAGTCGAACCCGCAGTCTCTATCTCTGTAAACAATGTTATAAATTCTGCAAGTTTATTCGTTATTATTGTTGATGTGTATGTGGTATGAATAATATGTGAGGAACACATTTTTAGTGGAATCTTGTTTGAATAATTGAAAGAAACCCCAAAAATAAGAAAAAAATTGTAAGGTGGGTACTTAAATGTTCAAAATGGTAGCCATTTATTTTCCTGGATGCAATACTTATAGCCTAGAGTTCGTATTTTTGTTAGATGCATCTGTGTTAAGGTATTTCTTAGTAGTAAAATCTTTTAAATTTCATCTTCAACATAACCTTAAAGGAAATAATAAGTAGCGTGATATTAAGGAGATTATTTAGGAGATTTCTTTCAACTATTTTAACAAGATTTCATAAAAAATGTGTTTCTTATGATTTATTGTTCATACCATTAAGTTTCTATTAAATATAAAATCGACGTCTTGGTTCCTAAGACAAGATTTCCCTATGACGGTACGAAGTTTTCCGGGACAGCTCGTATAAATATATAAAAAAAAACAAAAAATATAAAAACAAAGCAAAAATGTATAGAAGTTAAGCTAACTGGCAGCAAGAATAACAAATTAATATTCATGTATACCATTTTCTAAGAATATTTAGGTATATTTGATGGCTTTTTAACTTTTTAATGTGGTGAGATTGTATTGATATAATTTGAAAAATGTTGCTCTGTTTTGTTTTCACTCATGCTTAGTACGGAGTAGGAGGTTCATAGGTAATATAAACTTATAGTGGTACTTAATATTAGTTATAATTAATTTTTACGAGACTACGTGTTTTCCTACGTTGTGACTGTTCTTGTGAGCTCCGCACATTTGTTACTGCAATTAGTAAGTAATAAGAGTATATTGGTAACTAGAAGAGAGATTAGTATTCCCAAGTAACACAAGAAAGCATTTTAAGAAACGAAAAGTAAATTTATGTACAACTTAAGGCCCGTATAAACTCTTATGTAAGTTCACCGAGCATCTTAGGGCCTCATATTGGCATCTCAAAACCTTTATGATGCTTTACACTGTATTAACGGTTGGATAATTGCATATCAAAATGATTTTGTAAAGCCTGTAGTTGTAGGGCAGCAAATCTAAACGCAGCTATACAGCTTTTAGCTGTATGAAGTGCTTTTGGATATACTCGTATATAGCATTCTTAAATAATAGATAAACGCTTAAAACTGCTTAGTGGCATTAAGTTGTACCATTATAATGCCCCTTAAATCCATTGTACAGCTTTAATGTGTTTTTAGTGCCTTTTGTGGTATAATAGCACTTTTAAGTGGTAAGTAAAAGCCTAGTACTTCTGAACAGCATAAACGTGAATCAATGTAATGCTTGCATTTTAATGATCAACTGAGTTCTGTTGTACAGCTCTTTATTCAAATACCCGTTACTTATTGTAATGCCATACGTATTACAATGAGTCACACACGCCAGCTACTATACTGCTGGCGGCATTAATTAGGCTCTATAGACAGACGCCATTTCGTGAATATTTTATAACCTAAAATATTATCATTCGAATCAATTTATAAAAGCAATAAACCTATAAAACAAGGATAAAACTAATTTAATGTAGTGCCCAACCAATACTATTATGTAAATTATGCAAAATACGTTCTAAACTAAAAATTCACAATTGTTTTGGTTATTCCACACATATCTTTATACAACATTTTAGATCAAAACCACAAAATATCGAAGGCGCGTGAAATTTTCAATGAAACTTATATAGACATTTACAGTAAACTACATTTGCGCATTCATATTTGAAGCCATGAAATAACAAAGAGTCAAAAAGTAACACAGTATTATAAATTTTGTTTTTACTATGCCATGCCAGGATGAGCGCTTATCCTGGCATGGCCACCAATGTCCCCTTATAATTTTTGTACTGTAAACCGACAAACTCTGATATTTTGCGACATACTTCGACATACTATTGGTGCAATCAGATCTTCGCTACGACCAGTAGTTTTTAACCGACTTCAAAAAAGGAGGAGGTTCTATGTTCGACGTGTATGTTTTTTTAACCGACTTCAAAAAAGGAGGAGGTTCTATGTTCGACGTGTATGTTTTTTTTTATGTATGTCCAGCGATATCTCCGTCATTTGTGAACCGATTTTTAAAATTCTTTTTTTATTTGAAAGAGCATACTTCTGAGGTGGTCCCATTGCCGCCAAGTCAGGATCTGATGATAGGATCCCAGGGAAATCGAGGGAACCTTCAAATTTTATTGGCAAATACCTAAGTATTTCATGTAATTTCTAAATAATCATGTATTTACTTCTTGTAGTCATCATCTGATGACATTGCTGATCTGATGATGATGGGAGACACAACTCCTCAACGATTAGGAGTTAGGGGATTATTCTTTAAATATATATTATATTAAAGAAGGCTAGTTGTGTACTATCAAGTTATTCAGGTAAGCTGATGATGGAAGGTACAATTCCTCAACTCCTGACGGTTAAGGAGTTGTGTATTTGTACTTGCCCATATTAACTTGTATTTATTTTGGTTTATTCGCTTTACACAGTTATTGGGGTGTTTTGTACGAGAAAGGGGGACTTGTAAATTTGGACGGAGAATATAAGACAATAACAGATTTCTTTTTTTATAATAATCTTAATCATTCCAGTTCACGCAATGCTTTTTCATCATGCGGTTTGTTAAGCACTTTGTTAGGCTCTAAGTCGCAAAAAGCAATGCCATCTAGTGCCTTCACACGATTAAGTGCTATATAGTTACCGCCCAACTGATGATTAGCGGCAGCATTCTCCGTTCAACATCCCCGTACCCTTTATTTGCTTGGAATTTTGTTGATACGGGCGCTATGGCCATTAACCCATCACTGTCTTTTACTTTTGTGCCAATAGTGTCGTCATCAAATTTTATGCACACTGAATCCGGTAACTCGCCTGATTCTATTTGATCACGGCGAAGGGCAGGCCACTTAAACTTGGACACGATCCCCATTGCCCCGTTGACTAGGCCTTCAATAACAGAAATGTTACGTCTTAACATAACTCTGGAGCTTGTCTGGAGCCTATACCAAACTTCAGTGCGTGCATCAAACCGCCACAGTTATTAACATCAGCAGGAATGACGTTAGATGGTGGTCATTTTTGGTTGTTGCTGCCTCTAGTGACTATTTTTACCTATTAATGTAAATTAAGTTTATTTTTTGCTTTTTAGTGAGTTTTTGATTGTGTTTTTTTCCTTATTTGTGTTTTTTTTTTGAAGTCGGTTTATTTTTTTTTGAGTTACAGGTGGCCATGCCAGGATGAGCGCTCATCCTGGCATGGCCACCAATGACCCCTTATAACTTTTGAACGGTAGACCGACAAACTCTGATATTAGGCGACATACTTCGACATACTCTCGACATACTATTGGTGTAATCAGATCTTCGCTACGACTTGTAGTTTTTGAGATACAAGGTGGCCATGCCAGGATGAGCCTCATCCTGGCATGGCCACCAATGACCCCTTATAACTTTTGAACGGTAGACCGACAAACTCTGATATTTGGCGAGACATACTTCGACATACTCTCAACATACTATTGGTGTTATCAGATCTCCGATACGACTTGTAGTTTTTGAGATACAAGGTGGCCATGCCAGGATGAGCCTCATCCTGGCATGGCCACCAATGACCCCTTATAACTTTTTAACAGTAAACCGACAAACTCTGATATTTGGCGACATACTTCGACATACTCTCGACATACTATTGGTGCAATCAGATCTTTGCTACGACCAGGAGTTTTTGAGATACAGGTGGTCATGCCAGGATGAGCGCTCATCCTGGCATGGCCACCAATGACCCCTTATAACTTTTTAACAGTAAACCGACAAACTCTGATATTTGGCGACATACTTCGACATACTCTCGACATACTATTGGTGCAATCAGATATTTGCTACGACCAGGAGTTTTTGAGATACAGGTGGCCATGCCAGGATGAGCGCTCATCCTGGCATGGCGACCAATGACCCCTTATAACTTTTGAACGGTAGACCAACAAACTCTGATATTTGGCGACATACTTCGACATACTATCGACATACTTTCTATAAAGTCAGATTTAGAGTTGGTGATGGTGGCCATGCCAAGATGAGCCACACAGATCAACCTACCCAAAACCACAGAATAAATAATAGTACTACGTAAACTGTCAAATTTCTCCAATGAATATTGATCCTTAGAACCAAACTATAAAGTTCAACATTCAATGTAGAAATGTGACAGTTTTGGATAGAATGAATTAACGCCGTGTGTACTTACACAGCGTGACCAGGGTCACCATTATTATGTATTGTGCCAGTGTGGTGAGCCCACCGCTGACCCATCGCCGCCGGCCCGTAAGTGTATAATGTGATAAAAAAAAATATTATGAGTTTAAATATTTTCTTAGTAATGCCATTATTAATAATACATTTACTATAAATTGTCCGTTTTGAAGGATACAAATTATAAAAAAAATAATGAGTTCAAACATGTTCTTAGTAATGACATGATTAATAAAAAAAAAATAACGTAAGTATCTGTTAATCTATCTAATTGTAGCAATACCTCGAAGTTTATGAACAAAAAAAGTATGAAGAAAAAAAATAAGAAGATTGAATATTATGAACACAATTCGTTAGCAAAACAAAAAATAGGAGTAAGAGTTTTAAGTGAGTCAATATAAAAAATCTCTTGGGTGTCGTAAAAGGCGACTAACGGACCAAAGACTGCACATACATCCAACAGCATAGAGTGGCGATGGGCTCACCACCTGTCACGCTGAGCACAGGTGCAGTTATCATTTGGTGAAACGTGGACTGTGGCAGTGGACTGCTTTTAAGGTCCTCATTGCCTTGTCCCTGGCTAACCCTTCGGGGATAATAGTCGTCAATATGTATGTAGGTATAGGTAGTACTTATATATAAAAAGCGACATAAGTAACCGAAATTAAGTATCACACAACAAAAGCGCGTTTGGAATTGTGTAAAACCGTGTACAGTGGCGCAGTCGCGTCGTATATTGCCAATCCATCGCTTTTACAATCGCTCGCGCGTGTTTTGTTCTTTGGAGGTAGCACGTGCCCGTCGCGTGGAGATAAATGAATGGAAAAGCATTGTTAGATATCGGCGAGACTAAGATGGCTACGCGATGGAAAGGGGGCCCTATATTTTTTCAATATTGTTATAAAACTTATCCACCTTATAAAGTATTACGCGATCAAATTAAAATGTCACCTGTTAGAAGAAAAGACATGATATGACTCATAATACAATATATTTTGTGTGAATGGTTGTATAACCAAAATGGTTGTATATTAACAAACCAATAAGTTTTAGTCCATAGCAGTATTACTTTCAGCAGTCTCGGTCTGATACGCCTACCTAAGCATCAATTCACAATTGTTTGTCGGTCGATAGCAGTGATTTTTAACAGAAAAAAAATTGTTGGAAACGATAAAGCCCACAATACTAGAAAATAAATTATTTCTATTAATATGCATCAAATGATTTGTTAATTTTTTTAATGTGTTTGTAAGTATGTAGGTATGTATATACTTAGATACCTTAAACTACTAAAATGCCCGAAAACTTTACACTTTGTATTAAATCTTTGCGTTTTTATCACAGACCCATTTTTTTATAAATGAAAGCGTGTTACATTTTGATGGAACATTAAAGAACATTTAGAATAATATACCTTCATTATTTTTCTTTTGCAATCACATGTACTTAATACGCTTTTATTTAAAAAAAATGGGTATGTAATCAAAACGCAAAGATTTAATACAAGGTGTAAAGTTTTATAAAAATACTTACTTACCTATATAATGACGTACTTATGTACGATATGGGATTATTGTGACGTAGACAAAGAAGGTTAATAAATAAATAAATACCTAAATAAATTCTTATTTGCATCAAACACAATTAAGATGACAATAGATAATAAAAGTACAATCGTGTTTCACCGAATTACAACTGGCATGCAAATATAATAATTGACCTTTACCTTAATTTTGATTATGTCTAATAGTCAAATTGAAACATTTAATTTTAAATCGTAATTACTATCTATCAAATAATATTATAACTTACAGTTCATTAATTAAAAGCAATAAGAGAAGTAAATGAATAATTGAAAAACTTAAATAAAATTACTTACAACAATTTTTAATTACATGTTAAAAAATCCTTGAGATCATAAAATTCATGTTCAATTAACCATTTATACAACTTTGTCTTAAATAATTATATATTACATTGTTTTCTATGTATAATAAGTATGTATTTATGTATGTTTATCCGTTGTCTAGTAACCATTTAACGAATTTCTTCGAAGCTTCTCTTGGGCTTCGTTAAAGTTATCGTTAAAGGCAATGTGGTACCTATATAATGGTATTTTTCTTAACATGTTTAAATTATTACAAGTACTTAATAAAGGCTTGTTTTTAAAAAGTTTTTTTTTCTTTTATACTTATCTATTTTTAACTTTTTAGTATTTTTGATGCGAGATTGACTACGGCGTAGTTCGTAGCGCGTAGCAGTATTTTCCCGTTATTATGTACCTAAGCCCGTGGTAATCTCACAATGTGTTGTTTTGAGCACTTATTGTTAGGTGGATAAGGGCTATAGTACCTACAGTCATCCATCTAATCCATTTAATCAAAGCCAGAATCCACATTCATAACAAACGGAACGAACGAACTTATTTTCCCAAAGATAGGGTCGCATATGCAAGACGAATCAAACTCGACGCGTTTGTGTCGCTTACTGAGTTCCTATGGCCACCTTCCAGCTCCATCATCAGGCCCTGGTTACTATCTAGCACCAACGTACTCGTCAAGACTAATTAAACGAGCCCAATAAGCCGATAGAGTTATTATGTCGTTTATTGACTGAGTTCTTATGGTCATCTTCCAGCTCCATCATCAGACCCTGGTTACCATCTAGCATCAAAGTACTCGTCAAGACGAATCATAAGAGTCCAAACTCGATGGGTTTGTGTCGCTTAATTACCGAGTTCCTATGCCATCGTCCAGCTCCATCATCAGACCCACCATCTAGCACTAAATTACTCGTCAAGACGGATCCAACAAGTCCAAACTCGAAGGGGTTGTGTCGTTTAACTACCGATTTCCTATGGCCACTTTCCACCATCACAATAATTTTGCATTGTCATCCGATTTACACTTACATGCAAAATATCAGCTCAATCGGTAACCGGAAAGTGTACCAAACTTGCAAGATTTGATTACAGACAAAATCGGGACAGGTGAAACTAAATAAAAGCTTGTAAAAAATAATGTTGTAAGCATAGATGAATGATTGGTCTCGCTGCGCTCGTCTAGATACCGCGCACCTATAAACCACAGCTCCGTAAATGCGGCAACTCATTATTGTAGTGTGTTTATGACAATATGCAAGGATGCTAGTGTGCGTGAAAAATGTGTTGCCAGCTGCTCAACTTTTACCCGAGTTAATGGGAAAAATATTTTTGCTGTGATGTATTAGTTAAGTTGCTGGTTAAGTTAAGTCGAGTCTTTATTCATGATTATTCTACATATGACTAAATACTTTTTCGTTTTTGTAGGCTCATTGTCATGTGAAAGACAAAAATTTAAAAAAAAACTTTTTCCCCTAGGGCAAGAAAAGCTATTTTAGCCTCGCTTTACAACGCTACAATGACGGTCTTTTTGAGCAAGAGGAGTGAAAATATTATTTCAAACCTTGTCTATGATTTTTCTCAAAACGAATACGTCCGTGATTTGCCGGTGGCGGCACTGACACTGAGAGCATTATCACTGACAAGTGGGGATGCGTTCATAGAGAATGTATGAAAAACACTGTGCCGGTACTGTGTCGGAACTGTGGCTTCACTGATATGTGTGAAGCAACCTTTAACCTATAATATTACCCGAATCATAAGCTATACACCTGTTCTCAGTTTCATTAAAATGCGTCCAGCGGCTTTTGTGTGATGCGCGTCAAACAAACAAATTGACAAAAATTTCAAAAATGATTCTAATGTTCACTTATCCTTCATCCCCTAGATTATGTTTTTCGCACATATTTTCAATGTAAGTACAGACACGAAAAGTTTACATTTCAGGAACATGGAAAAGCTATTTTTTTTCATTTTTCAAAATGAAAAAAAATAGCTTTTCCATACTTGAGTCAATCAGCTGATTGCGCATTTTGTATAGGGAAAAATAATAAATTTTCGACCCATATATCTTATGGAAAGTTGTTTAGTTTTATCGGTAGAATCCCCTTGATATAGTGTCAGCTAACATTTTTACACCTTATTATAGATCACAAATTTAAGTAAACATGAAATAACATAGAACTAGGTTAAGTATATAATAACTTTGTAAGACAAATGAAATAGGTTACCTTTAAAATAAAAGACAATAACAATAAATTCACATAATAAAAATCTCAACCACGGGGACTTCATTCTTGTATAAGCGGTAACACTGAATGGCGTTTATTGTTCATATTATTTTATGATGAAATTTTGAAATTATACGATAATTTTACTGATGTATGTGATCCCAGTGTCCTTCTTATTTCTAGAAGTATTATTTTTACACAGTTTTACTACGCAAACTGGCATTTTAGTTTGAATTAAGCCCAAAATTTAATAAAACATTCGGGACGTACACGTCACCCACAGCTGTCAGTGTGACTGGCTCGGGTACGCCGATTTCGGCGTAGTATTTGTTGCCGCATTTGTTAAGTACGACGGAGGTATCTAGTCGAGCGCAGCGAGACCAATCATTAATCTAAGGTTGTAAGTATCATCAATCAGCCAACGTTTATACGACCCACTGACAGGCTTTCTCACATAAACTACAGCAACAATATTCTTGTAAAATTATAATTTCATTGGACCACACATTGACCTAGAAGTATAGACAAGTACTTCCATACAAACCATTTGTTCAAATTCTGGAATGAGAGACCTAAAATTCGCTGCAGCCGCTGCAGGGCTTTAACATTTAAATGTCGTCTAATCAACAGGCAGACATCGCAGCGCCGCGGCGTCAGATCGGTGAAAGACAACGTAGTGTGTATAAAGATGGCTTCCTTTAAAGATTGTCAATAAATAACAATAACTGAAAAAATGTCTTTTCTATTCTTTTAATACGGTATATCTACATAATAATGACTTGAATAACGATTAATTTCACTTACTTGACAACTGAATTGTAGTAAACGTCTAGGTGTACACTTTGAAAATAAATAAAAAATTATATTTGCCGCTCCGCACGCGCGAATGTCAAAGCCACACTAGGAACATAGTGCGTGTTCGGAACAACCTATCTAGTGTTGTAACGTATATATCGCTGGGACTGTGGTCCCAGCGATCCACAGCACATGTGGTGATTGGGGCACTTAATCTCCACGCTGGCCCAAATTGAGTTGGTAGGTAAAACAGCTTATTATTCATTCCAATTGTTTTAAGAAGGCACAGGGCACGCGCGAAATGGTATTGTCACGTGTCGTCTGGGTTACAATTTCCATTCATCACATTACCGGGGACGGGAATGTTAGGATTGAGGACCCTTGTCAATCTAAATGACTGGTATCCGATGTACGGAGTGATAAGTTGACACGGATAAATCTCTTACAAAGGCTTTTGGAGTTGGAGGCGTTTCAAATCTCTGGCTGCTAACAAGGACGATATAAAATAAATTTGTAAATGGTGCTAATAATAAATTTAATTCTTTATTGCTTTTCACAATGTTATGATAAGGTTTTTTAAATATTTTGTTAGCCGTGTGGCCGTGTCGCGTAACGATGAAAGAATACTACCACCCCCTCTCTTCCCACGGGTGTCGTAAAAGGCGACTAACGGACTAAACTGCACATACATCCAACAGCGTGGAGCGGCGATGAGCTCACCACCTGTCACGCTGCCTCCGTGGTCGAGTGGTTAGCACGCCAGGTCTGGCCTCGCGCCGCCTCTGAGGTCCTGGGTTTAATTCCCGGTTGGGTCAATTTAGAGAAAAACCGCTTTACCAAATTGATTTCGATTGATTGATTTGAGTTCTTTCTATGAATATGTATATTTATCCGTTAACTTACCGCATTAACAAGTTTAGCCCAAGGGCTAAATTGGTGTGAGCGTAAACAACTAAAATTATTTATTGCTTAAAAAAATTATTGTTATTTAAGTAATTCAAAGTCAAACCCAAAAAAATATGTATACACGTGAACTTTATCGAAGGATGTTGGTAGGTACTTTTAAATTCAAACTTAGCGAAGCGTTGAAAAAATATGTCCACCTCAGGTAGGCTACTCTTAAAACAGAATTGCATTAATCAATTTCCAATCACAAATCTAAAAAATGTAAAATGGCAATTTTGTAAGAGACAATAGCGCCACATTGGAATTAAATTGTGTGGAAATTGATTAAACAATTTATTATCGAGATGGCGTTCCGGAATTATCTTTACTTATCCCAATATCGATACCATATTAACCGCATTGGAATTGTATTAAGATTGAGTTTGCGTTCGAGAGTAACACCCCAGGCGGGAGTCGAACCCGCGTCCTCCGCAATCCGGGCGGCTGTGTTGCGGATTGCGGACGACCCGGGTTCAATTCCCCCCTGCGGTACACATTTTTCTTTCAACGTTTCGTTATATTTAAGTTTGTTTGAGCGTTTTTTAACGAAAATATTCAAATATAACGATTAGGTACTTTTATATTGTCAAAAAACTTTTTTACGTATGCTTCCCTACAATTACCGTTTATGGATTTATAAATTTGAATTTGGAGTTCTTAACCAAAGAGGAGATATGAGTCCTATAGAATCAAAAGCGGATATCTGCATTTTGACTAAATAGTGGCAATGTAAGAAAAACGTTTTTACTGCTATATTAGGCGTTTTTAGAGCAATCACTGTCTGTTTATGTATCTTATCACATTTATAATAATAGAAATAACACAAAAAAAGATGTAGAGTCAATATCAAAGCGACAGGAGACGAATCTTTTTTGCAGTTTGCCGGTTTTGATACTAAACATTAAAGATGGCCGCATTTGATTTTAAATGTATTGCAGATGTCCATCTTTGATCCCAACTAAATTTCAGATCGCCGTATTTGATTCTAAACAAACTAAGGTGAACCAAGGGTTGTCAAAAACATACAAAAATGTAAATTATTACGTTTTATTAGAAAATATTAAAAAATCGTTGTCACATACATGAAATAATACGGTTTTATTATTAAGTCCACGCGCTTTGTGCCTAATCATTTTTATTTTTGTTTATGTAACCTAAAAAAATATGTTTATTTTCTTTTGAACTAAGTAAAACATAACATAAAAAAGTGATCCTAAGTTTATTTAGGTGACACGTGCACTTAATAGGTAGAAAGTTAGGTAGGTACTATATTTTATTAAACAAAATAAATCACATCATAATGCAACTTTGAAGGTAGGATTGGATTATCAAACTGAACTAACAACTTTTGCAATGGAATAAACATTGAAATACAGAAAAAAACAGCTGAAACAGAGTTACTTTCGGTCGAGTAGTTATTGAAGTCTTCTATATAATAGCTGATTTCCATAATAGGTTTCATAGTTAATGCTGTTCTGCTTGATAGTCAGATCCACCTAAATCAACATCATGTAGTCACATCAAAAAATCAAATTAATCAACTCTTAATTAACTTCTCTCTAAATCCGTAAGTCTTCACCATCATTCAATGGTTCCTCACAATAGTCTTCTAATACGGGTGAAGGTGTCAGTGTTTCTTGTGAACTGAGTAATTCTTTATAGAATGTTAAAATTTGCAGCTCCATCCACTCGGCTCCAAAATGCTTGCACAGCAAATTGTTAACGTCTGCCAGTTTCTTTTTGTTTACCGCCACAGCAGAGGGTAAAACTTGCGCTTCAATCATATCAATCGTTTTTTGGCGCTTACAAATGCTTACTGCTTTTGTCAGGTCGCTTTTGTAAAATAATTCTCCTCTAACGAGTACGTTGCCTGCTTTTTTAGATCGTTTCAAGATAAACCGTTTACACTCCTTGAACTGTATCGACCAAGATGTTGTCGGCTTTACTACATTTTTAACTGAATCTCTCCAGTCTAGAATCGGGCAATCTTTTCCAAGTTCCACCACAGTAGCCGTTTCCGCTATAATTTCTTTTATCTCCTCTGGGTGTAATATGACTTCACGCTTCTTCATTTTTTTCTCTATTACTCCAAATACTCTGTCTGCGGGCATGAACGAATGTCCAGTAACTGGGAACACTATTTCAATAGTTTTGATACTGGGATTTCTTAGTAACCATTTACAGCAGGTACCGACAACAATGCAGTTTTTGTTTTGGCCGCCGCAACCATCGGCGACCGATCGAATTGTTGAAACATTATTTTTATCTGTTTCAGTTAAACGGTGATACACCGCGGGCGCAACGAGATTTGAGTCTTTGCTGAACTCATTTTCAGTGCACACGTAAGAAAAGATATTTTCTTTAGAGAACTGCTGTGTTGATGGTCCCTCCACCATGGTGAAGTTATAGAAATATATTTGTCGGCTATAATAAGTTATTTGGTCGGGCACTTTAGGGAGAGGGAGATTTTTTTGGCTGTCAAAAGAAATAATCTTAAGCCCTTCTGCTTCTTCCCTTAACTTTTCAAAAAAAGATTTCGCTCTTAGAGAGTGAACCCTTTTCGCAGTTAAAAGCATATTTTTCTTGTTCGGATCGGTTTCATGTTTAATTTTGCCTGAAAGCTCTAAACACTTAGAGCATACATCGGTCTGTGGTGACCCAAACCCAATATTATATAAATTGTTGAAAATATGTCGAAATAAGAATGTTTCACGCTGGGATGCGAATATTCGCTTTGTTTGTAAATATTATAGAGTTTTTTTAGGTTCAGATCGCAAGGTAGATATTTCCGTTCTGTGTGCTTTGTTTTGCGGCAATAATGTGTTTCTACACATTGAAGATTTTGAATGAACTTGTGGATTGATTGTTTCTGTTCCTTGTATTTATGTTCCTTGTGGTTTCCGCCACGCCGTTCATCAGCAACCTCTCCAACGAAGAAAAACCTTTGCATGACGTATGCTACTCGCTGCTTAGTTATGCCAAATATTTTAAGGAAGAATTTTTGGCATATGGACACTTTTTTTTTGTCAATGTATACTGCGTATTTAATGCTTGTCTGTCTTTTTCCTTTAAATCACGCGTGGGCCGCCAGGTACTATTGAGCAAAACTTTAAAATTAGTGCGTCTTGTTTTTGTTTGTTCTGGTAGGCATAAAATTTCGTATGCAATTTATTTATTTGTGCCATTGTTAATTTGCAACATTCAAGAGCTCTTGTGTCATGTTCGCACACCCTTTCTGGCATAGTTTTTGATGAATATCTGAAAATTGTATGTACGTAAGTATTTTCAGTAATTTTACAAAAACAAACTGATTGAAAAATTATTTTGTTGTCTGTACCTCTTTACCTAACTTGCCGATAATAATAAATATGTACTCTACACTATTAAAACGAAAAAAATAATATTATAGGTAGGTAGGTACTAAAAGTACCTAAAAAAAACTACAAACACCCTATAATTTTATTTAAAAAACTAGCGGCCCGCCCCGGCTTCGCACGGTTGGAGTAGGTACCTACCTACCTAATTTTCCGTATGATATTTTTTTTTATACAAACCATGTCCTGATTATAACAAACACAACAAAAAAAGAATTATCCAATTTGGTGCAGTGGTTCAGAAATGATGCGCTGACATACATTTCGGCGATTCATTTATTAATATTTATTTATGATAGTGTTAACCCTACCCAAGGTACTCACTTCATTCTCTTGGCTATATTTCTTTTCCAATTATCCGGATCCCTTTGTAGTTTTCGGGCGAAACGATTATTCACAGGTGTTGGGTGACAATCCATGGTTATAATTTTACACAATCTATTTAACTTCAGCAGCAGGAATTACAATAAATCATAAAACCACACAGCAAAACAACGAGTAGACTTCGTGAACCGCCATGACAGAACGCAAACATAATGGACGCCTGTGATTGGTCGAGGGAGCAGATTGCCGTTTTTGATTTCAAATCTTTACAGAAGGCCGGATTTGATACTAACCTGTTACTTTAGAGTGGATTTTCTATGGAAGATAGCCGTCTTTGATTTGAATGCTAAAATACGATAAAAAGCATTTAAAATTTTGAGTGTTGCCCTACTCACAGTTCGTTTTTACCAAAAACGGCAGTTAGCCGGCTTTGATTCTATAGGACTCATATTTCAGTTTAAAGTGGCCAGTACGCCGAAACGCCAATTTCATAATATGGGACCTACTTAATTTTTTTTTATTAACCTAAAGTGTCCCACTGCTGGGCAAAGGCCTCCCCCACTTCCTTCCAGTTCTCTCTCTCCTTAGCCAGCTCTGACCAATTTCCGTCGAAGGTATCGAGGAAAAATAATAAGTAACTGAAAAAGTGAGCCTCCGGTTGTGATCACCGACCTGCATTAGGCAAGCCGTGATTATGCCCATACCCATCTACAACCTTATTTTTTTTTTATATAAAAACAATTAAGGGTGAGTTCCACCGTTCGATCAACAATACAACTAGATGTCAGGTCGGCGCTAAAAATGTGTCTCGGTAAATAAGAGCGCACTTGAGAAGTGAGCTCTCATTTTCTCGCAAGTCAATAACAGGAAAAAGTACTTTATTTGTTACCATTTATGGTTGAATTGACCACTAAATGTTATTGACGTCTTTTAATTTTTAAGTGACAGGAGTAATTTATTGCTTTGAAAAAGTATTTATTCAAGTGGACAGAATTTAGCTTTGATTTTGTACGTGACGCGTTATCTGGTATTGTTGATCGTAGGTTCCACCCATGAAACTGAACAACTTTTTCCAAGAAACCTATGTGCAAAAATGACAAAAAAAATTCGATCTCCGTGGTCAGCTGATCGGACAGTTTTGTATGGAAGGTCGAAATTTTTTTGTCATTTTTGCACATAGGTTCCTTGGGGAAAATTGTTCAGTTTCATGGGTGGAACGCACCCTTAATTGTTTTATTTAATTCAATTCAAACATTTATTTCAGACATAATTAAGTCCATATAGCAGCGAGAAAAACAAAATTACAAATACAAATACCAAAATAATATCACAAAACATAATAAAAAATAAAATAAAATAAATAAAATAAAGAAATAAAATGATTAAGTAAGAAAAAAAAAATTAAACTACACGTGCAGCCGAACCCAATATCATAAAAGGGCAGTTTATTTGATCAGCTACAACACGCATAAAGAAAAATTAAGAATGTATAGTAGCGTTAACTTTATTTTAATCATAGAGACCTTTCCCAGTAGTGGGCGAGTAAGCTTAAGTACAGGCTTTACTACACAAGAATCATTGTTTTAATTGCTAACTCATGATTCGCCTAAGCTTTTTAATTATAAAATGAATAGGAGTAGGCACAGACGCCCAGCAGGTCAATCTACTTTAGAATGTGAAATTTCTTTAATACATTTTGAACTTTAACTCCTGCCAACAAGGATCGATATCAATTAGAGAAATTTGACAGTTTTAGATAGGTGCAGGCGTGTGTGTGTACTCGTCATGTCAACTAATTCTTATCTTGAACTAGACCGGTTGTTATTGTTCCGCGTTCTGCGAACTCGATTACGGTAGTACTTATTAGTTATTCTGTGGCGTTACGCTGAAATGATTAAACACGACACCTACATACAAGATTGATGTAGTCTTTGTTTCGATGATCAATGCGTCATGCATTCATGCATGCTTGATGTTAATAATTTCCAAAAATTACGAAGTTGACTAAAACTTCTAAATAGCTGTCTCTTTAATATCTTGTACCGTTTTCATTTCCTCAACAATAAAGTTTTCATAAAAAGAAACATAAATCATCAATTTCATTTTTTTATAACAAAGCAATATGCCACAAATGTAAGTTAAATTAAAATTCCAAACTGCAGGCAACATAATAATATTTTTTTATCATTTTGTCTCAGAACTAGAGGCCCGTTTCGATTTCCAGCGCCCGGCACATATTCTCCAATTGGGTTGAGAGTAGTTAATAAATATTACTTTTGCATGTTCTTATAGAATTTATTTATATTAATACTAGCGGCCCGCCCGCGCCTTCATCCACGCTAACTTAAGAAAACCGTCATACTTCAGGCATTTAAAAAAATATATCTACAAAATATAAACAAAAAACCCTTTTAGTGAAATCCCCATAAAAATCCATTGTGTGGTTTAAAAGATTAGTGCGGTGCCATAGACACTCAAACGTGCTGTGCTTCATTTGTTTACTTCGGTTTGTTCGTTCGTTAATATATTAGTACAGTCACCAGCATTAAGATGTGACTATTTACGGCCTGCAAAAATATCTGATTATTGGTGGAAGGCATATACGTATGTGCCTATAATATGCCTTCCACCAATGATCAGATATTTTTGCATAATCACATCTTAGTGCTGGTGACTGTACGCGGCCAGTTTGCTCGGTGTTGTTATCATATTGTTGTTGTAATTATAATTTTGGTGTAAATAATTGGTCTAAATAGTTTCATTTATAATAGGTAGTGTATTACACTTAGTTTAGGTGTTTGTAAATAAATAATAGGTTAGGAAAAATGAAGCAATAAGGCCATTTTTGGAACTATTTCCGTGAGGTGGACGATGTTGCATGTATGTACAGATACTAGACAGATAGTGCCAACAACGAACCACAAAGGATTTCCTTCGGCTGACGAAAAATACAGAGGAGACATATTATTAGTCGAAAAATATACTTTGTATGTAAGTAAGTAGGTATATTAATCGAATATAACATTCAGGGCATAGAAGCTATTAATTATTACTACTGTAATTGCATTGTCGGTCGAAGGACAGTTGATTTTTGCGCCCATTTGATGTCAATCACGTGGTATCTAGGCTAGGCGAGGTATGAAAATGTGAACCCTCCAGCCCAATTTTTAGATAATGTATTGTTAACATACGAATCCGAATAAATGTTATGAATGAAAGCCACTTTTGACGTGACAACGTCTTATAAATTGGTTTGCCGGGTGACACTTCAAGAAACTGCGTTACGCTCCGCTCACGTTATGCGCTCACAATGAGAGCGAGTGAGAGGCACGCGTCCCTTCCACTCGGGCATGGTTAGCCCGCCTAAGAGCGAGAGAGACAGACATAAAAAGTGAAAGGCACGCGTCCCTTCCACTCGAGCACAGTTAGCCCGTAAAATAAATGTTTTAAATTGTTACTATTATTTCATCCTTCTTCCTACTATACGAATGAATATTCACATTAAAATTATTTTACCACTCAAAGTCGTTGTCACGTAAAACTTTCGCCCGTATACCGACTTTACAGGCAACCAATTTTTATTATAACTTATACCTACCCCTACCCCTCATCATCAGGAACAAAAGTGGTGACCACATCCACACGGGCGGATTCTCACCCAGGCCTGACTGTACTGTAGGTACCTACTTCCTAATATTATAAAAATATAAATACCCATAATAAATACAATTAGGAACATTTTAAAGCAAAAACTGTTCCATTTTGAGATTTTTCATCGCTATTTAATAAGAGGGTTTACGTATTTCAGTTTTCCTAACAATTTCCAAGTCGAAATTTTTAAAAAGCAATAAGCCAATGTTAATGAAACTTTGCATGCTACAGTAAAACATAGGGATCTAAATAGTTTGTTAAAAACATTTTAAAAAAATGTTTTTTTAGCTGAGTTATCGCTAGCCGCTGGGCCATGAGGAGCTCGATGGCCCAGCGGCTAGCGCGTTCGGCTTGCGATCTTGCTTGCTAAGCCACTTTCGCAATGCCGGGTCGCTGGATGGGTGACCAAATTAAAAACATCTCGAGCTCCTCCGTGCTTCGGAAGGCACGTTAAGCCGTTGGTCCCGGTTGTTGTCGTAAGATGACAGTCGTTAAAACCCACCAACCCGCATTGGGCCAGCGTGGTGGGTTATGGCCCAAAATCCCGAAGTGCTATTGTCCACGTGGGAGGCCTGTGCCCAGTAGTGGGACGTTAATAGGCTGATGATGATGATGATGATGAGCTGAGTTATTGCGATTTAAACTCCACTATAGAAAGTAAAAAATTGCAATAACTCAGTTAAATAAACATTTTTTTAAATGTGTTTAAGAAACTATTTAGATCCCTGCGTTTTACTTCAGCATGCAAAGTTTCATCGAAATTAGGTTTTTTAAAATTTCGACTTGGAAGTTTGTACCTATGGGAAACCGAAATGCATAAACCATCTAAGAGTAATTTTTAGGTAGGTAGTTACATCGTTTTTCTCTCTTTCAGTGAATCTGGATACTAAAAACATTTGTAGATCGTAATCTACAATATTAAGTAAAATTCAAGTAAAAATTTGACTGTTCACATCAAGCCCAAAGCCCCATAATATAAGGTGAATGATGTCCTTTGATATAGAACATACGTAGTGAGTACTTATTATTGAATAAGTTTCGTTTAACATAATGTGAAACTATATGTACCTAAGTTTAGTATATTTTGATGGTAGGTACCTAACTTAATTTTGAACACATGGATGAGTTAATATTTTTAAAATGCATAAGTTTACATATTTTGTTTATAAATGTGGCAATGTATATCTATTAATGCTCGTGACTGTACAAAATTCACAGCATTCACAGCTCAAGAAGACTCACATAGTACTTCATTGTTATTGTTGCTTCGGAATCCCCTACTACTACTACCGTACCGACCGGACAGCGCGGCGGCACATTAGAATCGAGCATTCCGACTGTGTCGCTACTCGCTCGCCGTGACAATTAATGTCAATACTTACTGAAATACATTTTTATAAATAAGTAATTGTGGAATCTACCTGTGGTAAGTTTCAATGTATTTTTTGTTATTTTTAAACGGTTTTATTTTTAGATATTCCTGTTTGTTGGGTCCTTACTTAAAATTTTGCCCCTTCCTGTTCACTGATTGATTTGAAATTTGGATCACACCTTAAGTTAAGCACTGAGTACAATAAAATTAAAAGGGCCACCTCCACAAAATGGCGGATTACATTTTTTTGTTTAAGCACCTCAATATGGGTATCAAATGGAAGGGCTTGACTAGTAGTATACAGTACATTATAAAATAAAACTAAAAACTTGAAAACAAAAAAATAGGTAAAAAAATATATTTTAAGTTGAACGGCCGCGGCCGCCTCCACAAAATACCTAGTGGATTCCTTTTTTTTTGTTCAATTACCTCAAAATGGATATCAAATGAAAGGGCTTGACTAGTAGTATACAATACATTAAAAAATAAAAACTATAAACTTGAAAATAAAAAAAGGATTTTGTTTTAAAGTTTTATTTATTCTGTGGTTAAACGGTTTTTGTTTTTTATTGTACAGAAAGATAATGTAGGTACTAAAAACTACAAAATAATTAAAAATGTCCTAGGCACCAGTCATCACACCACTCTCCTCATCACTTTAGTCTAGGGCATTGATCAGACGTAAAAATAAAATCGTGGGGCCTTTCGATCAACGATCGAAGGTAGGGTAGTACTAGTGGGGCGCGTGAAATGTCTGTCAATAGTCAACCGTTCCATTATAAATGCTGATTACACATTTATACAGGTTATGCTACGCCCCACGATTTTATTTTTACGTCAGATCAATGCCCTAGAGTGATGAAGATAGTGGTGTGAAGAAACTGGTGCCTAGGACCTTTTTAATTATTTTGTAGATTTTAGTAAGTTAGTATATTATCTACCTACCTCAATTTCAATAAAACCGTTTAACTTAAAAATTTTTTTTTACCTATTCTTATTAGAAGTGCAGAATTAATTGTTTCCAGTTATTTCAAACGCACTTTCTAGCACTGTCCGCTTTTATTTTTCTGCAAAAAGGAAGTTTCCATTTTTACAAAAATTAAAAATACTTATATAAATTGTAAGGCAATAAAATTATATTTTATATAGTGAAAGAATTATTTCAATAACTTAAAAATGACAAAATGAATCTACTTTTACTGAAGCCCGAAAGATTTTAGAAATGCGCGGGTTGGGGCGGAAAGCGCTTAGCGGCTGTTTTGAGTGTTTCGCCATAGTAATGGTTTCGTCGTTTGTACAATAAACATCTTTTGATAAATAAGTACTAACTTGATTTTATCAAGTAAAATATACATAAATATAAGTAGTACAATTTAGACGATGGAGAGTGGATTTGGGCGTGTACAGTCTAATAATTTAACAAAAGTGAACATGGTTATGGTTTTGGATTTTCTGGCAAACAATCCACTGCATAAACTACATTTCAGTTTATAAATTATAATGAAGACCTTCGGAGATCGGATTTAAAGTTTTAATTATTTGTTTATTAATAAAAAGCCATGTAGCGTAGCGGTGAAAGTAGATATACCCTCTCTCTTTCCTTGGGTGTCGTAAAAGGCGACTAACGGACTAGAGACTGCACATACATCCACCAGCATAGAGCGGCAATGGGCTCACCATCTGTCACGCTGAGCACATGTGCAGTCAATATTTGGTTAAAAGTGGACTATGGCAGAGGACTGCTTTTGCGGTCCTCATTGCCCAGCCTTCTAGCATCTAACCCTTTGGGGATAATAGTAGTGATTATTTGTATGTAGGTATGTATTTAAATTTTATTATATGTACTGAAGTCATAGTTAAGTCCACTCTCGTTGAGCTCGTATCAGTTCTTTTTTAGTTCTTATTAATGCACAGGGTGGAAAGATCGAATGCCACATGGATGGCAACTACCTTAAATATTGGAAATAGCACATTCTGTGTAAAAGGAGGCTTTCCTTTATTTTTATGTTTATAAACAATAAATTCTGATTTTTTATGGATTTTTGAAAAGACACTTGTCTTAGGCGGGACTCGAACCAGTCAAATGCTACAAAAAATAACATGCCGTATTTTATAATGCAGAACGCAAGGGTTACTGATAAGGTTAATTTTTAAACGGTTTTAATTAGGTTGACCTGTTAGTTGTTGATGTTGTTTCTCTAAATAACAAACACAATCAAAATAACGAAAGGTCATGCAAAACTAACATTACCATTTAAAGGACAATGGCGAAATTGGACCTGACTATGGGCACAAATCAATTATATTCTAAAAAATATGCTGTTATCGGTTAATTTTGAAAATACAAATAATATACCTCAAGAACTTCTAGTTCTAGAGAAATTATTAAATGCGTAAAAATAATTAATTTGAATGGGAAAACTTAATCATAGCTTTTGAACGGTTTTGACCATAGACAATAAGATCTTCACGACGATGTCAGTTCCATTTCACGCGTAGGTCTACAATTTCACGTGCTTGCATGTAATTAATACTCCCACCTTACACTCGTCTTAAAAAGATTGTAGTATTCTACTTAGATAAATATACTTTGAAGTATTTTTAGAACAGTATTAAATTGCTGAAAGTGATAGAAGTAAAGTAGTAAACGAAATAAAAACCAAATAAGCGTTAAGGGCTTGATTCTTTGACTTGCGTTTAAAGGAACGTCACTGTAAAAAAAAATCGAAGAATGACAGATGTTATTCATTGATTTTTTTTGCAGTCGATCTTTGCGTTTGCTCCGATACGTCTGTGCGACAATTTATTAACATTTCCCCGATAGTACATGATATTTTATATTATTTGCCTTGAGAACGTACCAAATCCGACAGGCTCGGTCACACTATTTTTTTTTTATGCTATGCCTGGCAAATGACCCCACTCCACTTTTTTTTTTTTTTTTTTTTTTTTATAGCAGAAGGAGGCAAACGAGCAAGCGGGTCACCTGATGGAAAGTAATCACCGCCGCCCATGGACACCCGCAAAACCAGAGGAATCGCAGGCGCGTTGCCGGCCTTTAAGGAAGGAATAGGCTCGTTTCTTGAAGATCCCTAAGTCGTAACGGTCCGGAAATACCGCCGCCGAGAGCTGGTTCCACAACACTGTAGTTCGAGGCAAGAAATTTCTTGAAAAACGCACAGTAGTAGACCGCCATCCATCAAGGCGATGTGGATGGAATGACAGTCGATTGCGTGTAGTGCGGTGAAGGAAATTAGCGGCAGGGATCAAGCCGAACAATTCCTCAGAACACTCCCCATGATATATACGGTACAATATACAGAGAGACGCAACGTCTCTCCGAAGAGCCAGTGGATCGAGCCGACCTGAAATAACCACGTCGCCGACAATTCGAGCAGCTCTGCGTTGAATGCGGTCAAATGGAAGGAGTTGGTATTGGGGTGCTCCAGCCCAGAGATGGGAGCAGTATTCCATATGCGGCCTGACCTGTGCTTTATACAGTTGTAAACGGTGGGCCGGCGTGAAATACTGACCCGCTCTATTAAGCACACCCAGCTTTTTCGAAGCTAATTTAGCTTTACCTTCCAAATGACCACGAAACTGAACGTCACTCGAAATATCGACGCCAAGGATTCCAATAATCGGATTGGTATCAAGAGGAGCTCCCTCAAAGTTCAGAGGTACGACGAAGGGATGTTTTTTCGCGGTAAATGCGCAAACTTGTGTTGTGGAGGGGTTAAAGCGGACTAGGTTATGTCGGCCCCAATCCGAGACATGACTTAACATGTTCTCGGTGTCAGTCACAAGTTTATTCCGGCTCTCGATGACGCTTTCCAGAGAAATATTAGCTCGCCCGGTGTAGAGCGTATCCCCAGTACTGTCATCCGCATAGCAATGAATGCTGTTGTTATGCAGCATGTCATTGATATGCAGAAGAAACAAAGTAGGGGACAACACACACCCCTGCGGGACTCCAGCATTCACGGGCTTCATGTCGGAGCACGAACCGTCGACTGCGACTCTGATGCTACGCCCAGTAAGAAAGCTGGCAACCCATGAACACAATTTCTCAGGAAGCCCGTATGATGGAAGTTTAGAGAAAAGAGCCCTGTGCCATACCCTGTCAAAAGCTTTCGCTACGTCCAAGCTAACTGCCAGTGCCTCCCCTTTACTCTCGACTGCCTCCGCCCATCGGTGAGTAAGGTACACTAAAAGATCACCAGCCGATCGACCGCGACGAAAACCATACTGGCGATCACTTAGTAGCTGGTTCTCTTCTAGGTACCTTAAGAGCTGGCAGTTTATAATGGACTCCATTACTTTGGAGAGTAAAGAGGTAATAGCTATTGGCCTGTAGTTAGACGGATCTGAGCGATCGCCTTTTTTTGGAATCGGGTGCACAAGGGCTGTCTTCCAAAAGCTCGGGACGACGCCAGTGGTGTAAGAGAGCTGGAAAAGGCGCGTTAGAACTGGTGCCAATTCAGGAGCACACGTCCGAAGCACAATGGGTGGAACTGCATCTGGCCCACTCGCCTTATGGATATCAAGGGAAAAAAGAGCCTTACGAACTGACCTTTGCAGGAACTGAACGTTTGGCATTGTACAAGCGCAATGCGGTATGGTTGGTGGAGAGTTTTCCCCATCGTCCAAGGTCGAGTTTGATGCGAAAAGAGAGCCCAAGAGATCGGCTTTCTCCTTTGCAGTATAGGCCAGGCAGTCATCGGTCTTGTGCAATGGTGGTAGGGACGGCTGACAAAAATTCCCTAAGATAGCTTTGGCGAGAGACCAGAACGCACGCGTCCCCGAAGGAAGACGCACTAGCCTCTCGCCAATTCTACCTATGAATGATGACTTCGCCTTGGCAATGTCCTTCTTAAAGGATCTGGCGGCAAAGTTGTACTTCTTTCTGAGCGCACTGGTGTTTGGATCCTTTGATGACACCGCATTAGCCCAGGCTTGGTAATGCTGTCGCTTTTGGCGAGACGCCATTTTGCAGCAACGACCAAACCATGGTTGGGACTTGCCGCCAATGGGAACCACAGAGTTTGGAATGAAAAGTTCCATTCCCTGCAGTATCACATCAACGACAGAGTCAGCGGCGACATCAGGATCATCCAGCGAGAAGCAAACTCGCCACCACGGGTAGGACGCAAAGAAGCTTCGCATCCCATCCCAGTCCGCCGACCTATAATGCCAGACTCGACGGCTAGCCGCTGGTTGCGGTTTTGAAGTTTCTGTGAGAGGCACAGTGCTGCGAATCAGACAGTGGTCTGATGAGCCTAGTGGTGCATCAACAGAAACTTGATAGCCGTCTGGGTGCGAGGTCAGCAGAAGGTCCAATAAAGAAGGTGCATGGCCCTCCACATCTGGAACCCGTGTTGGCTCGGTTACCAATTGGGACAGACTGTAGGCCAAAGCGAAGTCATGAACGGCTCTACCCGCGTGGTCAGTTGTGCGTGAACCAAGCCATTCGACGTGGTGGGCATTGAAGTCTCCCAATACCACAATCTCGGCCGAGGGGATCCGTTGGAGAAGGGAGTCTGTCGCTGTTTGGACGGTCTCGATGAGTTGGTCAGTTCCGATGTTACCGCTGTGGGACCTATACAGGCACGCGTAGACGCGAGGATGACGTCCGCAGTCGACGTGCAGCCATAAGATGGAGAGGTCCCTATCTTCAAGATTGCCAAGGCGACGAACGCACATATCCTCCCTGACATAGGCACAAACACCGGCTCGTGGCACAAATGCATGTTCCAGGTTGTATCCCGGGTAGCGCAAGTACGAGATGTCAGGAGGGGGGGATATCTGCGTCTCGGTGAGGAAGAGCAAGGCCGGTTTCGCCGTCTCGAGGTGGTAATGGACGGCGCTCAAATTAGAGTGGATTCCCCTGATATTGCAGAAGTCCACGCGAAGCGTAGGAGGGGGTGCCAATTGTCCCGCCTTTCTCCTGCCTGCAGCATGCCTTGGCACGGGCGAACTTTTGCCCTCCCCAGAATACGTAGGGCAGCCTGAGCGAGAACGCTCAGGGGGGGATTCTCCGACACTGGATGTGTCGGTACCCCCCTGGGGTAAATCTAGATTACAGTTCGCTGCCATATCAATTGTGAGGGGGGGGGGGGAGGGGTCTCCGGAACCCTCACTCGCCGGACGAAACACAACAGCACAGAGTGCCATTGTTTCACGCCGAAAATTCGTGAGGGGGTGGTATTACGCCGGGCGAGCCGACCCAATGCGTGCTGCAACGCAGCGTGGCTCTACCACTCAGTTGGTGTCACTCATTTAGCACCACCCAGGGGTCACGTGTAGGGTCTCAAGGGTAAACCTACGGACGCGAGCAACTTAACCCCCAAAATGATGATTGATGTTAAGTGGAAATGGAGTCCAGGCGCGAGGACAACTGGTGCAGCGTAAGAGACGTAGCATCAGTCACCCTCACTCTGCCGGCCCACAAAGTGCTTCTTCACGCCTCGTTTGAAGGACCCTATGTCATAGGTAGGAGGGAATACGTGTGCTGGTAGACTATTCCATCTTTTGGAAGTGCGACAAAGAAACGAGTCACCAAATTTCTTTGTGCGTGATGGAGTGTTAGAGACTGTAAATTGGTGACTCCGGAGAGCAGCACGCGTACTCCTATGGAGGAAGGGAGAAGGAGGGATCACTATGGAGAACATGTGCGTTTCCATAAAGATGTATCGGAGTATCGCTTGAAAGGTAGTGAAGATGATAAGAGGGAAAATTAAATCCAAACACATTTCAAGAAAACAATACTACCTATGTATATATTAGTAGAAAATAATGTGTCTGGAAGGGAAGGAATAACAGAATATTGTTGTAGTTGTTTGGTAGGCCGTCGAACGATTGGATGCTGTGGACATGGTCATGACCGTGGTGTGGTACAGTCACGAGCACTAATATTTATACACTTTGACTCTTATTCCATTGTTTTAAGAGTTACAATTGTTTACATATTTTTGCTCGTGATTGTACCTTGGGTGGGCCAGGCACCAAGATAACATTATTATGTTATTACAGCACCAGCAGGTTTTTTAGATAGTGTAGATAAAAGTGACGATTTTGATTAAATCTTTATGTAGGTATCATTCATAACTGTTTTATCCTACTAAAAAAATTGGAATGCATGGATGTTCGGAGTCTGGCACTCGACTGGTTCAGCTCTTATCTTAGAGGTCGCTACCAATGTGTTAGAATTGGATCAGATGTGAGCGAGCCCCTTCCAGTTGAATACGGGGTGCCCCAGGGTAGCATACTCGGTCCAATACTATTTCTAGCGTACATTAATGACATCCTAAATCTACCTATACAAAAAGCTGACCTGATATGCTACGCGGAAGACACGGTCATATTGTTTCGTGACTCATCTTGGAAAACCGTTTTTGAGACAGCGAATGAAGGTATTCTGATTATTTCTGACTGGCTTAATAAAAATCTTTTAACTTTAAACTCAATTAAAACTAAATACTTAACCTTTTATAAAACAAGCGCATCCAAACCCCAAGTTATACCTAAACTTACTATACACTCATGTATTAATACTGGCGACTCCAGTTGTTACACCTTATGTAACTGTCCATCTATTAAACAAGAGCAATCGTTTAAATATTTAAGTGTGATTCTGGATGAGAATTTTTCTTTTAGGCAACATATATATACAACAGCTCTGGCTGGTAAAATCAGGAAAACTATTTACATAATAAAGTCGTTGCGGAACTTTGCATGTAAAAAGACTCTCATCATGGTCTATAATGCTATATCGACCACGCGGGTAGAGCCGTTCATGACTTCGCTTTGGCCTACAGTCTGTCCCAATTGGTAACCGAACCAACACGGGTTCCAGATGTGGAGGGCCATGCACCTTCTTTATTGGACCTTCTGCTGACCTCGCACCCAGACGGCTATCAAGTTTCTGTTGATGCACCACTAGGCTCATCAGACCACTGTCTGATTCGCAGCACTGTGCCTCTCACAGAAACTTCAAAACCGCAACCAGCGGCTAGCCGTCGAGTCTGGCATTATAGGTCGGCGGACTGGGATGGGATGCGAAGCTTCTTTGCGTCCTACCCGTGGTGGCGAGTTTGCTTCTCGCTGGATGATCCTGATGTCGCCGCTGACTCTGTCGTTGATGTGATACTGCAGGGAATGGAACTTTTCATTCCAAACTCTGTGGTTCCCATTGGCGGCAAGTCCCAACCATGGTTTGGTCGTTGCTGCAAAATGGCGTCTCGCCAAAAGCGACAGCATTACCAAGCCTGGGCTAATGCGGTGTCATCAAAGGATCCAAACACCAGTGCGCTCAGAAAGAAGTACAACTTTGCCGCCAGATCCTTTAAGGAGGACATCGCCAAGGCGAAGTCATCATTCATAGGTAGAATTGGCGAGAGGCTAGTGCGTCTTCCTTCGGGGACGCGTGCGTTCTGGTCTCTCGCCAAAGCTATCTTAGGGAATTTTTGTCAGCCGTCCCTACCACCATTGCACAAGACCGATGACTGCCTGGCCTATACTGCAAAGGAGAAAGCCGATCTCTTGGGCTCTCTTTTCGCATCAAACTCGACCTTGGACGATGGGGAAAACTCTCCACCAACCATACCGCATTGCGCTTGTACAATGCCAAACGTTCAGTTCCTGCAAAGGTCAGTTCGTAAGGCTCTTTTTTCCCTTGATATCCATAAGGCGAGTGGGCCAGATGCAGTTCCACCCATTGTGCTTCGGACGTGTGCTCCTGAATTGGCACCAGTTCTAACGCGCCTTTTCCAGCTCTCTTACACCACTGGCGTCGTCCCGAGCTCTTGGAAGACAGCCCTTGTGCACCCGATTCCATAAAAAGGCGATCGCTCAGATCCTTCTAACTACAGGCCAATAGCTATTACCTCTTTACTCTCCAAAGTAATGGAGTCCATTATAAACCGCCAGCTCTTAAGGTACCTAGAAGAGAACCAGCTACTAAGTGATCGCCAGTATGGTTTTCGTCGCGGTCGATCGGCTGGTGATCTTTTAGTGTACCTTACTCACCGATGGGCGGAGGCAGTCGAGAGTAAAGGGGAGGCACTGGCAGTTAGCTTGGACGTAGCGAAAGCTTTTGACAGGGTATGGCACAGGGCTTTTTTCTCTAAACTTCCATCATACGGGCTTCCTGAGAAATTGTGTTCATGGGTTGCCAGCTTTCTTACTGGGCGTAGCATCAGAGTCGCAGTCGACGGTTCGTGCTCCGACATGAAGCCCGTGAATGCTGGAGTCCCGCAGGGGTGTGTGTTGTCCCCTACTTTGTTTCTTCTGCATATCAATGACATGCTGCATAACAACAGCATTCATTGCTATGCGGATGACAGTACTGGGGATACGCTCTACACCAGGCGAGCTAATATTTCTCTGGAAAGCGTCATCGAGAGCCGGAATAAACTTGTGACTGACACCGAGAACATGTTAAGTCATGTCTCGGATTGGGGCCGACATAACCTAGTCCGCTTTAACCCCTCCAAAACACAAGTTTGCGCATTTACCGCGAAAAAACATTCCTTCGTCGTACCTCTGAACTTTGAGGGAGCTCCCCTTGATACCAATCCGATTATTGGAATCCTTGGCGTCGATATTTCGAGTGACGTTCAGTTTCGTGGTCATTTGGAAGGTAAAGCTAAATTAGCTTCGAAAAAGCTGGGTGTGCTTAATAGAGCGGGTCAGTATTTCACGCCGGCCCACCGTTTACAACTGTATAAAGCACAGGTCAGGCCGCATATGGAATACTGCTCCCATCTCTGGGCTGGAGCACCCCAATACCAACTCCTTCCATTTGACCGCATTCAACGCAGAGCTGCTCGAGTTGTCGGCGACGTGGTTATTTCAGGTCGGCTCGATCCACTGGCTCTTCGGAGAGACGTTGCGTCTCTCTGTATATTGTACCGTATATATCATGGGGAGTGTTCTGAGGAATTGTTCGGCTTGATCCCTGCCGCTAATTTCCTTCACCGCACTACACGCAATCGACTGTCATTCCATCCACATCGCCTTGATGGATGGCGGTCTACTACTGTGCGTTTTTCAAGAAATTTCTTGCCTCGAACTACACCTACTACGGTGTTGTGGAACCAGCTCTCGGCGGCGGTATTTCCGGACCGTTACGACTTAGGGATCTTCAAGAAACGAGCCTATTCCTTCCTTAAAGGCCGGCAACGCGCCTGCGATTCCTCTGGTTTTGCGGGTGTCCATGGGCGGCGGTGATTACTTTCCATCAGGTGACCCGCTTGCTCGTTTGCCTCCTTCTGCTATAAAAAAAAAAAAAAAAAAAATCTGCCAATCATGTTTGCTTTACTGTATATCGGCTTGGGGCGGCGTAGCCAAACTACTTTGATTGAGTTAGAAAGAGCACAGCGAGCAGTACTCAAGGTGATGTTAAGAAAGCCTTTCAGATTTTCCACAGATGACCTGTACAGGGAGTGTGATCTTCTTAGAGTAAGACAACTTTATATCACAAAGGTAGCCTTAACAGTACATAAAAGAATAATTAATTCTCCTGAATTTCCCTGTTTGGTTGCAAGACGTACCTTTAAAATTAATCTCCCTCCCGTTCGTACAACATTTGCTAGACGTTTTCCACCGTATTCCCACATGTACGTATATAATAAAATAGTGAGACAAGTAATAGATGTAAAACAGCTGACGGCAAATCAATTAAAACGTTCCCTTAGCACTTGTTTGAAGAGTCTCAACTATGAAGAAATTGAAAGATTACATGACAGATGGCTGATGCCATGCTGATTCGAACCAGCCGGTAACTGTGGCTTTGAAATTGTAATGGCTCTGCGGGTCAGGCCTAGAGTCTAGTGCAGCGGCCGCTGTTTAATTCATAAAGGTTTCCCTATGCATTTAATTTATATATTTTAACATTAGTTCATACCTGCTAGCATTTACATTAAGGATTTCTATGTATCTGGAACCCATTTCTTTTATGGTAATAAAGATTATTATTATTATTATTTATAAGCATCCTCTTTGTTTGATGTGAAATACCATTAATTACATTACTCTTATCACTATTTACATAGTTATCAGTTAGTTAAGGTCAACTTAAGTTAAGAATTTACACTAATAGATCGTTAAAATGATTTTCTAACCTCAAAACCTTAAAAATTTTAAAAAAAAATTATCTCGCATTTCTGAAGTTTTATATTGAATATGGAATTAGGGTTAGGACACTAAATTTATGTTAGGTACCTAATCAACAGAAAATTAATAATGCATATAGTCATTGAATATCAGGTCCAACTAGTATGGGATTTTGCCGATGTCCTTTGTTTTCACCCGTCACGTAAAATGCACCGCATCGCAACGCAACTACTATATGAGGCACGCATTTCGGTTTCCCATACAATCTTCCATGTCGAAATTTTTAAAGACCAGTAAGCCATTTTTTATGAAACTTTGCATGCTTTGCAAAAAAAGTTTATTTGGCTGATTTATTTCGATTTTCACTATAGAAAGTATAAAATCACAATAATTCAGTTAAATACACGTTTTTTAAAGATGTTTTCAACAAACTATTTAGATCTCTATATTTTACTTCTGCATGCTGAGTTTTATCAAAATTAGCTAACTGGTTTTTAAAAATTTCCTTACATTATTCACATTTGCTCGACTCGAGCGAGTCGCGCGAGATTTGTGACGTCACACATTGTTTTCCTTGTATGGGAAAGTTGGCCATAAATCCAAAATCCAAATTATTATTTTTTTATTTTTTTATTCTAATACGGGTAACCGCTTGGCCTTCATCTCACCTGATGGTAAGTGACGATAAGGCCGAAGGTAGAAGCGCGCTTCACCCGGAATCCTCAACCACTGAGGAACTGGCTATCTTATTTCAAACTGTCGGAACACAACAATGCTATAAACATCGTTGTTATGGCGACAGACTTAGATAAGAACTAAGTTATGTTAACTTCTATTAGTGTTTGAGGGTAGATCGATATCGTTAGGTCCTAATAGTCACAGTTAAACGAGTCAGTTGATGCAAATCAGTTTGCTTAAACATGACGTATCCTTTGTTTAATTAGAATATTGGTCCGTTCTATTGACTAATTATACAATCAACCATTAAGAGAGTTATTTCCTCAAGTATGTATTATTTTATATACGGTTGTGATAGGAACTCGAAATTTATGGTAGAAGTTTTGGCAAGTTTTTGTTGTTGTCAAGCATTTTAGTTTATGTTCTGTACATTTCTGTACGTAAGTAGTAGGGATTCGAGAGTTCTGGCTCACTCAAAACTGGCCTTCTTCTGGCCCTCGCTCGGCTAGTTCAAGTCGTTCCAAAACTAAAAAAAAAAAAAAAAAAAAAAGGAAAACCCCCCATTTGAATCGATTGCGCTGGGTCCCAGAGCGATATCTTTAACCGTTTCCGAGATACAATCTTCGAGCGTTAGCTCTCAGTTGATTTACTAATGAATCGTTAATGACTCGCCGGTCTTAATCACACAATTCCCGATGTACCTCATTATATCGATTCTGATGCACCTCATTATCTAATGACGTACCGTCACTGTAGTCTTGTCCAGTTACTAATATGCGATTGTATTTTATCGATTCTTCAAGAAAGCGCTTTGTCTTCATCCCACCTGATGTTAAGGTCATCCCTTAGTAAGACCAAAGTGGAGGCACACTTCACCTGGAATCCTCTAAAAAACTACTAAGGCACTGGTGGCAACAGACTTAAATAAGATAAAATGATAAAACGGATTTTTTCAAGTCCTACCTACCAAACCGAGTACACACATGTGCAACCCCTGCTGGGAATCGAACCCGTGACCCTGACTCTGAGACCGGGGTGGTCCTAACCACTTAACCACAGAGGCGGTAAGTGAGTTAATTGTAATCATGGACATTCTGTATGCGTGAAATCTTCTTCATGGACCATCTCTCGTGATATATTTTTGCTGTTATAATACACCCATACTTACTAACTTTCTGATAGGAGTAGGTATATCTTAATAACTTTGTTCATTATAATTAGGTAAACTCTATTAACTTGTACTTTGAAACTAGTTTATCTGCTCGTTTAAATTAAAATAACTACCGAACTTGTTTCTTCGTGATTGAGAAACACACACATTGTTCATTAAAATTAGATTTTTGTTTTGAAAGTAACATTCTCCTAAATGACAGTTCAAATAATCATTACATTAACTATCTTGTCTTGTTAAACAACATCGAGTTAGAAATCTTAAGTAGAGTAAGTTCAAATAGTCATTACTTACTAAAATTGGTATAAAACGAACTGATTTTATCTATTTTCGATACTCGTGGATAGGAACCTCATACAGTTACAACTACTACAAGTGCTCCGTTCTGTATTCATCACAAGTACCATGGATGTAAGTAAAACGTTTTTATTTTCTGAGTGAATATTCTGATTTATTCGGACTTCTGACTAACGTATTATGATGTGTATAAAACTGATGTGATACCTAAGACAAAATTGTACTGGTTGTTACAGATTGCTTGTTCTACATTCAATGAAGACGATGTGGTGTTTGAAGAAAACACGTATAAACATTATTATTACCCACAGTCGGACGACGATGAACTTCCTTCGTTGCAGAAGAAAGAATCAATCGACGAATTCTTTGAACCACCAAAGAAGAAGCCGAGGACAATGAGATCTTCAACAGTTGGACGTTGTTCCGGGAGAGATTCGACATCTTACGTGTCAACCAACACCGACGACGGAGCAAGTGCAACACATCTCATTAAGATTGAGGTGTATGATTTGAAGAAGATTGAAAACATTGATCAATCGGACCATTGGAAGCATGCAGATGTTCGTGTGAAATATTACACAAAGTCTACCAATGACGATCATCATAAGAAAACTCGTCAGCTTATTTACAACATAACAAAGGGAATATCCAATTCTCCGAATTGTCGGAAATACTCTTACAGCAACAAAGATAAAAAGTAATACGCCTAAATCCATAGTACTTATTTGTGATTTTGTAGAACGAAGCACTTTCTTATGTCATACAATAAATCAGATATTGGTTTGTGAGTATAAAATAAATATATTGTTAAATCATTTACTTGTTTTTATTTATTTCAAAGGTTTTAATGAAAATACCAAGTTAAATTTCAACATATTTAATAATAATTTCTCAAAAAAAAAATAGGTTACAGTTACATGTTATTGAATCAATAAAAAAGACTTAAATACATGTTTTATTAACACATCATTATTATGTATCTTTATTAAACATTTCAACAAAGTCACTAAGAGACATACCTCTAAGCTTAAGATACAAACACACAAGACGTTATTCACCATAAAGAATAAGAAATATTGAATACAATATAACTTAAATTATATAAAATAGTTTTTTAAATTTTATTTATCGTAATTTATAATGACCCCATGCTAATGTGTCAGTGGAATTTGGTACAATATATCTCTTGGTATCATTGTAAGACAAACAAATTTTATTTATCTTTTGAGTAAAAATGACATGTTTAATGGATCTAAAACGATACATTTCAGCAAGTTCTACATTTTTTTAAACAAACAAGTTTTATAATTATGTAATTTCAATTGTCTAGTTACACATTTGTTTACACCTTTTGCTTTAGTTATTGTTTTATTCTCTACTTGCATAGCATACATTTTTGAGCGTAAACCGACAAATTCAGAAAAAACATGGCCATTGTGTTCATCTTTAAAATAACCTAATTTTTTCTTATTTAATAAAGGAAAACCATAAATATTGTTTCGTGCGTAATCCGATGTGTCAAAATAATTACATATATCGGGTAGAATTTCTTTATAAAAATCTGCACAAAAAATTTGGTAAACTAAGCTGTCAGTGTCCGTATACAACAATTTTAAATTTTCAAATTTACACTTCATGTATTTGTAATGGAAATCATACATTAAAGTTTTTGATAAATCTAATATACTAAAACCTAAAAATATGGGTTTATTGTAAAAAAGTTTAGTCTTTTGTAATTGGACTGCTACTAAACTCTCAGAGAAAACTGACAAACTATGAAATTCAGGTTTGGCAATCAGATCTGACGCACCTTTTCTTTTACCCCGATTTTCCCAGTGAGTCAATAGTTTAACGTTTACTCTTTTTTCAATATTTTCCATGGTCTTTCCAAAAATTTAATTATTCATTAACTTATAAAAGTCTTTTTCAAAATCAGATTTTGCTAACGTACGCAATTGCGTGTTTAAATCTATATATTTTTTTAACCAGGCACTTTGTTTAAATTTCAGAACTCTATGAACTTTCGTAAGTTTTAAACCCAACTCTAAGCTTTGTAAGAGATTTCTATAATGTAAAATATATTTTTCCTTATTATTTAAATTTGGGACCAGCTTTCGTTCCTTAGAACCAACAATACAAATATGTTCAGGACATAATGGTAAATCGGAATGATGATCATGAAGGCTATCAGGATATTCCAAATCTACTTCTAAAATGTAACCAAACTCTAAAGTGATAGGAACATTAAAATTAACATCAACACTCGCCCATTCAAATTGAGAAATAGGTAAATACTGAGACATAGCCCACCCATACAAATTATTAGCATCCAAATATGTTAGAAAAGAAATAGGATCATCTGCTTTATAATTATCCATATAAGGATTATTGGCTTTAGCGTAACGATTACTACATTGAGACACACCACCCCTGATACCAGCTTTTATAAAGGCTATTTTATCAAATCTGTCAATAACTCGATTTCGACTTCGGTAAACTTTAACATAGCGTCCCAGCTTAAACCAGGAGCAGTGTAATAATGAGCAGGATCTAAATCATAGGTTTTTAAACAAACATTTCTAAAGTTTTCGAATATATCACTTAAAAGCAAAACATCTGTTTTTAAATAAAGATTAGAATAATCAGACATACTACAACATTTAAAATGAGACCACACTCTTTGAGCGTGAACGTAGTCTTCGTTAGAAATCATTGACCCAGTAAGTGAATTAAAAAAGTCATAAATTTTTGGTAATGATGGTGATTTTAATGACCTGAAAGATCTCATATACTCATATGGATATACACCTTTTCTTTTCAGCAATTCAAAGTCGTTTACATTCGGAAATTCATTTTTTAGTTCTATAAATTGATTATTATTAAGATTAGAAGCTAATGAATTTAAACTACTTGATAAAAATTTAAAAGAATCAATAAACCTTAAACTTACACGCTGACCGTTTACGTGAAGAATTTTAGAAAATGAAATATATTTTTCTTTATTTTGGAGGATTATTTGTACTTCACCATCAGCAAAATTTAATGCGTGTACAATAAAGTGAGCATCGTAATTACTTAGATTATGTAATACTACTGGTACAAAGTCTATTTTATGAAACTTTTTACTACATATTTCATGTGAAACACCTATAAACGCTCCCGTCTGCCAGTTATAGTCAATAAATTGCTCATATAAATCTTTTTTACAAATGTAACATAGTTTCTTCTATACATTTTTTATTTTCATTCGTAAGAGGGAGAGGAGCAGTTTGAAAACTATATTTACTACATATAATTTTTAAATCTTTTTGGAGCTTATTCATAAATACATGAGCACAGTTTTCTCCGCTATAACTAACATATTTAGAGAGATTACTATCATATGAACACTTAATATAATAACCGAAACTGTACACGTCATGTCTCTGAACATTAATGGTTGATGATTTGTTAGGATCACCAGAACAAGAGGCAATAGGTTTTAAAAACGATTCGAAGTCAGCGTAAATAATAAAAGGAACCCTCTTTTTCTTTTCAAATTTATCAAAATATAACCTATCATTAGACACATTTTCATTGAACCAGTTTTTTCTAAACATACTTGGACTTGGTAATATTGTACTAATATGAGCACAATCATGTTTTTGGTGGTTATCTACCGCATTGCTTGTAGGAAAATAAAGCAGACAACCATCACAAATGTGAACCGCACCATTTCGTTTAGTGATCTGCTTACTCACTAATCGTGATAAATTTTTAATATAGCAATAATGTCCGTTACTACCACTGGTGACGTATAGTAAATTTATATGTGTTGATTTGCGAGACTTTGTAAAGTACAGGGGGCCAATAACATGATGAGTTTTAGTCTCAGAGTTATATTCTAAACCAAAAACGTTAATGCTTATATTGTTTAAGCGCTCAACTCTGTAAATATCAGTTAATTTTACTGGAAACGAAATCCCATTAAAATTTAACTTGTTTTCCAATTTCCAATACTCGTTTACACGATCGGGGTTTTTTGATACAGGATACAAAGCTGAGAGTAAAGCCCATTTACAACACTGCACATCTGCGTTTTTAACATTGAAGACTGCTTTTTTAGTCCTAATATCATAAGGTAATTCAATAAAAGATGATCCCCGCAGTGGATTGAATTTATTAATATTCATATCTAAAATAATTAGGTCCGTAAGACTCCATCCACTATCTTTTTTCTCAAACTCACTGACTTTATTAGCTAATACTTCTTTTATTGAATTAAAAAGTATATTGATGTCTTCGGATTCATTGAGAATATAGTTCTGAGTTTGGAAGTCAAAAACGTTTTGTACATTTTTATTTTGGTGAACGAAGTTGGCATACAGTATAAAGTTTACTTTAAACGTTTTAATTGTACTATATCATCAAGAATCAAAGTCCTTAAATCATCAATTATTGAATTAAAAAATGTATCAACCGTTTCCAAATCTTTTGAGTCCGCTAAAGAAGTTATTCTGTATGTATGAACTCTTTTGCCAAAAGCAGTTTCAATTAACCTTACATTTGGTAAATTATCATGGGAACGAAACACATTATTTTTGTGATTCTTACTTTTATAGTGATTGGATAAATACCTTTTTTTAACGGAAATATTGCAAACTGAACACATCATCATCTCGCTATTATCTGCAGTCGAATCATCTTCAGCTCCTCTAGATGTTGATGGTTCATTAATACGTCGTCTTTTCTCATTGTTTTGAATGCTATTCTCAGTTTGCCGTTTTAATCCTCTCCCAATTTGTATGTTAACACTATCTGCAGTCGAATCATCTTCAGCTCCTCTAGATGTTGATGGTTCATTAATACGTCGTCTTTTCTCATTGTTTTGAATGCCATTCTCAGTTTGCCGTTCAAAATAACGATAATTTGAGTGTGGAATCCTCGTTTCATGGACCATCTCTCGTGATATATTTTTGCTATTATAATACACCCATACTTACTAACTTTCTGATAAGAGTGTATATTAATAACTTTGTTTATCTGCTCGTTAGCTACCGAACTTGTTTATTCGTGATTGAGAAACACATAATGATCTACCTAGTATAAAAACGACGAGCAGTGGTGCCTATGGTCTGTCATGTCAAATTCAACATAAATAGAAGATCGATCAAATATTAAAAGTTACTAGTTAGTAATAAATGCTCTGAGTCATAAACTTCTACTCGTCTGATTGCTTGAGAGTTAATAATAAATGGCTGGAACGAAATATGTCAGTGCTTTTTTTTCATCTTCAGTCGATAAAACTGATTTGAACTGCACTGAATATGATGAAGAGTTAAATGAAATCTGTGATATAGTAGAAACTGCTGAAAGTAAAGAACGAAATATTTTTGACTCATATTTCGATGAATCATTAGTGAAACTCAGTGAAGAAATTGAAAAGACGTAAGTATTATTTTTAATATTTTTAAAAAATTTATTTTGTTGATTTTTTGTTAGTTCTAATATTTTTATTTATGTTTACAGTGTTAACATACAAATTGGGAGAGGATTAAAACGGCAAACTGAGAATAGCATTCAAAACAATGAGAAAAGACGACGTATTAATGAACCATCAACATCTAGAGGAGCTGAAGATGATTCGACTGCAGATAATAGCGAGATGATGATGTGTTCAGTTTGCAATATTTCCGTTAAAAAAAGGTATTTATCCAATCACTATAAAAGTAAGAATCACAAAAATAATGTGTTTCGTTCCCATGATAATTTACCAAATGTAAGGTTAATTGAAACTGCTTTTGGCAAAAGAGTTCATACATACAGAATAACTTCTTTAGCGGACTCAAAAGATTTGGAAACGGTTGATACATTTTTTAATTCAATAATTGATGATTTAAGGACTTTGATTCTTGATGATATAGTACAATTAAAACGTTTAAAGTAAACTTTATACTGTATGCCAACTTCGTTCACCAAAATAAAAATGTACAAAACGTTTTTGACTTCCAAACTCAGAACTATATTCTCAATGAATCCGAAGACATCAATATACTTTTTAATTCAATAAAAGAAGTATTAGCTAATAAAGTCAGTGAGTTTGAGAAAAAAGATAGTGGATGGAGTCTTACGGACCTAATTAGTTTAGATATGAATATTAATAAATTCAATCCACTGCGGGGATCATCTTTTATTGAATTACCTTATGATATTAGGACTAAAAAAGCAGTCTTCAATGTTAAAAACGCAGATGTGCAGTGTTGTAAATGGGCTTTACTCTCAGCTTTGTATCCTGTATCAAAAAACCCCGATCGTGTAAACGAGTATTGGAAATTGGAAAACAAGTTAAATTTTAATGGGATTTCGTTTCCAGTAAAATTAACTGATATTTACAGAGTTGAGCGCTTAAACAATATAAGCATTAACGTTTTTGGTTTAGAATATAACTCTGAGACTAAAACTCATCATGTTATTGGCCCCCTGTACTTTACAAAGTCTCGCAAATCAACACATATAAATTTACTATACGTCACCAGTGGTAGTAACGGACATTATTGCTATATTAAAAATTTATCACGATTAGTGAGTAAGCAGATCACTAAACGAAATGGTGCGGTTCACATTTGTGATGGTTGTCTGCTTTATTTTCCTACAAGCAATGCGGTAGATAACCACCAAAAACATGATTGTGCTCATATTAGTACAATATTACCAAGTCCAAGTATGTTTAGAAAAAACTGGTTCAATGAAAATGTGTCTAATGATAGGTTATATTTTGATAAATTTGAAAAGAAAAAGAGGGTTCCTTTTATTATTTACGCTGACTTCGAATCGTTTTTAAAACCTATTGCCTCTTGTTCTGGTGATCCTAACAAATCATCAACCATTAATGTTCAGAGACATGACGTGTACAGTTTCGGTTATTATATTAAGTGTTCATATGATAGTAATCTCTCTAAATATGTTAGTTATAGCGGAGAAAACTGTGCTCATGTATTTATGAATAAGCTCCAAAAAGATTTAAAAATTATATGTAGTAAATATAGTTTTCAAACTGCTCCTCTCCCTCTTACGAATGAAAATAAAAAATGTATAGAAGAAACTATGTTACATTTGTAAAAAAGATTTATATGAGCAATTTATTGACTATAACTGGCAGACGGGAGCGTTTATAGGTGTTTCACATGAAATATGTAGTAAAAAGTTTCATAAAATAGACTTTGTACCAGTAGTATTACATAATCTAAGTAATTACGATGCTCACTTTATTGTACACGCATTAAATTTTGCTGATGGTGAAGTACAAATAATCCTCCAAAATAAAGAAAAATATATTTCATTTTCTAAAATTCTTCACGTAAACGGTCAGCGTGTAAGTTTAAGGTTTATTGATTCTTTTAAATTTTTATCAAGTAGTTTAAATTCATTAGCTTCTAATCTTAATAATAATCAATTTATAGAACTAAAAAATGAATTTCCGAATGTAAACGACTTTGAATTGCTGAAAAGAAAAGGTGTATATCCATATGAGTATATGAGATCTTTCAGGTCATTAAAATCACCATCATTACCAAAAATTTATGACTTTTTTAATTCACTTACTGGGTCAATGATTTCTAACGAAGACTACGTTCACGCTCAAAGAGTGTGGTCTCATTTTAAATGTTGTAGTATGTCTGATTATTCTAATCTTTATTTAAAAACAGATGTTTTGCTTTTAAGTGATATATTCGAAAACTTTAGAAATGTTTGTTTAAAAACCTATGATTTAGATCCTGCTCATTATTACACTGCTCCTGGTTTAAGCTGGGACGCTATGTTAAAGTTTACCGAAGTCGAAATCGAGTTATTGACAGATTTGATAAAATAGCCTTTATAAAAGCTGGTATCAGGGGTGGTGTGTCTCAATGTAGTAATCGTTACGCTAAAGCCAATAATCCTTATATGGATAATTATAAAGCAGATGATCCTATTTCTTTTCTAACATATTTGGATGCTAATAATTTGTATGGGTGGGCTATGTCTCAGTATTTACCTATTTCTCAATTTGAATGGGCGAGTGTTGATGTTAATTTTAATGTTCCTATCACTTTAGAGTTTGGTTACATTTTAGAAGTAGATTTGGAATATCCTGATAGCCTTCATGATCATCATTCCGATTTACCATTATGTCCTGAACATATTTGTATTGTTGGTTCTAAGGAACGAAAGCTGGTCCCAAATTTAAATAATAAGGAAAAATATATTTTACATTATAGAAATCTCTTACAAAGCTTAGAGTTGGGTTTAAAACTTACGAAAGTTCATAGAGTTCTGAAATTTAAACAAAGTGCCTGGTTAAAAAAATATATAGATTTAAACACGCAATTGCGTACGTTAGCAAAATCTGATTTTGAAAAAGACTTTTATAAGTTAATGAATAATTCAATTTTTGGAAAGACCATGGAAAATATTGAAAAAAGAGTAAACGTTAAACTATTGACTCACTGGGAAAATCGGGGTAAAAGAAAAGGTGCGTCAGATCTGATTGCCAAACCTGAATTTCATAGTTTGTCAGTTTTCTCTGAGAGTTTAGTAGCAGTCCAATTACAAAAGACTAAACTTTTTTACAATAAACCCATATTTTTAGGTTTTAGTATATTAGATTTATCAAAAACTTTAATGTATGATTTCCATTACAAATACATGAAGTGTAAATTTGAAAATTTAAAATTGTTGTATACGGACACTGACAGCTTAGTTTACCAAATTTTTTGTGCAGATTTTTATAAAGAAATTCTACCCGATATATGTAATTATTTTGACACATCGGATTACGCACGAAACAATATTTATGGTTTTCCTTTATTAAGTAAGAAAAAATTAGGTTATTTTAAAGATGAACACAATGGCCATGTTTTTTCTGAATTTGTCGGTTTACGCTCAAAAATGTATGCTATGCAAGTAGAGAATAAAACAATAACTAAAGCAAAAGGTGTAAACAAATGTGTAACTAGACAATTGAAATTACATAATTATAAAACTTGTTTGTTTAAAAAAAATGTAGAACTTGCTGAAATGTATCGTTTTAGATCCATTAAACATGTCATTTTTACTCAAAAGATAAATAAAATTTGTTTGTCTTACAATGATACCAAGAGATATATTATACCAAATTCCACTGACACATTAGCATGGGGTCATTATAAATTACGATAAATAAAATTTTAAAAAACTATTTTATATAATTTAAGTTATATTGTATTCGACATTTCTTATTCTTTATGGTGAATAACGTCTTGTGTATTTGTATCTTAAGCTTAGAGGTATGCCTCTTAGTGACTTTGATTTAATTCACTTATTGATTCAATAACATGTAACTGTAACCTATTTTTTTTTTTGAGAAATCATTATTAAATATGTTGAAATTTAACTTGGTATTTTCATTAAAACCTTTGAAATAAATAAAAACAAGTAAATGATTTAACAATATATTTATTTTATACTTACAAAAAAATATCTGATTTATTGTATGACATAAGAAAGTGCTTCGTTCTACAAAATCACAAATAAGTACTATGGATTTAGGCGTATTACTTTTTATCTTTGTTGCTGTAAGAGTATTTCCGACAATTCGGAGAATTGGAAATCCCCCTTGTTATGTTGTAAATAAGCTGACGAGTTTTCTTATGATGATCGTCATTGGTAGACTTTGTGTAATATTTTACACGAACATCTGCATGCTTCCAATGGTCCGATTGATCAATGTTTTCAATCTTCTTCAAATCATACACCTCAATCTTAATGAGATGTGTTGCACTTGCTCCGTCGTCGGTGTTGGTTGACACGTAAGATGTCGAATCTCTCCCGGAACAACGTCCAACTGTTGAAGATCTCATTGTCCTCGGCTTCTTCTTTGGTGGTTCAAAGAATTCGTCGATTGATTCTTTCTTCTGCAACGAAGGAAGTTCATCGTCGTCCGACTGTGGGTAATAATAATGTTTATACGTGTTTTCTTCAAACACCACATCGTCTTCATTGAATGTAGAACAAGCAATCTGTAACAACCAGTACAATTTTGTCTTAGGTATCACATCAGTTTTATACACATCATAATACGTTAGTCAGAAGTCCGAATAAATCAGAATATTCACTCAGAAAATAAAAACGTTTTACTTACATCCATGGTACTTGTGATGAATACAGAACGGAGCACTTGTAGTAGTTGTAACTGTATGAGGTTCCTATCCACGAGTATCGAAAATAGATAAAATCAGTTCGTTTTATACCAATTTTAGTAAGTAATGACTATTTGAACTTACTCTACTTAAGATTTCTAACTCGATGTTGTTTAACAAGACAAGATAGTTAATGTAATGATTATTTGAACTGTAATTTAGGAGAATGTTACTTTCAAAACAAAAATCTAATTTTAATGAACAATGTGTGTTTCTCAATCACGAAGAAACAAGTTCGGTAGTTATTTTAATTTAAACGAGCAGATAAACTAGTTTCAAAGTACAAGTTAATAGAGTTTACCTAATTATAATGAACAAAGTTATTAAGATATACCTACTCTTATCAGAAAGTTAGTAAGTATGGGTGTATTATAACAGCAAAAATATATCACGAGAGATGGTCCATGAAGAAGATTTCACGCATACAGAATGTCCATGATTACAATTAACTCACTTACCGCCTCTGTGGTTAAGTGGTTAGGACCACCCCGGTCTCAGAGTCAGGGTCACGGGCCACGGGTTCGATTCCCAGCAGGGGTTGCACATGTGTGTACTCGGTTTGGTAGGTAGGACTTGAAAAAATCCGTTTTATCATTTTATCTTATTTAAGTCTGTTGCCACCAGTGCCTTAGTAGTTTTTTAGAGGATTCTAGGTGAAGTGTGCCTCCACTTGTGTCCGGGAATTGTGTGATTAAGACCGGCGAGTCATTAACGATTCATTAGTAAATCAACTGAGAGCTAACGCTCGAAGATTGTATCTCGGAAACGGTTAAAGATATCGCTCTGGGACCCAGCGCAATCGATTCGAATGGGGGGTTTTCCTTTTTTTTTTTTTTTTTTTTTAGTTTTGGAACGACTTGAACTAGCCGAGCGAGGGCCAGAAGAAGGCCAGTTTTGAGTGAGCCAGAACTCTCGAATCCCTACTACTTACGGACTGCAAATATATAGCTTAGGATGTGTTCTCTTGGATTCAGTCGAAAATTTTACCACCATTTTCCGGCGCCCATACTGACATAGCTTATAAACCATAGGCACTTTTTTAATTTTATAATTATACAAAAGATTGAATTCAAAACTGCCTAAAACTAAACTAAAGTCCATTTATCATGATGTTGTAAAAATGTTAAAAGCACCTGAAATTCCCGAGTGTTCATCTTTTCTCTGTTATAGTCAAAATGATGTTAATAGTAGCGATGAAAGTGATTAATTTTATTCTCTTTCAAATGATCGTAAGTGTTTTATTTTTTTACTAAATACTCCTATAGAGGAACTTACGAGTACAACAACATCAACGATTATATTTATTTAAATTTGTTTAAAAATAATTATGGCCAACCTTCCGACGACAGTATTTACAGAAGCACGTTACGCAAATGACGTTTCACCTACATATCGTTTTGCGGAATATTTGCTTAATGTTATGTTCACTATACCGAGCGGTTATTAGCCCGATGGTTCATTACCTCGAAAATTTAAACTCGACTAGATTGGTCGATGTTTTGCTTAGCAATTTTGTAATTTATGAATATTTTCCCATAGATTCTACGACTGGTACAAGTATTTTCTTTTCATTCATCCCGGTCAGTCGCCATCGAGCTATTTATTAGTATCATTCTTCAAACAGTATGCAAACGACGGGAAAAACTATTACGAAGCTGGTGCCTTAGTTTTATAAAGCCTTATCTTTTTAAATCAATTTGATTATACGCAAAGTATTCAATCAGGATGTATGTTATACTTACACTTTTGAACACTCGCGTTTCATTATGCACACACATTTTTAGACGGGATTTAACACATAACTACTTAGTAAAGGCATTAAGGCATTCTACGCATACCTTTTATACCCGACGCTTCGACCGCAAAAACGCCACTTCGTTTTAGTCCGCAATCGGCTAACTACCAGAATAAGGATTGTATACGGAATAAGGACACCGTTAGTGTTGTGTGCTCGGACCAGAGGTTGTATGTGACGGTAGTTGGATAAATAATGTGATGGTGGATGAAGACTCAGCGACGCAAACGGAGGCGATACACCGCGACAGCAGTCCACCCGTGACCACGGCCGGTGCAACTCGGTCGAAACGTCGGGTATAAAAGGTATGCGTAGAAAGCCTTTACTAAGTAGTTTTGCGTTAAATCCCGTCTTAAAATATGTGTGCAGGATGTATGTTATCTATAGCCAAAATGAAAAAAATCTACTATTTTTTAAATAAAATAAAAAACTACACTTCGATAACAAAATTTATTTCATATGAATAAACCTGATTGTGATGAAAATATAACTACTTTATTACAAAAGTTTATTTCGTGAGAATACAAACAAAAAAAACAGAACATCATGTTACTGACTTATTCTCAAAATTATAAACTTGCTGAAAAATTAAATAACAATAAGAAACATCTGATGAATAAAAGAAGTAAGTACGCAAGTACTAACTCAATTAATATCGCGTTTAGTCCTGTAAACATTCGTTTTAATTCTGATTAGTAAATAACAATAATGAAATTAATAAACATGGATAAAAGAAATACTTTATATGCTTTGAAATATAACTTTAAATTTCTATATGAGTCGCACGTAAAAAGTGCGGAGTACCCATGTTTACCTTGTTACTACAAATTCCCTTCATAGAATGCATAGCTCTTTTACCTTTCTTTTTGGTGGGGTACTTTCCTTTACTGCTTTGATCGCCTTTTTAGTGCGAATACTACGTGGACGGCCAGATCTTTTTTCTGTCACTGTTAAAATGCCCATTTTCGCATTGTAGTAATTTTGCAATTGTATTTATCGTTTTTATCGAAATAGGATAATAAATTTGTGCATAATATTACAAATCTCCATTCTGTGAGCATAAGTTGAATTCGGGCGGCCGGCGCATCACATTTTGTAGTAATTTTGAAGTTGTATTTGTCGTTTTTATCGTAATAGGATAATAAATTCATTATAAAATCTTTATTCCTCATGAAGTAACAATTACTCTGGTATAAATTTTGCTCAATAATATTATCGAAGATAGGAGATATTCAAAGTTAACTTATAGCGATTTTCGAAGTTTTTTGGTTTAGAATAAGATTTTTTTCCTATATAAAATGAATGATATCTAAAAATTCCGAGGCCGCTACGCACTATTCGACTATATAAGAGATAACATTAAGTATAATTTTTTTATTTTACTTGTTTAGAACAGTAGTTCAATCGATGAGCTCAAAAAAGTGCCTTCGCGCACTTTATGAAAATCTTTCTCTGCAATTTTGGGTTTCATTAAAAAGTTAAGCAAAATTTACAAAAAACGAGGCCGCTACGCACTATTCCAATAGCTATTCTACACTATTCAATAAGTCATAATTGTTAATGTATTTTTGTTTTTGAGATCCATAACACCAAAATTGGCCATTTTACGCAAAAATCATAGTCGAGATGTAATAGGCCTCTTAATAGCCCCGTATACAAACATTCGACTAATACTAAGCGGATGAAGAGTTTCAAAAGTTGCATTTGGCTCCATACCAACTTTTTGTAATGCTATCTCAGCAGTTCAGTTCTCTTTAGCACCCCACTCCATTTTAATATCACAAAAATATTTAACACTGACTGGCGCGAAAATGAGGAAACACAATGAATATTCATTTAAGAATGACAGGTTCCAAATTCAAATGTAATATTATTGTTTTTTTAAATTGTAACAGACTAAGTATTGTTTCAGCGTCGGTGCCATGCCTCCACGTTATTTAGCGTTCTGGGCATGTTCAAGTCGTTGTTGACTTGAATCGACCATAACTGCGGGGAAAATATTGGTTTCGTCCTCTACACTGATAGTTTGATACCACGCAGTTGAGATTTTATCTTACCGAGAACATAGCAGGTCTCAAACCATTGTGTGACAGGCTCTGCTTCCTCCGGTAAAATTTCGTCTTTCAAAGTTCTGAAAGCCTGCGGTATATCTTCATGTGGTAAGTAAAGCGACTATGTGACGCATCTTTAGAGCAAATTCGCTGTTGTTGGCATAATTTGATTGCAAACCATTGCTTTGAATGTTGCGCCATACACTTTGGCCTAAATGAATAGAATAGAATAGAATAGAATAGAATAGAATAGAAAGAATAGAAATCTTTATTTGCCATTGAAAAAGGCATCCTTTGTGATCAGCATCAGGAAATTAAATTTTAACGGTATTGATCACGGCTATTTCAAAATCTGTGAGGATATAGTGTGGATTTCAAATAATTTCAAACTCCATGGCATATTCTTTGAGAGCCATGAAAAACGCCATATACGTCTCTTCGGTCTTGTCCACAAAAAAGCTATACACCAAAGGCACATGTCCCATCCATTATTCAGAAAACAGCGTCTCGAAGTATGTTTATAGCAGTTTTAGTTGAAAACATGAAAGTCTTTTGTTATTGCAGTATTTATAAAATCCTTCGCTGAAAACCTTTCCCCTTCAACTGTTATAAGATGATGTGGTAACTTCAATTTCATCTAATTTTTTGGTACCTGGGCCAGATTATCTCGTATAATCTGAGCGGATGAAGAATGACTGCAAGCAGCAGTTCGTTTTATGTTGGTGCGTAGTGCGTACCTAGTTTTAACTCATCTAGCGCTGCTGCATTGGGTGCACGAGAATGGTCACTAACACTGAAAAAAAAACTGACTTATACATAACCAAACTTTCATCAACCTATAACACAAAAAAGTGACCACATATCTTTTTGCAATATGTAACCAAACCCAGTTGGCTTATTTTTCTGACAAACTATGTGTGTTGTGTATTGCAAAACAGTTTTTGCTACGTGCTATGAAAAAGCTTACGTTACTTTTGACCTAACATTTGTTATAAATAAACAATTTGTTTGTTTTCCATTTGTAAAACACTTAGACTGGATGTAGCCAAAAAATTCGTTACTTTTTGTGTTTATTTAAATTCAGCAAAACTTTTGTGTTGATACATTGTTTACGTATAGCAAATCTTGTGTTAATTCTCTGTTTACCTATAGCAAAACTTTTGTGTTAATACTTTGTTTACATAGAAAAACATTTGTGTTAATATTTTGTTTACTTATAGCAAAACTTTTGTGTTAATACTTTACTTAGGTAAAACAAAGCTTTTGTGTTATTACTATTATAGCAAATAAAAATTGTTATCCTTAATGCAGCTCACATACCTGCAAGTTCCTCAGTGAAGCTTACAGGTACGTGAACCACATTAAGAATAACAAATTTTATTTGCTATTATTTCTATAAAAAAATGTAGTTGATGGAATAAAACAAAAATATACATATCAAATGGTTTATTAAATTTTACAAAAACAGTTATGTATCAGCTTTCTTTACTTAATTCTTCATTAATCAATTAACCTTTATTAACTAAAAAATAAGAATTACTCCACATAATTAAATTTTAAATATTAATAAGTAGTAATGAATATTACAAAAATAACTACATTATATAAAAATAAATACAAAATATTATTTATTGTTATTATCATTTATTTATATTATTTATTATTATTGAATATTAAATATAAAACGCTCTCGTAACGTAAATGGTTAAATATTATGTACCTTGAGGTTATCTCTTTCAGTGATGAACCCACAACAATCTTAGAGGGTTGGAAAGTTAAGTCCATTTGTTGAACCTTTGTTTTGCGACTTTGTATGGTTTCTTCTATCTCCGCAGCGCTTTTTAAGTGGCAGATGGCTATCCAAGACTTCAAGTTTAGAAGGTCTTCACTGTTTTTTTGTCTTGTCTGTTTTCAGCAAGGAGGTTGTCATTAAAAGGGCAGTACCATAAACGCAACAACATTCAAAACCTCTTCCGTGTCTGTAAGAGATAATTTAACATGTTAATGACTGTCATTGTAATATTAAAATACTTAATACTACTTCAAAGATTCGAAGAAAATTATCTCTGGAACTAAGTTCTTTTACTGATAAAAAAAATCGATGACGCACCTTGCTGGTTCATCATCAGCCTATTGCAGTCCACTGCAAGACGCAGGCCTCCCCCAGGGGGCGCCCCAAAGCGGGAGCGCTTTCACCATCCAGTCAATGCTAGCTACCTTTTCTAGGTCATTGGCCCATCTGACCGGTGGACGTCCAACACTACGTTTGCCGAGCCGTGGCGTCCACTCAAGAACCCGTCTACTCCATTGGTCATCGGTTCTGCGACAGATGTGACCATGCTGGTTGAATTTGATATAAAGAATAACTTACCTTTGAAAGAAGCGATGTACGTTTCCAGACCCCATAGACGGAGTCTCCATTGAGGTTTTTAAACCTTTTAATAACTTCGCGTACATTCACCACAAATTTTACAATAAAACTATAATCTCTAGCAACATCGTGACTGTCTTTGTCGGCGCGTAAATAAAAATGAACGAACACGAGCTGTCAAGTTTAGCGCCGATTCGGTTACAAATGTAAACAAAATGTTTTGTTAATAATAAACGAAAGTTTGGCATGATATTACTAAAGTTCTTTTATTATTAAATAAACGTTAGGCAAGATGTTCTAACCTACAGTTTTGTCATGCACTACAAAATATATTAAGTATGCTATTTGTTACAAAATATTCATTTATGAATAAGCAAATTATTGCTGAACTGCTTTTTGTTATGGCTTACAAAAACGTTGGCTGTATGCAAAATAAATACCTACATTTGTTGTATGTTATCAATGATAATGCTTAAATTAGACAAAACGGTTTATTAGCCTGTAACCACTTGAGTTTGTCTAATTCAGTATGTTAAGAGCTAATCAAAGGTTTATTTAATAGTAACCCAACTTGAAATAACATAAGCGGTTTTGTCTTATAAATCAAGTTAACTTTATTAGATTATTGTCAAACTTTGGTTATTCCTGAAATAGCCAAAGTAGTTAGGTTAAATATTTTTTTCAGCATTGGTTTATAAATAGAATGTTTGTCTATAGCACTATGAAACTTTGTAGGGATCGTAATTTTACATAATGTTTTTCGTTTGATTATGCACAATACCAGTATTTTTTTGTCCCAACAGTTTTGCTTAAACACATTTTGTAACCATCAATCACTAAAACTACGTTTCCCCGCTTTGACACTGCAGGTGCAACTAAATAAAATAAATAAATAAATAAATCTTTCCTACAATCACACCAATTATCTAGCCCAAGAGAAGCTTCGAAGAAACTCGTTAAATGGTTACTAGACAACGGATAAACATACTTAAAATACTTAAATACATACTTATTATACCTACATAGAAAACACCCAGACCCGAGACAATTTAGAAAAACAATAATTTCTAAATTGACCCGACCGGGGATCGAACCCGGGACCTCAGAGATGGCGACACCATGAAAACCGGTGTACAAACCACTCGACCAAGGAGGTCGTCAAATCAGTCATTATTAGGAATATTCGGCAATTCGGTTTTAATCTAAGAATAGTAATGATTAAAAACGCAATGAACTATCCGAGTCAAGCAATGCACTGAACGGTAAAATGTTCTGTATGTTATTATTTTAGATTGAGATTTTCTGCAGCCTAACCTAAAAATTTTCAGTTCCAACATTGTAGGAATGTTTAAGAAAATACGACACCTGCCAAAAGTCTAGCAAAAGGATTGTCCTAAAAATTTTAAGGAGTTAATTAGAAACGAATTTATATGTTAAATATATAATAAAGCAATACACTATTTTTTAGCATAATATTTATATAGTGCATACTAAATACTAAGAAATTGTACGCACATTAGCACGTCATGGTAAAAACACTTGCAGTTCGATATTAGCGTTTATGCCCCCCACATAAGGGCAGTACAATGCCCAAAGTGTTACGTCTGACATGCTGTTGTCTGTACCTATGCGTTATGTAAAATTTAATCACTTTATACATCAACTTCATAATAGTTTTTCCCGTCGGTTGCATGATGTGTGAAGAATGATACGAATAAATAGCTCGATAGCGACTAACCGGGATGAATGAAAAGAAAATACATGTACCAGTCGTAGAATCTATGAGAAAATATTCATAAATGATAGAATCGCTAAGCAAAACACCGTCCAATCTAGTCGAGTATAAATTTTCGAGGTAATGAACCATCGGGCTAATAACCGCTCGGTATAATGAAAATGTTCCGCAAAACGATATGTAAGTGAAACGTCATTTGGGTAACGTGCTTTTGTAAATAGTGTTTCGATATGGCGTAGGGAACCCAAGAAAAAACAGTGTGCGTCACGAGGACGTTGCCGAGAAGTTTTAAAGCGGACGGGAAAAGTATCGTATAACTTCGTAATTTATGAATATAATAACAAAAAAATCAATGGGCTTTATTGCAATGCAAGTTTAGTACTATTTTTAAAAAACAAATTAAAAAAATGGAAACTTCCTTATTGACCACTATGTAGGTAATAAAAGTTTTTAATGTTACAGGCTCGTGTTTTCAACGACTGACCAGTCTTGTCTTGTGACAACCAGAAACGAAACTACGCAAAAGGTCAGATTTTTCCATAAATGTCCTTTTTGAATAGTTTGCCCGTAATCACCACTACTAAGTTTAAGTTATACATACATAAATGTGTATTCTTGTACGTGGATTGATAACAACACAGATATTACACGACGTATCATATTCACGACTTTGACATTGACTGTATTTTTTGTGTAAAATTATAAGAGTGAAGTTCTAAAGCATTAAAAATGAGTACTATAGTGCGAACAGTATTAGGGGACATTGACTCGGAAAAACTTGGACGCACTCTCCCCCACGAGCATTTGTCAATGGAGCTCTTGCATTACTATCGTAGACCTGCTTCTACGCGAAATTCGTCGAATATTAATTATTACTCACATTCAGTGGGTTACGTGAAGCAATATCCTTACAGTTGTAAGAACAATCTTGTGCTTAATGATGACGATGCAGAGAGTAATGTTATTCCAGATATTGTCGCCTATAAAAAAGTCGGGGGTGGTGCAATAGTTGAAAACTCTACCGTAGGGCTGGAAAGAAATTTAAATTTTTGCAAAAAGGTATCAGAGGAAACCGGAGTACACGTGATAGCCGGGACTGGCTACTACATTGCTGATACACAACCGATCAACTATCTTCACCATAGTAAAGAAGAAATGTATAACCACATGCTGAAAGAGTTGACAGAAGGTTGCATTCAAAATGGTGATATAAAAGCTGGCTTTATGGGAGAGATTGCTAGCGTTTGGCCTCTGAGAAACAGCGAAATCAAAGCTATAAAGGCAGCAGGTGAAGTCCAAGAAAAGGTTGGCTGCGGGGTGAACTTCCATCCACATCATGTCTCTGAAGCGCCTTTCGAGGTCATTCGACTATATTTAGAGGCCGGGGGTGCAGCTGACAAAGCTGCCATGTCACACCTGGACCTTTTGGAGAATGAAAAACTTCAGGAATTTTCTGAACTAGGCACATACTGTCAGTTCGCCCTGTTTGGGACCGAAGTGTCCTACTATCAGCTTGATGTGGAAACCGATATGCCTTCGGATGCGCAGAGAATTGGCATGATTAAACAACTGGTCGACGCGGGGAAAGAAAGTAGGGTTCTCATGTCCCATGACATTCACACGAAACATAGACTAAGAAACTATGGCGGGCATGGTTATTCTCACATCATTGACAACGTTATACCAAAAATGAGGATCAAAGGTTTCTCGCAGTCGACGATTGACAAGATTACTATTGAAAACCCAGCAAAATGGCTGGAAATGAATTCTTAAATTCTGTATAATATACTGAGTGACTTTTCCTCGACGCAAAAAAGGGTGTGATAGAAAAATGGACCAATGAGGGACAAATTAATTGCAGATTACTCATCCTAGGTAATAAACAAATATTTGTATTCATAGTATTTTTTGTTTGTGGTTTCGATTTCATGTAAGTATAGTTATTATAAAACAGTGTAATTTTATATTTTACAAACCTCTATAGAAACTTTGTAAGATGCTAACTATCTCGTGACAAATGAATATTCAAAAAATATGACGTGCAAAAATAACAATGAAAAAATAACCGCACGTGTCGTGCCAAAGCGTATTCACATCAAAATGTAAAGATTATCAAAATCAAAATTATGTCATGAAAACATTTTTCAACACCATTTCTTTTATTTGATGATAGCTACTATGTGAAATCGAGAGTTAAATTGCTCTAGATGGTCCAATAACTAATAATACGAACTAAATTCAAACTAAGGCTTATCTATGGACGTATCGATATTATCTAGAAACCGTTGGGAATTGTTTTAATTCTATGCATACCTAATAAGAGGCTCAATCCTGTCAACAATGCTGGGTTAAAGCTATTTCATAGTCTTAGAAACAAGGATTATTTCAGCTCTAGTAAATCCTTTAATACGTATAAAACATTATGACAAAATGTTAATGGTCATAATTATTGCTAGTTAAGTTGCTAACTATGGTTAAGGCGATATATTTTGTAACTTTTTATAATCATAGCACAGCGAATTTTGTATTATGTACAGAATTGTTTGGAATATGTAAAGATAATGAATCTAAAACGATTCACGATGAAGTACCTAAGTGTTAGGTACTTCATCGTGATGATCTATTGGCGACACGCCAATGACGCCAATAGATCATCCTACTCCAATCGATTTAAATCCTAAAACACAAATAAGTTCAAAGTTTATTTACAAAATACATTTTGTGGTAGGTTGACCCTGGCCTGTCGTCTTTACTTCAGATTTAATTTTACACATACTTTATACTTCAGATTTAATCATCGAACGAGTAGAATTAAGGACTTCATGGCGGGAAAGTGAAGCGTCATGTCTGCAGTTTTGTTTTATTTTCTATAATTTGTGTTTTGTCGAATATTAATATGAAATAATGGTGGATTATTTACTGTTAAGTGTTCGTGAACGTGCATAGTGTTAGCAAATAAAACGAAACATTGCAACATCACTTTTCAAATTTTCTCAAGAAGTCCGTGTGAGACCTCAATAAAGTCCCACAGCTTTATTGAGTCTCTCTCGAGGGGCTAGGGGGAAAATCAAACGCATTATCATCCACTTAATGAAAAGGAAATAATAATTACTATTAAAAACTTGACACTGGCTAAATGTGCTGATAGCACGAAGCCATTATTTAAGAGAAAAAAAACGAGTAGAATTTAATATCTAAGTACACTCGCTAAGTCATAGGCAATAATAATTGTGTAGGTGTACATTTAAGGCAGTTTATGAATCTAATTGCCGCGTGAAAGAATGCTTATATGGTAGGTACTCAAATTGTAGACTTACTTCCCTTGTTTTTTTGGTTCTGACTGTGTAATTTATATACTTAGTGCTTAACCTACTCTTCGATTATCTGAATTAAGGACGATATGATATAATTTGTCTATGATCTAAACTTATACAAAATGGTTTTGCATTTAAATTCTGCCATTTATAGAGAATTATAATAAGGTAATTTAATTAATTAGGAGATTAATCGTCGAAATTTCGTTTCCTGTCTGTGGCTTATCTTTATTGTTCTAAGCCACGCAGTAGATTATGGTTCCCCATTTAATCCCGAAAGCCGTTTTAACGATTATCATTTCAACGAAAACTATTAACCGATCACTCAATTGAACGATGCCTTATTTGTACGAAGCTTTAATTTACCGAATGTAACGATTCACCGAAAAACAAATTACCGAAGTTCATTTCAGCGACCATACTTAAATAGTCGACACATTATTAACCGATGTAACATTTCACCGAATTTTAAGAGTGTAACTCAACACCTCGGCGACCGAGTGGTCAAGTGCTTGGCTCGATATCCGTAGGTCCCGGTTTCAATTCCCATGTCAGACAAAGTGCGTTTCGAAATTGTCGATTTATAGCCCGATTCATAACCAATACCTCCTAAAAAAAGATTTGGACGATTCAAAGTACTTATTATTAATTGAGTTAGGATAAAATGTTTACTAGAAAAAACAACCAGTCTCAGGAAAGCTCGAACGGGATTCGAACCCGTGACCTTTGGATTGCCGGTCCACTGCTCTAACCGCTAAGCTACCGAGACCCCAGAATACTCGTTGAATTTTTTCTACTAGTTGATACGCTGCGAGCCAGCGATATTACGTCACTGTGAAGTCTACCCTCACATTCGAAAGAAATACTATTGCAAGTATTTAACAATCGATAAAGACGTAATTGCTTAAAAATATCTTTATTATTGAAATTGTGCATTCACAATGTTAAGTAGATTTAGGATAAAATGTTTACTAGAAAAAAAAAAACTTTTACTAGTAAACATTTTATCCTAAATCTACATAGCATTGTGAATGCAAAATTTCAATAATAAAGATATTAATTGAGTTAATTGAAAAAAAGAAATATGACGCGGAAATTTCCTATTACCAGCGGGTGGAACATAATGTGCACTTGGTTTGGTTGGTGGTAGGTCTTTTAAGTCCACCAGGCTAGCTACCACCATTTATCTTTTGGCGCCATTAAAACAAAGTTAATATCAGTTGTTGAGGATTCCAGGTGAAGCGCACTTGCCCCTTATCGTCACTTACTATCAGTTTAGAGAAGACTCAGCGATGCAGAAAAAAAAATTGGTCATGGGATACGGGTTTTTAGGCGGACGAAGCAGCGGGCCTTTCGTTTTCATTAATTTATTTTATTGATTTTTTTTTGTTTTGTTATACAGAGACGAGGTCCCATAGACCTACCTTAGTAATTTATTTTTCTGATTTTTTTCTTACTTTAGAAAGAATCTAAGAATGCTTATAAGAGGGCAACTTCAACGAAGCTGTGTTAATGTCATGGTTCATTGAGTCGATGCTATTAGACTAGTTTGTTGAACACCATACTTTCACTTATTTAGCCCTAAACTAAAACTTTGCGAAAAGTCATGTAAATACCTTGATGCTAAGAAACGGAATAGTTGGACCCCTTTTTTATTTTTTAGTTCTTTGAAATCAGTCAATAGAAATTAACAAATTAAAATTAGTAGCTATGTAGGTATAACCCCAGGTTCTCTAGCACATACCATACTCAACTGAAGGTTCGAATCCCGATCGTGATAATTTAATTGTGTTGTGCGTGCATTGATGCTGTATCATACTTATTTAGATATTTTATTTATTTAGTTTGCCAACATTTGTGTACAACAAAGCTTAATTATGCTTACTTAATTCTAAATACCTATACTATATATATTAAAAACTAGATTAGACATAAGTACATTTTTCGATATATACGAGTATATTCCAACCAACCCGCATACATAATGCGTACCGACCCGTTGCTTGGGTCAAACGAATTCCGCTGATTTAAGGATTTTTTTCCTAACTGTAGTAATTTGATTGCAACAATATTAATATGTGTCATAATTAATAATTATTTATATGTAAACCTACTAAAGGCTGTACCCTGTACCCTGAACCCCGTGACGAAATTCCAAAAAAAATCTTTAACATAAATCTTGTCCTGACTATTACAAACACAACAAAAAAGGAATTATCTAATTAGGTGCAGCCGTTTTGATGTTCTGGGCGTACAAACATTTAGGCTATTGATTTTTATAAATATAGATAAAGTGAAATAGGTACAACATCAACGGGTAATACAATATTAAAGGTAGTTCTGATGATAATGCGTGTCATAAATGCTATCCTCCAAGGGGTATGTAGAGAAACAGTAAAGTTCTTTCAAGTTAAATAAAGTGAATTAAAAAAATGATATTTATTTATGAATTACAATTTCGCCCACTTTTGTTGCCGCATGTAATTCGGTCGACCCTGAATTCCCGAAGGAAGTACCTACATGCTTTCCCCGTATAAAAAATAGGCTAATTCTGTTCAGGCCCTACAGGGCTAAGACGAGTGGCAAACGCTCCCCCTGTTTATTCGTAATTCGTCGTTACAATGCGCACACCCTGCTGTTTTTTCACTAGCAATTTGTACACAGTACATACCTACACTACCGTGGTACATAGCAGTGTAAGACGAATTACGAATAGACAGGGAGTGAGCGTATACCACTTGTCTAGGCTCTAACATTTTTCTTTATTAACGTGGAAAGGAATGCGCCCAGCAGTAGGATGTTTACAGGCTGCTGATGTTCATGATGATGAATATAATGTGTCGTGGTCATATAATTTGCCATATCATGAAATGCTCAAAATATATCATAAAATAATCATGTTCTAACCTAACCTAATCATGAAGTGGCCGCGCATTTCATGATATGCCCAATATTATGATACTTATGGCCACGACGACATAATAATATGTTTTATTGTAACTTTATAACCAAATTATATAATCTTTGGATTTTATTACTTTAGATAGGTAGTTTTTAGGTAAGTATGTATTTTTTCTTGTTTTTTGGAGACACTTATTTAAAGTAAGTAAATCTTATAATAATTATGATTGTGTCAATATATTTTTTGTTTGGATTTTATTTTATTAGGTAGTTTTATTATTATTTCTGTTTTTTTTTGAGATCTTTTATTAATTATTGTGTCAAAATATTTTTTTCTTTATTTCAACCGTAGCTATGTTCATAAATATAAACTTAATTATATACCTTTGAGGCATAATAGACTACAGGCGACTACTGCAAACGCCTAAGTGATTGCCCGTGATCTAAGTTATTGTAAACCTTGCGGCACCACAAATCAGTGCGCGACAAATTGCTTTGCGATGTAGTGTCTAGTCTATACCTCAATGTTATATACCTACCTTTGTTATTTGCAAATTGTCTTGTGTTATAGAGAATAAGATGTATCGCTATTAGTATAAGGTAATTAATTATATTCCATTTATTAACAATAGCTTACGATTTTTATTATTCCCTTATTTTTAAAGATATAAGGTATCTAGAAAGTAAAAAGATAAAAAGACTACCTCGTGTGGGAACACCTTAATGCTATATCCCTTATTTAATAAAAACGATTTGCCTGAGATGAAACATAAACCGCCAACCTCGCTATCTAAGTACTCACCTTTTTACAAGCATGTATGTCTTGTTCGGGTGGAAGTTTGCAACTCAATTTTGATCCACTTCCCGGTTACCGATTGAGCTGAAAGGAGGACGGGCAAAAATGTATGGAAGCCAGCCTGGGAACCAATAACAACATGCAATATATCATTAGAAATGTTCGTCATGGCAGGAAGTCCCAAATCGCTGTGTGAAAAAACTTATAGCGAAATAAAGTCAGACTTGAGCAAAAAATCTGACATCCCACCGTAACAAAAGTTAAAGAAGGTATATAAAAAAACATTTCCATTGATATAAAGCATGTATTGGTTCCTAGGCTATAATGCCCGTTCTCATTTTGCATACATATGTAAATCACGTGACAATGCAATATTATGATCACACGGTGCTGATCTGATGATGGAGCTGGAAGGTGGCCATAGGAACTTCGCAATGAAACAACACAACCTAACCTCATCGACTTTGGGCTCGTTTGAATTGTCTTGACGAGTATTTTGTCTTTCAATGGTAACCAGGGTCTGATGATGGAGCTGGAAGGTGGTTATAGGAACTCTGTAATGAAACGACGCAACCTCATCGAGTTTCGGCTCGTTTCATTCGTCTTGACGAATACTTTTCTTTTTAGATGGTTACTAGGGTATGATCTGATGATGGAGCTGGAAGGTAGTCCTAGGAACTCAGTAAAGAAACGACGCAACCCCATCGAGTCTCGGCTCGTTTGATTCGTCTTGACGAGTACTATGGTGCTAGATGGTAACCAGGGTCTGATGATGGAGCTGGAAGGTCGCCATAGGAACTCGGTATTTAAGCGACACAACCGCGTCGAGTTTGATTCGTCTTTTATGAGGGACAGGTAGGTATTTTTTTAAATGTAGTTATGGCATGTATTAATGCCATGCCGTCCTTCAGGGGCATGGGGAGGGGGAGTGGACTGTTTTTGAAGGGTGGTGAGTGGTGGTGGTTTGGTGGACGTGAATAAATTTTGTATACATAAATATTTGTATTCAGTGAGATGAACAGATGAAAAACGTGTTCAGGGATAACTAAGAAGTAAAAAATTAATTAAAAGTAAAAATCCTTTTTAAAAAACAAGCTTTTTGTTATTGCCCTAAAAATAAAAATAATAAACCTTTACTTTAAAACTTTTACTATCAACTTATAACGTCATTACACAATTTATATGATATGAAAGGTTCTTGCGAGATTTTCTATACAAATAAATAAACAAGTAAGGTGAGGTGGGGTTAGTCTAACATAGTTTTCTCCCAGTCAGAATAGATTCGATTTCATTGCTAAATTATTTGTTCTACCTTTGAACTAAAGAGGACACTGATAGAAAGAGATCATAAATTTCCATATAAATGTGAATATATTTCTGTTAATGTTTCCAAAACGGTTATAATAAATAAAATAGTTATTAAGTAAAACTGTTAGTCTTCCCCCATCAAATGGGGTAAGACTAACAGTAACGAATTTTCTTTGAAAACATAGACTTTTGTTGTATTTGATTAAAAATAATAAAAGCAAAATTTACATAAAATATAATTGGAACTCTACACAAAGGAAAACTATTCAATTTTGTACAAAATCTTTGTTTGTAATGATTTGGGGTAAGACTAACATATAAACGGAATCAAAGGTAAACAACCTGTGTCATTGACAAGATATTTGTAGTTTTTAATTTTCATTATTAGATATAAATAATTAGACAGAGTTAGTGTAAATCGAAGAAAATTTTATTGAATCAACACATTATTGCAAAAGAAACAGATTTATATAAAGTAGGTATTTTTTGTTTTTGCATTGCTTACATAATAAGAAAGTATTGTTCTTAGTAGTAGGTAATCATAATATATTTATTGACAGTTTTTAAAACTTAATATAGTATCTAATCGATTGGAACTTTTGCTTAATTTAAAATAACTACTTTCGTCATGGTACTACAAATTATGGCCCGTGTTATTAAGTCTTGAAAACGTGATACTCTTAACTTTTACTTAAAATCAAATCTTATTGATCGGTAGGAAATTTTGCTTAAATTAAAATAACAACTTTCGTTATTGTATGACAATTATGGCACTTAGTATTATAAAGTCTTTAAAACGTGATAACTTCTCAACTTTTACTTAAAATCAAATCTTATAGATCGATAGGAACTTTGCTTAAATTAAAATAACAACTTTCGTCATGGTACGACAATTATGGCACCTATTATTAATATTATATTATATTATTATTTATATTCATTTTCAATAATAAAAATTGCATTGTGAATGCAAAAAAGAAAATATAATTGTTCTACAATGTTGTCAAAAAAATATTTTATTCGGAACAAAAATACCTCAACTAAAATGTTTATCACATCTGACTTGGGGGAAGACTAACATACGATAGACTTGCCTCGATAAAACTGATAGCCTTACCCCACTTGTATGTTTCTAGGTTATGTTTTTGTGTAGCTGAATATTACATTAATCCCTTTGTTTCCGAAACGTTCAATTGACACAATAAACATAAATCTCTACTATTATTTATGCTACTTACGATCAGAACACTTTTATTGCTACACTTTTACTGGAAAAATTTCATAAAAACGACGACACAACAATCTACGATTATTTTTTTCACACCTGTCAAAATTTAATGTCGCTATGTTGGCAAAACTGACGAGTATCAGCGACATCTACATGTTGAATTGAGATTGTTTACACGTTAACTGTTTTATCGACATTAAGAACTAGACAAGAAAGCTATACCTAACGAGATATCTTGAAGTGTTAGTCTTTCCCCGGTGTTAGTGTTACCCCACCTTATACTTATGAAATAACTTGATGTGATTGATTTTAACTATTAAAATTTTCAATCTAAGAAAATACGAGTAGTTACTTACTTAAATCATATAAATTGTGTAATGACGTTATAAGTTGATAGTAAAAGTTTTAAAGTAAAAGTTTTTTTTAGCGCATTTCATTAAAAACCATTGACGTACATTATAACTCAATGATAAAGCTTGTTTTTTATAAAGGTTTTTCACTTTTAATTTTTTTAAAGTGCTACTTTTGTTTCAATACTAAAGCATTGTAAATGCAAAACACCAATTAAAAATATTCTATCCTGTTTTGTCCGTGTCGCGTGGCGGTGAAAGAATACTGCCACCCCCTCTCTTCCCTTGGGTGTCGCTAAAGGCGACTAACGGACTAAATGCTGCATATACTTGCAACAGCATAGAGCGGCGATGGGCTCACTACCTGTCACGCTGAGCACAAGTGCAGTCGCTATTTGGTGAAAAGTGGATTACGGCAGAGGACATATTGCTTTTGCTGTCCTCATTGCTTTTGTCTCTGAGTAACCCTGTCGTAAAGTCGTGATTATAAAGTAGGTAGGTATATATGTATCCTGTTATAACTACTACCTATACATAACTATACTATAGATATAACCATATCAGTGTACATAGGTAAGTGAAAAGTTGTGTTGTGTATTAATATAAAATATACAGACAGGTAAGTAGGGAATCATACATAATCATCAAAAGGCTCGACAGAGACGGGTTTTTTCATTCACGGCCAAGACCCGAGACCGAGAGCGGAGACCGAGATTAGAAAAATTGTGAAGAAAATTTAAATGCTCTTATGTAACTGTTTAATACTGTAGGTACCTACTGTTTAAGAAAAACTTACTGTTTTAATAATCAAAGTTAAATAACATTATATCATAGCATAGAAAACCAAGTTCTCAGCATGTTCACCCTTCAATGAGTGTCTGCCTCTCATTGTAAGTACACACGGCGTCAGATCAACCTACCCAAAACTAAAATTTCTACAATCAATTTTGAACTTTATCGTAGGTTCTAAGGATCAATATTCATTGGAGAAATTTGACAGATTAGGGTAGGTTGATCTGACGCCGTATGTACAACTGTCCAGCTTTGCTAAAGAGTTGTTCATTTCCTACACTGTACGCGGCGCTGATATAATAACTTATTGTTGCACGGGTCGGGCCCTCTGTCTCCTAACTCACCCGTCTTTTGCCATTCGGGGGGGGGGGGGGGGAGCAGGACATCGAAACCCGGTCCATTTTTTAAAAACCCGGGATTCGGGTTTTTTTGTAGTCAAAACCCGGGTACCCAGATTTTTCGAGCTTTTTCGGTCTTTTTGATATTTTTTTTAAATATGAGGAAACTGTATTGTAGTATGGATTTTCTAAGTCAATACGAGTAGGTACCTATATAAAACAAGGGTAGGATTCATATCAATTAAACAGTACTTTCAAAATCACAAAAATATTTTTAATAGGTATTAAAAAGTCAGGATGAGAGTTGCACAGAGATCCATGGAGCGTGCCATGCTCGGCATCAAGCTTATGGACCGTGTTCCCAACATCGAGATTTGAAGTCGAACAAAGGTCAAAGATGTTGGGAATCGTATAATGGAACTAAAATGGAGCTGGGCAGGACACCTGGCAAGGCAAGGTGATGACAGGTGGAGTAAGGCGCTAACTGAATGGCGTCCAAGAACTGGACACAGAAACGTCGGTCGTCCTGCGGCAAGATGGGCAGACGATGTGGCGAACATCGCGGGCAAGACCTGGCTGAGATTGGCACGGGACCGTCAACAGTGGCACATACGAAGAGAGGCCTATACCCAGCAGTGGGTGAAGTCAGGCTGTGGATGATGATGATGATGATTAAAAAGTCTTTTAGACAATGAGTAATTGTTCAAAACATATGTATATATAAAATACAGAAATATCTAGTATGTATGTAGCTAGTAATTATTTTTGATCACAGACTCACGCAGATCAAATTATTTATATTAATTTAGTCTTTTGGTAATAGTCAGTTCTTATACTGCTAATAATTATAATATGCTGAAGACTATTTTTGATACAAATATAAAAATATTTTTAAATTATTAAACTCTTTTATTAACATTAACAATAAATTCGTTTTAGTAGCTAACTTACTCGTATGAAGTAGGTATCACAAGTATTAGAATAAAAATTTTAATTTAAGTCTTTCAGTAATAATCAGTTTTTCTCCTAACTAAAAATCTGCTAAAGACTATTATAAAACTTATTTTAACTTGAATTAAACTTTTTTCTTAACATTAACAATAAATTCGTCTAGTGGCTAACTAACGCGTAAGAAGGCAGATTTTTTTATGTGAAACGTCATAGTGACTGTATCCTGCCTGGTGGTAAGCAGCCGATGCAGTCCAAAATAACGGAGCGCTCCTCACCGTGGAACAAGCTAATGAAACAAGCACGGTTACAAGCGCACCCATTCATGATGACGGCCTGCATAAATGCCGTTTCAAGCCCCGCTTAAAAGACCCGGGACTATAAGAGCTAGAAAACACATGCGTCTAGCCGAATGGTCTTACAGAGGAACGACTTGCCAATTTTTTTGGTACGAGTGCTGATAGTCTGCACAGTATGATGGTGGTTCCTAAGATCAGCACGTGTAGTCCGGGACAGGAAAGGAGAGGGCGGGATTAGATCAAAAAGTTCTTCAGAATACTCTCCGTAGTAATTTCGGTAGAAGACACTGAGAGAAGCAATGTCTCTACGCAGCTGGAGGTCCTCAAAAGAGGCTGTTACCTCAGCATCTCCAATAATGCGTACTCGCCTTTGCAGTTTATCAAGAGCATTTAGCGGGGCCGTCCCATAGATGGGAACAATACTCCATACTCCATCGCACCTGACTCTTGTACAGCAAACAGCGCTGCTAGGGAATGAAAAACCGCCTCACCTTATTGAGAATACCCAACTTACGGGAGGCAGTTAAAATAACACTCTCGATGTAGATTTTGGATTCAGTTTCTGGCCGATGTCCATGCCAAGAATGCTGAGGTCCACTGAAATGGGTAAAGGAGAGTTCTGAAGAGAGGGAGGATGACTGACGAAACAAAATGGCGAGTCACTCGCAGTCGCTGCTCACCGCTCCCGTTGCGTGTCAACAACGCGACGACGCATCTTGCCTCCGTTTTTCATTCCGTTTATGTCATTTCTGATCTGAGTCAAACGCACGAATAACGTGCAACTTGCTTTATTAATTTAATCTTTTTCGCACAAATAAACTACTGTAGTTAATTAGGTCAAGCAGAAATTATTAGTGCCTAGTGCAAAAAAAGTTAACAGAGAAGTAAACTTCATTAACTTGTTTGTATCTTTGATTACATACAAAGGTTTGTATGTAGTGAGATACAATGGCGTTAGGTATTTTTTGACCGTGTTCAATCAAGGAGATCATTTCGAAAAGGCGTAAATATACTTATGATACAAATAATTACCGACAAGAAAACGATTGTAAAAAAGCTCGAAAAACCCGAAAAACCCGAAAACCCGGTTTTTTGATTTTCAAAACCCGGGTTTTTTGCAACCCAGAAAACCCGAAAAACCCGGGATTTTTCGGGTCGGGTAAACCCGGGTTCGATGCCCTAGTGGGTTTTAACCAGTTTCAACCAGTCCCGTATACGTTTTCGTGGTTTCCACTTCCCCAAGGAGCCTCGTTCCCGTGCTGAGAAGTATTTTTTCTGGCCATTAAAAAAAAGGCCTAAACGAAACGCTTTGAGTGGCAGAGTGTGTTCAAAAACCTTAAATTGGTTACTGCCATACGAAAATAAAACTAAGTATTGTATTTTTCCCTGACTTTAAAGGAAAACTATGATAGCATGATTAGATTTAGTAAATTTTGAGCTATTTTGTGTATATTTATACATAAGTAAAATTTTTTTTTTTAATTTTGACGGTTCAAAGCCAGACCTCGGTAGCCAAGTGGTTAAGGCAGCCGCCCGGAATGCGGAAGGTGCGTGGTTCGATTCCCGCCTGAGGTTGTCGTCTTTTTTCAGTGTTTAAAATTTTACTTAAGTATATTTAAGCGTTAATAAAACGCTAAAACATATAAACACAATAATCTTTAAACGCAGCTTCATCTTAACCGAATGTTCAAATATTTGTAAAAATATTTCTTTCGGATCTCAGACGTGAAAACTTCTAAGATTTGATGAAGCAATGTTGACTAAAAACATAAGCATCAAGCACTGACAAATTTCGACGGTTGAAAGCCAGACCTCGGTAGCCAAGTGGTTAAGGCAGCCGCCCGGAATGCGGAAGGTGCGTGGTTCGATTCCCGCCTGAGGTTGTCGTCTTTTTTCAGTGTTTAAAATTTTACTTAAGTATATTTAAGCGGTGATAAAACGCTAAAATATAAAAAAAAAACAATAATATTTATACATTCTCAAAAACAAACAGGTCCAAAATGGTCATTGTTCTTTATTTCTTGTGACTTATTTATTATGCCCACCATAAACACAAACAACGAATAAACATGTAGAATTTATAACATTGTTTACAGAGATATTCCGGTCAAGGTTCGAGTCCTGGGAAGATGGTATAAAATGAAAAAAAATTAATTGAATGCAGTTTTCATTTAATCTAAAATCAAGTAATGGTTCTTAAGATGCCCCCCTATCTTCCCTATTTCTTATAGATTTGATTTCTATCTACTGAGCCATTTGGATTGATCACCCTGTATACCGGGTGAAACACAACAGCAACGAGAGCCAATGCTTGGAATAAGAATCAAAGTGTAAGCATATTGGTGCTAGTGGCGTAAAAATGATTATGCGTATTTATGCAATTATCGATTACTTACGAGTATAAAACCACTTCAGATGTTTCCTTCACAAATTATTATAATTGAAAACTATTCGATGCATCGCCTGCGTCTAATAACGACCAACGGACGTTTGTGCTGTAAAGTTCTATTAAGCGGAATGATTTGAAAACGTAAAAGTGAATCGCTTCATTTTCAACTGCGTGCAGACTCAACAAATGACGTTAGGAAGAATACAGTAATTGAACAGAATGTTATTATATTCCGTTGTACGCTAAATAAGCTCACTTTTTTTTCTTACAGAACAGTGCGATGTTGGAGCCGGCATTTGTTTAATACTACATTTTCACATGCGTGCTCGCTATACTCGTTTCGCCATTCGACGATATGTTCGACGAAACATTCGCCATCCTTAAACTGACGAGTGACTGCTTACACATTCGCATGTATTCTTTTCTACTTACACTTGCAAGAATTGATGACGTCTACGTTTTAGCAGCATCCGCGTGTCAATGATTATTAATAAATAATTTTTTGCTTATTTTTGTTTCGAATTTATTTTGGAAACCAAACCAAATAACTGGATGAGCTTGGTAATGTTCCAAAAACATTAGAACTCTGTCGTTACTTTAATCCATTTTAATATACAGCATGTGTTGCTTGATCAACAATAAAAATACAATGAGCGAGAGAGCGAATGTGTAAACACTAAGTTCGCCTCGTCACTCGTGCCCTTTGACTCGCGTCCAACAAACCGCTCCGAACGCGAGCGTCACGAGCGGGGAGCGTGCGTTTACACAATCACGCACGCACCTCCCTTCTCTCGAGTTGTTTTTTTAAGATACTAAGCCTGTAAACGAGCATAGGAGGGCGGGCGCCTTTTTTATCTACTCGTACATTAAGGAAGCGCTTGGCCTTGACATTCATCTCACCTGATGGTAAAGTTTCGATAAAGCCGAAGGTGGAAGCGCCTTTCACTCAGAATTCTGAACCACTGAAGAGCTGGCTATCTTATCTTATAACTGTCGGCAGCGACAGCGGCGATTGGCTCACCACCTGTCAAGCTGAGCACAGTGCAGTCGTTATTTGGTGAAAAGGGACTATTGCAGAGGCCTGTTTTTGAGGTCGTCATTGCCTAGTCTCTGACTAACCCTTCGGGGATGATAGTCGTGATTGTATGTTTGTCTAGTAGCGCATGGCACCGCGTTCCAGGTGTTAAGCTACTTCTGAGGCCTATCGTAAATCGACTCGCCGCATGCAACAGGTGCCAAAGAAACTTTCACAAACAGCCACGTGATCCACAGAAAAGAGGGTTTACACATTTCGGTTTTCCATACAAACTTCCGAGTCGAAATTTTTAAAAACCAATTAGCCAATTTTGATGAAACTTTGCATGCTAAAGTAAAACACAGGGATCTAAATAGTTTGTTGAAAACATTTTTAAAAAACGTTTATTTAACTGAGTTATTGCGATTTTATACTTTCTATAGTGGACTTTAAATCACAATAACTCAGCTTCTTCCTCCTTTAAAGTAGTAGGACCCCAAAAACAGTTTTTTTGGAATGAACTTTAGTAAGCTTAACTTAAAAAAAATTGGAACAGTTTTAAATGCAGTTTGTACAGTCGTCGCTGACGACGACGCAAAAACATACGTTTAGTTTATTAATTATTTTCTAAGGTTTACTCGATCACTACACATTGAATGTAAAACTTTTTTACGCATGAAAATCGCGTTTAATTAGTACATATAAAGATATCGTTTTGTAAGGTTTACGCGAGCACTAAAAATAATTAAAACTGCATTCAAAGAATATTTAAAAAAAATATATTGTAAAGCTTTCTTCTATCTGAAGAAAATAGTTCACCTAACGAATTGCTCAAAATGAGACCCATGAGTTATGGTGAATATTTAAAATAATATTTTGAACTTCGGTTTTTAATTCCTCTACTGACTCGTAGTTAAGTAAACTATTTTAGAGAGTGAGTAAGCATTACAATAAAAAAATATTTCACCGGTTCAATTCCTAGCTCAAGCATGTGTGATTTTACAAAAAAACTATAAATGCAGTTTTAATTATTTTTTTAAAATAAAGGAAAGTTTCCTTTTAGTAAAATTTGCCATTATCAATATACTAATAAGGGTACTTTTTCTTAATCGAATGTTTAAATATTTGTAAAAATATTTCTTTCGTATCTCAGAGGTGAAAACTTCTAAGATTTGATGAAGCAATGTTGACTAAAAACATAAGCATCAAGCACTGACAAATTTCGACGGGTGAAAACCAGACCTCGGTAACCAGCCAAGTGGTTAAGGCAGCCGCCCGGAATGCGAAAGGTGTGTAGTTCGATTCCCGCCTGAGGTTGTCGTCTTTTCTCAGTGTTTAAAATTTTACTTAAGTATATTCAAGCGTTAATAAAACGCTAAAATATATAAAAAACATTCAGTATCATAAATTTCCCATTTTCATAGGGGAATAAGCATGTGACAATATCTAATGAAGTTATTTAATTGAAAAAAAACAGGTTATGCTCTTTCCACAGTACCGTTTAACTTTTATAGTCAAAGCGTTTAACCAGGTTATTCATAAAACAATAAATAGATGATTAAAATAAAAAATGTTTTTACTTGAAACGAACTTCTAACAAAGTATTATTAAGTACCTACGTGCGTCAGTAAAAAACATATATTATTCGATTTTTTATTTACTCGTTAGGCATTGATCAGACGTAAAAATAAAATCGTGGGACGCATGAAATTTCTATCAACAGTCAACCGTACATAATATAAATGCTCATTACACATTTTACAGGTTAAGCTACGCCCCACGACTTTATTTTTACGTCTGATCAATGCCCTATGGTTTAATGCTTTAAGCCTAGACCTAATGAGGAGAGTAGTGTGATGACTGGTGCCTAGGAAATTTTTAATTATTTTGTAGTTTTAAGTCTTGGATGAATGATTGGCCTCGCTGCGCTCGTCTAGATACCGCGCTACCTATATAAACTACAGCTCCGTAAATGCGGCAACTCATTATTGTAGTGTGTTTATGACAATATGCAAGGATGCTAGTGTGCGTGAAAAATTTGTTGCCAGCTTCTCAACTGTTACCCGAGTTAATGGGATAAATATTTTTGCTGTGATGTATTACTTAAGTTGCTGGTTATAAATGTAGCACAGAAAATATTTAAAAATTAACAATTAAAAGCGAATATGTATCAATATAATTGTATATATTATTATGTAGGTTAGACGTAGGTTTCTTCTGTAAAAAATGGTAGGTATGCATAGCAATGATTAGACTTCATTTTTTTAGTAGTTCTTTTTTATTACTACCAACTCCTTTCTTCTCTTGGGTATCGTAAAAGGCGACTAACGGACTAAAGACTGCACATACATCCAACAGCATAGAGCAACTATGGGCTCATCAAAATAATACTACCAACCCCTCACTTTTCTTCGATGTCGTAAAAGGGGACTAACGGACTAAAGGCTGCACATACATCCAACAGCATAGAGCGACGATGGGTTATTAAAAATAACACTACCAACCCCTCCCTTCCATTGTGTCTTGTAAACGGCGACTAATGGACTAAAGACTGCACATACATACAACAGCATACAGCGGCGATGGGCTCATCAAAATAATACTACCAACCCCTCTCTTCCCTTTGGTGTCGTAAAAGCGACTAACGGGCTAAAGGCTCACCACCTAAGTACATGTGCAGACTGTGCAGTTGTTTCTTGCTGAAGCGTGGACTGTGTGGGCGTGGTCTGTGTTGTCCATAAATTCAAATGATTACTAATTTTACCATAAACTTTAATAGTAACTATCTTAAAAAAGTTGTTGATCTAAGTAAACAGTAATAAGTCGAGTTTTTATTCATGATTATTCTACATATGACTAATTACTTTTTCGTCAATGTCATGTGCAAGACAATAATTAAAAAAAAAAAACTTTATTTCCCTAGGGCAAGAAAAGCTATTTTAGCCTCGCTTTATAACGCTACAATGACGGTTTTTTGAGCAAGAGGAGTTAAAATATTATTTCAAACATTGTCTATGAATTTTTTCAAAACGAATACGTCAGTGATTTGCCGGTGGCGGCACTGACACTGAGAGCATTATCACTGACTAGTGGGGATGCGTTCATAGAGAATGTATGAAAAACACTGTGCCGGTACTGTGTCGGAACTGTGGCTTAACTGATATGTGTGAAGCAACCTTTAACCTATAATATTACCCGAATCATAAGCTATACACCTGTTCTCAGTTTCATTTATTTATTTATTTATTTATTCATGTTTTCTTACAAGCTAACAGATATTAATATCCAAAACGCTTCATTAAAATCCGTCCAGCGGTTTTTGTGTAATGCGCGTCAAACAAACAGACAGACATAAATTCCAAAAATGATTCTAATGTCCACGTATCCTTCATCCCCTAGATTATGTTTTTCGCAAATATTTTCTATGTAAGTACAGACACGAAAAGTTTACATTTCAGGAACATAGGTCAAAGTGAAAAAAAATAGCTTTTCCATACTTGAGTCAATCAGCTGATTGCGCATTTTGTGTAGGGAAAAATAATAAATTTTCGACACATGTTCCTTATAGAAAGTTGTTCAGTTTCATCGGCAGAATCCCCTTGATATAGTGTCAGCTAACATTTTTACACCTTATTATACACAAATTTAAGTAAACGTGAAATAACATAGAACTAGGTTAAGTATTATAGTAACTTTGTAAGACAAATGAAATAGGTTACCTATATAATAAAAGACAATAACAATAAATTCACCTTATAAAAATCTCAACCACGGAGACTTTATTCTTGTATAAGCGGTAACACTGAATGGCGTTTATTGTTCATATTATTTTATGATGAAATTTCGAAATTATACGATATTTACTGATGGTATGTGATCCCTATGTGTCCTTCTTTTTTTAGAAGTATTATTTTTACACAGTTTTACTACGCAAACTTGCATTTTAGTTTGAGTTAAGCCCAAAATTGAATAAAACATTCGGTACGTACACTTCACCCACAAATGTCAGTGTGACTGGCTCGGGTACGCCGATTTCGGCGTAGTATTTGTTGCCGCATTTGACAAGTACGACGGAGGTATCTAGTCGAGCGCAGCGAGACCAATCATTAATCTAAGTTTTAAGTATTGTGGATGGGTCTACAATTCACTCTTATCCTTGTGCAATATCAATTTTGGAATCCTCTATAAAATCTCACTTCTAATATCATGCCATCATTTAATTTGGTTCACAACTTCTTTATTTATAATATAAATCAAACTATAAAGATATAAAAGGGTTAGCCTATGGCTCTACCAAACCTTCGTAAGCAATCTTCTTTTCCAAGATAATGACAATCACTTCACCATATTTAAATCTGTTACTGACAGTTACTCTTTTTAACTTAAAACTAAAGCCTGCCAGAAACTTACCATAGACATAAAATTCTCCCAAATCTATATTCCAACATCCCTTCTGAATTTTATATCTATTAGAATTAGCATAACAACACTTATAACTCCCCATCAACTCCTTTACAACCCAACTCAATATCTTCAAAAAACTCTCATTATTACCAACACTAACTCCAACATCTTCAAGGCTCATTATTTCCAACAGCTTCATCACCCCCTTCACCACCAATTATGTCATCAGTAACTTCACCCCTAATATTATCCATTTACTTGATTTATTTATCTATTTCTTATTTCGTCGTTTTGCAAGCAATTGCATAAACAATTTCCCAAGTTATGTTTCTCTCTAAAGAATTTATTTTTCTTCCGTCATCTTTACTTTTTTTAAATTTACCTACCTTTTACTCCAAAATATTTCCTCGAGCTTTTCTCTCATTATTACACATATCCCATCACACAAGAATTGAAGCCGCAGTGGAAGCGTGCTGGGCCCATAACCTATTGTGGATGGATCTACAATTCACTTCTTATCCGTGTGCAATATCAATTCCTCCGGGATTAGGAGCCTCTATAAAAATAAACTCACTTCTAATATCATGCTATCATTTAATTTGGTATACAACTTCTTTATAAATAAAATAAATCAAACTATAAATATACTGAATGCTCTAAGATATAAAAGGATTAGCCCATGTCTCTATCAAACGTCCAATCAACGAGGACATTTGTTGTATGGAGACTTCCGAAAAATTCCTCTGCCTCTGAAATTTGGCATTGTGTTGAAGTTAGGTAACACAGATTACAGATGTACAATAATCCAACAAAATTTGTTCGGTATTTTTACCAAAACATGAAAATCGCTTATAACTCTCTGTGAATATTTCCTCAGGCTGAAATTCTTTCTGTATACGTACGTATGTACTAGTTAGAATAAGTGTATCAAAGAATCCAACATTTTTTCCATTTCAGAGAAAACCAAATTTTAATTTTTAACATTTTCCACTATAACTTCCACTGAAAAATTGCTCCGTCCATTTTTATTTTTTAATATGTTTTTATATAATTAAATACACAGCTTTGTTTAGTAATCCAATAAATTTTCCATTTCAAACACATTTTTTTGATTTTTGCTTAATAACGTATTGAGAAAAATTGCTCCGTCGATTTTTGTACCCTTAATAGTCATATTATTTTATATTTAAACAGATTTATTAATAATCCAACAAATTTTCGAGCGATTAGTATTTTTTACGAAATTATTATGTTCGCTGATTTATCTTGACCGCTCGGAGCTGCTTTGCCCGCACTTGCTAGGCAATTTTTTATCTTTTACGCACAGCACAGAGAATATACACAACGATGTACAACTGGACGCTAAGAAATTAGCTTTTAAAAGGAATATTTATTACCTAATGCGTTTCAAAAAAACGTTTGATACTTGTACAATATGCAAAAAAGGTCAACAAGCAGGTAGGTACGTATAATAATGTTTAAACAGACACCTACTACCTAAAGAGATTAAAGGGTTGACCTTCATTTGACCGCTTGCTCGGAGCTGCTTTGCCACGCACTATTTTGTTTGGTGGCCAGCTACCGTTATTTATATTTACATTATTTACATTGTTTTTTCTTAATCCATTGTCTTTATAACTGATTGTATAATTTGGTAACGACATGTTGTTTTGTAAATGTCGTTACTTCTATATTATTTTAAAGCTGTGGAGTTTCTTGTGCCCGTTCTTCTCCACAGCTAAAAGACTTCCTGAATGGGTGGGGTGGGTGGGTGGGTTCCTATGCCTATCCATCCAACCATAAAAAAATAAATTTAGACGATTCAAAATGCTTAATTTAAGCTTACTGAATAAAGATATATATATATTGATATGTCGCGTCCACACGCTTGGCAAACCTCAAGAATCCGTCACAAATTCAAACGTGTGTATAGAGCGATTGGCTTGGTTTGCAAGCGCTTGTAGCCGATCTGTCATGTGTTGGTTTTTTATCACAAATCAAAGGGAATTTTCCGCAAGCGCTTGCGCAGCGTCCACACGTTTGTGCGTACTCAAAGTATTCACAGACGATAAAACTTGGTTGGGACCGGACCACGAACATGGTGCGCTCCGAAATAACCATATTCGATCGTGTGGCGCACGATCCGCCGGATATTATTATTATTAGTATCGGTACGGCTGGATCGGAGCGCTTGCACATCGAACGCGGTGCGTTCCGATCCGATCCGATTTGTTCGTGTGAACGATGGCGCAGCGAACCATTTGTCGGTCTAGTCCATACAGTAACTTTATTTATTATTATACTGGTCTAGTCGCTATTGTGCCACCGTACGCGCAATACGTCGCGACGTGTTCTCAGACATAGATTCGGTTTGGAGCAACTCCAAAAAGACATCAGATGCACGCAATCAAGCGTTTCAAATACTTTTAGAAAAATGTAGAAATATGATCCCCTTGCGACTATTACACAAAATCCAACAATTCAATGAACATTTCATTGTATTTTTAATACAATGAAATGTCTATGTCGCGGCCTATCCGCCGCGGACTGTGAGCGCGCGTTACGCAGTTTATCGTTTTTCCATTAAAAAATAAAAATGGCGGAGCAATTTTTCAGTGGAAGTTATACTGGAAAATGTTAAAAGTTAAAATTTGGGGTTCTCTGAAATGGAAAAAAATTTGGATTCTTTAGCACACTTATTCTAACTAGTACATACGTACGTATACAGAAAGAATTTCAGCCTGAGGAAAAATACCTAACTTCTCGTAACAAATTTTGTTGGATTATTGTACATCTGTAATCTGTATTAAGTACCTAACTTCATCACATGCCAAATTTCAGAGGCAGAGGAATTTTTCGGGTTACAAAAGCCCCGTTGATTGGGCTAAATCTTCTTTCCAAGATAATGATAATCACTTCACCATATTTAAATCTGTTCCTGACAGTTATTTTTTTAACTCAAAACTAAAACCTGCGAGTAAATACCATAGACATAAAATTCTCCAAAATCTATATTCTAACATTATATAGTACATTATTTACATCATCATTCTTAGAGCATTAAATGCTCTAAGCATCATCATCCTTCTTTTCAATAAAACCGTCTAACTTAAAAAAAATTACCTATTTTTATTAGAAGTGCTGAGGAAGAACTAAAGTGTTTCCAGTTTTTTCAAAAGCACTTTCTAGCACTGCCCGTTTTATTTTTCTGACCATTCTGTAATAAGACTTTTTTCAATGACTGGCTTATTATTTCTCTATGAGCTAGTCCCGTCTTGTCACAACAAGAAACAACGCAACGCAACGTCAGATTTTTCCAAAAATTTCTTTCTTGAATAGTTTGCCTGCGCAACAGTAATCAATCACTATTAATTTGAGTTATTTTTATTTGTTCGTGGATTAATAACACCACCGATATTTACACGACGTATCCTATTTACGACGTTGACATTGACTGTATTTTCAGTATAATTATAAGAGTGAGGTTCTGTTGTAAAGCTTTAAAAATGAGTACTATAGTCCAAACAGTATTAGGGGACATTGACTCGGATCAACTTGGACGCACTCTCACCCACGAGCATTTGTCAATGGAGCTTGAGCATTTCTATCGTAAACCTCCTACGCGAATGACGAACATAGATGTTTCTAACTTAACTACAGTGGGTTATGTGAGGCAATTTCCTTACAGTTCTATGAGTAATCTTGTGCTTAATGATGAAGATGCAGAGAAAGCTGTTTTAAGTGATGTTTTCATCTATAAGGAAGTCGGGGGTGGTGCAATAGTTGAAAACTCTACCGTAGGGCTGGGAAGAGATTTAAATTTCTGCAAAAATGTGTCAGAGGAAACCGGAGTACACGTGATAGCCGGTACTGGCTACTACATTGCTGATACACAACCGGCCGACTATCTTCACCATAGTAAAGAAGAAATGTATAACTACATGCTGAAAGAGTTGACGGAAGGTTGCATTCAAAATTGCGATATAAAAGCTGGCTTTATGGGAGAGATTGCTAGCGTTTGGCCTCTGAGAGACTCCGAAATCAAAGCTATAAAGGCAGCAGGTGAAGTTCAAGAAAAGGTTGGCTGTGGGGTGAGCTTCCATCCTTATCATGTCTCTAAAGCGCCTTTCGAGATCATTCGACTATATTTAGAGGCCGGGGGTGCAGCTGACAAAGCTGCCATGTCACACCTGGACCTTTTGGAGAATGAAAAACTTCAGGAATTTTCTGAACTAGGCACATACTGTCAGTTCGCCCTGTTTGGGACCGAAGTGTCCTACTATCAGCTTGATGTAGAAACCGATATGCCTTCGGATGCGAAGAGAATTGACATGATCAGACAGCTGGTCGACGCGGGGAAGGAAAGTAGGGTTCTCATGTCCCATGACATCCACTCGAAACATAGACTAACAACCTATGGCGGGCATGGTTATTCTCACATCATGGACAACGTCATTCCAAAAATGAAGACCAAAGGGTTTTCTTTGTCGACGATTGACAAGATTACCATTGAGAACCCAGCAAAATGGCTGGAAATGAATTCTTAAATTCTGTATAATATACTAAGTGATATTCCTCGACGCAAAAAAGGGTGTGATAGAAAAATGGACCAATAAGGGACAATTAATTGCAGATTACTCATCCTAGGTAATAAACAAATATTTGTATTCATAGCTTATTGTTTGTTTGTCGTTTCGATTTTATGTATAATTTTACTATACAACACTGTTAATTACAAAGTTAATAATTTGCAATTTGCTAAGTATAACTATCTAGTGACAAATGAAAATTCAGAAATATGTTCAAAAATAACAATGAAAAAATAATCGCACGTGTCATGCCAAAACGGGTCCACATCTAAATCAGTCAGTCACAGTCAAAGTCAAACACTATAAACCTTTACAGGTACTATTGACGACAAAAAATATGTTTATATTTACTTAATTATCAAAATCAAAACTATGTCATAGGAACATTTTTCAACACCATTTCTTTTATTTGATGATACCATTTGAAATCGAGAGTTTAAATATTACGATCCAGTATTACGATATGACCAATATTACGATATAGCCACGAGATTTTAACCAAATTGTGATGTTTGGAATTTTGGATTTTATTACATTAGGTAGGTAGTTTTAGGTAGGTACTTAAGTATGTATTTTTTTTGTTTTTTGCAGATAATATTATCATAAAAAATTTATAATATGATTGTGTCAATATACCTATTATGTTTGGATTTTATTTCGATATTTATTTATAGACATCATACATTCCATCCGTGGCTCTGTTCCTAAATATAAACTTAATTATAAACCATTAAGATATTATGGACTACACTACAGGCGACACCGCGAGTTTTTGCGCACTGAGTTGCAGCTTGCAGCCCATGGGCACAGAATAAATAATAGTATTTAGTGCCCATGGGCACATTCAGTAATTGCGCTTTCGATATAAGCGATTGTGGACCTTGCGGCGCCACAAATCAGTGCGCAACAAATAGCTTCTCGGTGTTGTCTCTAGTCTATAATACCATTTCTGTTGCTCTCTTATTTCTCCGTGATTTGACTATTACATGTAGTGTGTGTTATTTTTAAACTATGACTACGGTTTGGCTACGAGGAATTAAGTTTCCTCGTGGCCAAATTAGTTTGGCATTTTAGTTTGGCCACGAGGAAAGGGGCCGTGATTTAGTACCTACCTTTGTTATTGCAAATTGTCGTTATTAGTTTTAATTAATTAATTATATTCCTTTTTTTAACAATAGCCTACGATTTTTATTATTCCCTCATTTATAAAGTAAAAAGAAAATAAGACCTACCTTAGGTGGGATTCCCTTATAGTCTTTTGTTTTATTTTTAAATACCTATACATTCAAAGATAAACGAATTGCCTGAGATGAAACTCGAACAGCAACCTAGCTATCAGAGCACATTGTTTACTCTACTTAAGATTCAATAGTAAAGCATTGTAAACAAATGCAAAACACCGATTAAAAATAATCTATCCTGTTTTACCCTTGTCGCGTAGCGGTGAAAGCATACTACCACCTATTGTACCACTCTCTTTCCTTGGGTGTCGCTAAAGGCGACTAACGGACTAAATGCTGCATATACTTGCAACAGCATAGAGCGGCGATGGGCTCACTACCCGTCACGCTGAGTACATGTGCAGTTGCTATTTGGTGAAAAGTGGACTGTGGCAGAGGACATGCTTTTGCTGTCCTTATTGCCCTGTCCCTATCTACTGACCTCAATAGATAGGGTATCGCAACTGGAACTACGGGTCCGGTTGTGTTTTCAGAGGTACTACGGGGTTCCGGTTCTAGCCCCCCGCTGGTCGTGCTCTAACCAGGCGCCTCCGGCGGGATCCGGACATGGGTTGGACTCGTAGTGGCGTGTGGTTAGCTGTAGAGCTTGGGAATGTTCGTTTGTCCTGGTATTGTGTGCCAGGACTTCCAAACTCGTGCACAGCGAGCGGGGCTTAGTAGCGGTCTCTGAGGGGCCAGAAGCGAAAAGTCCTGCGGGGAACGTGAGTTTCCCTTATAGTTGGCAGCTTTGTCCGGTGGTTTTCATTGGACATTGGTGTTGACATCTCCGGTACTAGTCTGGAGAACTAGTAGAGGCGGCCTCCTAGATGCCGTAGCCTCCGGTCCAGCCAGCCGCGTAGGACGTGGGAACTGGCTAGGCGCCCGGATGGGTTCCGAGAAGTGAGTGTGCTTACTACTCCGCTACCAAGGTGGACACTTGGGAGTCGACTTTAGAGTCGACGACCCTAGCAGTGGCAACTGCGAGTTGTGCCCTTCGTGCAACGAGAAGTGAGCGAGCTTGACAGCTCCGGTTACCTATCTGGACAATAGGCAGTGAACTACACGTGTTCACGGGGATACTCTCCTGAGACACTAGTCTTATGAGTACCGAATGAAGAGCGCGCTGCGGCGGGCACTAATTTGGCGTCAAGACCTAACGTTGGTGGTCTCCTGCGCGAGTGTTCTACTGGCGCAGGGACGTCTGGCACTTCTTGCATAACCTAACGGTTGGTCTCGAGGTGCCAGTACAAATAAACTTAGTGAAATTAGGAGAGGGGATGTCCTTATTGCCCTACCCTCGCGTGAGTTTCCCTTAAGTTGGCAGCTTTGTCCGGTGGTTCTCATTGGACATTGGTGTTGACATCTCCGGTACTAGTCTGCAGAATTAGTAGAGGCGGCCCCGTCTCCGGTCCAGCCAGCCGCGTAGGACGTGGGAACTGGCTAGGCGCCCGGATGGGTTCCGAGAAGTGAGTGTGCCTACTACTCCGCGACCAAGGTGGACACTTGGGAGTTGACTTTAGAGTCGACGACCCGAGCAGTGGCAACTGCGAGTTGTGCCCTTCGTGCAACGATAAGTGAGCGAGCATGACAGCTCTGGTTACCTATCTGGAAAATAGGCAGGGAACTACACGTGTTCACGGGGAAACTCTCCCGAGACACTAGTCTTATGAGTACCGAATGAAGAGCGCGCTTCGGCGGGCACTGATTTGGCTTCATGACCTAACGCAGATGGTCTCCTGCGCGATTAGTTTACTGGCGCAGGGACATCTGGCACTTCTCGTATAACCTAACAGTTGGTCTCGAAGTGCCAGTACAAATAAAACTTCGTGAAGTAAGGAGAGGGGATACCTTGCCCGTTAGCTAATGACTAGTGGTTATTACGACATAGTCGTACGTTATTGTAAGATACTAAAGCTGTGTCCCGCGGCTTCACCCGCGTTAATAAAGATAAAACCTACTAAAATATGATCCTCTTTCCGTTGTTGCAAAAATTTTCATTGATGCTCCCCTGCTATTGATCGGAGCGTGATGTTATAATAATATAGCTTATTAGCCTTCCTTAAGACGAAACACTACGTGGAAGTGGCATGCAAAATTCTCACACGAAACACAGATATAAAACAGAAAAACGACGTTTCGTAGTCACAGGGGACTTTTTCCTTCAGAACTGGACCAATTTCTATGTTTTTTTCAGCATCGGTTAAAGAAAGACATTTTCTACGTCTGTATGTTAATTTTTTTGCATACCACTTAAGCCCCAAGCGGCCAAATATTATGGTCGCACCTAAAAAAATTCGCTATGCCATTTATTTAACAACCAAGGAGCCTTAAAAATTTACCGAAATCACTCTGAAACTTCAAAGGAGAATTATTGTTCTAATTATAAATATCATTAGTATTGATTTTGCTTTGAAGTTCACTAAGAGACTTATGTCAGTTTAAGCGATCGCGCGGCACCCTCTTAATATTTGATGGTCCCATCTTCAGAACAATATTGTTCTGAGGTCCCATCCCATCCTCGACTGACGTATGTTATACTGATGTCAGTCAAATTCATCTCAACAAGTTAGATCGTCTCCTTAATAACTGCATACGGTTTATTTTTGGGTTGCGTATATACGACCACATCTCAGAGTTTCGGCATCAACTCAAATGGCTTCCTATTCGGGAGCGCAGGAAAGTGAGAGTTGTTTGTTTCCTTCACAACATCAATAACAATCCACTTACTCCAGATTACTTGAAGTCTAGGTTTCAGCTTCTGGGTACCTCTCACCAACGTAATCTTCGCTCTTTCAGCAACCTCCTTCTTGAAACTCCTGCCCACCATTCTGGATTTATATTCAACTTTTACCCCGCAATCCTACTATGGAACGCCTTGCCCTCGTTAAAAAAAATGCTACCAGCAAATGTGTGTTCAAGAGAGTGGTACGTGAGCACTTTTTTAAATCTGCATTAATTTCATAGTGGTCAGACACTATATATTAATATAATATTAATATTGTATTTGTATGTTTATTTATTATTTTGTGTAAGTATATTTTTATTATGTTACGTATTCTACAGGAATGTATTCATTTATAACTAGCGGCCGCTCGCGGTTTCACCCGCGTGGTTCCCGTTCCCGTGAGAATATCGGATCCTATTTATGTATAAATATATTTGTCAACGAATAATAGGTTTTTAGAATTTTTGTTTATTCTGGACACTCTTACTGGTCGACTGGTAGAGAATGCCTCAGGGCATTAAGTCCGCCTTTTGCTGTAATTTTGAAATAAAGAATAAATAAACGGTATTGGAAGAAATATGAAGACTGATGTAAGTAAGTGCTTTTACCGTTTTGTTTTATTATTGAAAAATTGTGTTATAAGAAGAAATACTTGGTAAACAGTGTTGTGTAAGTACACGTCATAAAAAGTGCAATAATTAAGTTAGTTGCAGTAAGTGGAAAGTTCGATATTTAAAGAAAACATATTAAATTGTACTGGTTATTACTTATTAGATATGAAACTGCCTGTGTGTCTTTCCTTTTTGCGAGGCATCTAGGGGAAGGGGGGCAAGATGGATAGGGTGGTCAAGATGAATAACGTGAATAATTTAGAAACTAAAGACCGGGCGAAGGTTCCGAATGCACCCTGCACTTCCGCGCGTCGATCTTAGTTCGTTGCTCAGTGCGGCGCGGGACGCAACGTAAAGTGCACAAGTAGGAAACGCTTCGTACATTTTCATCGAAAAAATCATTGATGTATCTAAGGTATGTAAAGTCTTATATTTCTTTATTGCACTTAAACTGTTCCTTTCACATTGTGCATAGCTGATGGTTACCTATCATAGTTCTACATTAAATCACGTTTATTTACTTTCTGTTGGCAACTTTTGATTTGCTAAGTGAATAAATGCAGCAAGTCGAGTACCGGGCAAAATGGATAAATCCATTTTGCCCGGTATCCGTTTTTCCCGCCTTTTTCTCAAATAAATACATAGCACTCATTTAATTTAATTATTGTTTCTTTTTATTTTAGATGGTGTATAAATATATTACGAAAACAAATAGAGGCTCTTGGAGCTCTGATCAACTTAAAAAAGTGATGGACAAAGCTTCAAAAACATCGATAAAAAAGCTTCCGAAAGATATGGTATAGGTAAGCACCGTATGGAACTGCATCGACATTTAAAATCTAATTCTACATAAAAACAATAAGGACGCTACACAACAATTTTTACATTTGAAGAAGAAAGGGATCTAAGTAGCTGAGTACCTTCCTACATTAAAAAATTAGATGCTTTATTTTATAGTTTTAAAATTTATCGGTTATTTCTTTGCTTTTTTGTTTATTATGATAAAGTTTATCAGTGTTTACGTTTTTAGAAGTTAAATGTTTATTTTATAATTATAATAAGGGTATATCCAATTTGCCCACCCAAAGTATTCGTTTTGCCCACCATAGAGCGGGAAAAATGGATATTTCTAATTTTTATGGTTTTTACTGTTATAATGAAAATTATTAAAGACTGATTGTTCTAACTTTCTATAATAAAAGCTTATTATTTACTTTTTCGTTTTTTACTTGGAAATCTCCGTATTTGTATATTTGTTAAAATTATAAGCTCATAAACACAATTATATCCATCTTGCCACCCTTCCCCTACAGTATAATGGCGATATTTGATAAAATATTGACTGAATCATTTCAATAATTCTTTATAGGCAAGTATTTCACCGCGATCTCACATGATGGTAAGTGACGATGCGGCCTAGGATGTAGCATTACTTGCCTATATAATGCCTGTTCACCCTTGCCTTGAAAATGTCCAGGTAGTACGTGGCAGGCAAGATATCCGCAGGAAGGGAATTCCACTCCTTAGCTGTCCGCATCAAAAATGATGACGCAAATCGCTTTGTGCGTATAGGTGGTATGTTGACAGTGTAAGGGTTAGATCTCAGTCCGCGTCTCGTCCCCCGGAGACAGAAAGGAGAACCTATGCTATTTAACCTGAAAGATCTATATGTATGTTAGGAGCTCAGCTATCGTAATCAAGTCAAGTCAAGTCAAATTATTTATTTAATGTAAACCTTTACAGGAACTTATTGACGTCAATACTAATAATAATAAAAAAACAGTTACTTAACTAACTTCTATAAGTTAGTTAACTGTTTTTAAGACTTAACCTTAACTATTTAAGACTTAGCAACTAATCTAACGAGCTATAGTCTGTGCCAGACGAATGCGCATCGCTACCCCCAGTACCACTGCACGCCGAAGCAGAATCGCGTCGAACCGAAATAAGCCGTGGTCGTAGAATTGTGTAAACAAACGTATACAAAAATAGCTGGCAAGTGTCTCTCTCCTAGCGACACAAATGGCTAAAATTTATTGGTAATTTATCGTTTTTTTGGGATGAAAGGTGAAGAATGATAAATCATAATGAATTGTTAACTTAAGTTATTACTTTAAGGAATAAAATTAAATGTAATTTCCAATTATCGTATTGATATTGTGGTAAGTAATAGAAATTGGAAATAACTGAGTTTTTGAAGTAAAATAAAGGAACGGCTGAAATGAGTTTTGGAAAACATTAGTACCTAACCAATAAGGTTGACATTTTTGATCATTCAAATATCTTTTTTTTATAAAAACTTAAGCATAAAAAAACGTAAAAAATTTATAAGGACACAACAGAAATTCAATTGTTAGCAACCTCTTGGAGTCTTCGTGAATCGTGACAGACAATCAGAACTTAACACCAATTTCAACTGTTACATTATTTATAAGTAAGTATGTATGTACAAAAGCAACCACGGAACTTCTTTCATTTATTATTAAAAACAGTTTTGTGCTATTTTCAGGAAGAAAGGCAGCGGGAGATTCGACCTTTGGCTTTAATTTGGAATAAGCAGTCGTACGTACAGTCGACAGCACAGGTCTATCTGATCAGCTTAGCTTTTTGGCAAAGAAAAGTAATAATCCAACAGCAAAAATCGCTTGTTATAGGTATTTATGTATTATTTACCCACATAATATTAAATTCACTACTAGCACGCCCTGTGTCGCGCATTGACCTAGAAAGTATAGACAAGAACGTTCATACAAACAATTTGTTCAAATTCTGGAATGAGAGACCTAAAATTCGCTGCAGTCGCTGCAGCGCTTAAACATTTAAATGTCGTCTAATCAACAGATAGACATCGCAGCGCCGCAGCGCCAGATCGGTCAAAGACAACTTAGTGTGTATCAAGATGGCGTCCCAAATAGATTGTCAGTAACAATAATTGAAAAAGTATCTTCTCTATTCATAAAATACGATATAACTACATAATAATGACTTGAATAACAATTAATTTCACTTACTTGGCAACTGAAAATTGTAGTAAACGTCTAGGTGTACACTTTAAAAAGAAATAAAAAAAATATTTTCGCTGCTCCGCACACGCGAATGTCAAAGCCACACTAAAGCAAGGTGCCGAGTCGACTCCGGAACATAGTGCGTGTTCGGAACGGCCTATCTAGTGTAAATATCGCTGGTGTCGAGTAGCGGTTCACTAAAAAATACTACCACCCTCTCTCTTCCCTCGGGTGTCGTATAAGGCGACTAACGGACTAAAGACTGCAAATACCTCTAACAGCTTGGAGCGGCGATTGGCTCACCACCTGTCACGCTGAGCACATGTGCAGTCGTTATTTGATGAAAAGTGGACTATTGCAGAGGACTGCTTTTGCGGTCCTCATTCCCTAGTCTTTGACTAACCCTTCGGGGATGATAGTCGTGATTGTGTGTTTGTAGTAGCGCATGGCGCCGCGTTCTAGGTGTTATTCGACTTCTGAGGCCTACCGTACCCATAGTAAAACGTGAATCGCCTCGCTCCATGCAACAGGTGCCACAGAAAGTCTTCATCTTCCTCAAACAGCCAAAGAAACTTATTAATGTTTGAGTAATTGGAGTCACGCTGTATTGTAGGTTACCTCTAAGGTGTGTGTTCTATTGAAATGAAACACTTTTTTACGGACTAACTCGTGTTTAATTTACTATTTACGTAGTTTTTTATATTAAATGCGAGTTAGTCCGTAAAAAAGTGTTTCATTTCAATGTGTAGTGCTCGCTTAAACCTCAGAAAACACAATGTGTGTGTTCTATTTTTTTGAAATTCATTTCGTGACCGTGGATTAAGTCCTTCAAACGTGTTAATAGACATCATTGGTTAAGCTTAAAGTAGATGATAATTTAGTGACGATAATATGAACGTTTAATGCTAAATGATATTCCCCCTAAATTCCCTCGAGTTTCAGCAAAGATGTGGGACTTTACTGAGATCTCACAAGGATTTCATGAGAGAATTTGAAAAGTAATGTTGCATGGTTTTGTTTTAAACCAACACTCATGCACGTTCACGAACACTTTAACCGATAATAATCAACCATTATTTCACATTAATATTCGATAAAACTACATACCTACATGAATGACGCTTCACTTTCCCGCCAAGAAGTTGCTTTGGGGTGGGAAAGACCCCTAAAATATAAAAGTTTTTATTGGTAGGTGTCCATTTTATACTATATTGAAATTTCATTTTTTTTAAATTCAATAGCCTTGCGTATCACCCTAGGGATAAATCGTTGTTTTTTTGCGAGTACTTGGTTTATTAAATCTGATGTAGTGGTTGGGTCCCTCGAGGACATGATCGCACACTGCAGACTTGTTTTAGCGCCAAAGCCCTTATTAAACGCGAGTTAGATTAGATCCTTAAAATGTGTTTCATTTCCGTATTTACAGATTTCTAGTTTTCGCCCGTAGCTTCGCTTGCGTAATTTTTTCGCAGAAAAAAGTAGGTAATCTTTAACAGTGTAATCAGGGCTCCATCTATCGCTATACTAAAATTCATCAAAATCGGTCTAGCGGTCTACGCGTGAAAGCGTATTTAACAAACAAATAAAAAATCTCTATCGCATTTGTAATACCTATTAGTTAGGATTTTAATCCTGACCTATCGAAACCTCTACAAGGTCCGTGGTCACAGACTGAGGTTGTCATATAAATAAAATTGATTCTATTGATAATAGTTTCTTGCATGTTATTGACGTGCGGACGGTCCGCACGTCAATGATTTTTATCTAAATTGGATGCGTTCTGGTTTATTACTGTATGGTTACTTCAGTAACTCTTAGAATGTAAGGTACTTGATGGGCGTTCTACTAAATTTTCTAAAGAGTATGCGAAGATAGCAGTAGATTTAATTTAGTTATAGATAATATATTGCATTCACCTCTGAACTAGAAATATAAATATATGCTTTGAACGGTGGCACCAGAGAAAACACACGATTCGTTTCATGACAAGCCTATTATGCACAAAGCATAGCATCGACATCGGCAGTCGACAGTCGACACCCTTACAGAGCCAACTAAGTGATAGCTTAATTTGCAAGGCCATTGTGCTGACGACAAAAATAAAAGTTTTTTGACATGAATTCTAGTACTTAACTTGTAAAGTGTAGTTAGGAGACACGATAATTATTTCTCAAAGAGTTTTCAAGCCAGGTACTTTGTGCCACAAAGAAAACTATAATATTTTTTAAAACAGTAGTTTTTGGTTATTGATACCAGTATTGTATTCGAAATTTTATTCGAACCCAACACATTGATTTTTTACGAATTTACTCTTGTTTAATTACAATGTATTTTTAATAACATTCCTAAGGATCTCAAATTGCCAAACACTAATCTTTTTCAAAGAAAATTGTATAAGTGGTTAGTTGAGAATACATTTTATGACATAAAGGATTTTTTTGTTTTGATAAATAATGATTTTACTATATAATTTAAAATTATTTACTTGCATAACGTTATTGTTTAATGGCTTTTAATTATTGAAAATATTACAGTATTACTGAGAGGACTTAATGTTTGCATGCTATTATAAAATGAGCTTTATTTGAGATCTATGTATTTTATAATGGAACATCTTTATACCATGTCAAAGTGCAAATAAACAGTTATCTTATCTTATCTTAATATTTAATCTTGTACAATTTGAATTGCCTGGATAATATTTTATGATGAAAATTCGAATTCTAAATCAATTGCCAAGAATATATGTTCGCTCATCACTTCAGAACAGTGAGCGGCTAATTTGGCTAATTCTTTTTTTTTTGCATTTGTAATTGACAGACAAATTCGCGGGCGGGCCGCTAGTAACTCATAAAATGTATTTTGTGGGCTTATTTCTGAGTCCTCTACTTAATTTTAAAAGAGTATTTTGCTAAGGCAGTTTGCGTAGACGAACCTCAAAAAATAATATGTAAGTAGGTACCTACTTTTTAACCGACTTCAAAAAAAGAAGTAGGTTCTCAATTCGGTTGTATGTTTTTTTTTAAATGTTTGTTATCTCAGAACTCCGTCATTTATACACCGATTTGGAAAATTCTTTTTTTTTCATTACCATATTTTGTGTAGTTACTTAAAAGGTCTCTGTGGCCGAGTGGTGAAGCGTGCGGCCCGATATCCAGAGGTCCTGACTTCAATTCTCTGGTCGAACAAAGTGTGTTTCAATTTGTTTGTTTGTCAGATGCATAGCGCGAGGTGTGATCACCAAACCAATCAATTTGGCGATGACTTTATTTCAATTATTTATGGCTTTTGCCCAGCAATGGGTCAGTATAAGTATAGGCTAATTACTACAACTAATTACTCGTAACTCCTAATCTAGGTAGTGAACTCAATTTTCAAAAGAGTTTTATAAAGGCAGTGTGACTTGAAAGAGTCATAAATAATGCAGCGGAGTTCATGGCAATAATCCTAAACGCTAAGCCAACTCTGACTACAAATTTCAAGTCAAAGTTAGAACTAACTTTACTTATTTGATATATTTTACTAAATTGTAGGGTTTCTCATCGAGATGTCTCGAAGCGGGAATTCCCGAGAAATTTGGCCTTAGTCGAGACGGGGAAAAAAGGGTTGAGTACCCGGAAATTCGAAAAATTAAAAAATACTATAAAAAATTGCTATTTGACGTTAATTCCTGTGTTACTTTTTACCAAAATTATCCCATTTATCAATAAAAAAAGTTTTATAGGTTTAGGTCATTGAGCAATGGGTTAGGTATATTTCATTAACATCATTACTTATTTATTTTAATGAAACATTTTGACTTTTACATTAGGTATACATCAAAGTGATGATATTTGTCAGTAACAGCTAACTATAAAAAAAAAGTAAAATAATATGTCTGTGATTGATACTTTGTTAATTTTAAAGATTTTACTTATATTTTATTCTAGTTTCAAAACTCAATCTTCTTAATTTAAATAATATATAATAATATATAAAAACCTGTGGTTTTAAAGGAAGAAGGAATGAAATTGAGGAAGACTGATTAAAATGAACATATTGTTGATTACGAAAATGTGTATTTTTTCCTCTTTATTAAGTTTGGGGCTTTTATCCACATGGATATGCCAGCCCCGTTTTATCTTCCCAATTACAGTCTTAAACTAATAAAATACATGATTAATTTGTACAGGAATCACTGTTCAGCTATTTTAACTAACATACAACTTTTTTTAACCAGATCTGATTTTGGTTTTGATAAAATATTCTGAATGATCCAACGTCTTTAATATTTAATTTAAATTCATTGAACATTATGATTCCCTATCGGCTTTGTTCTTAACACAGTCCATCAGCATAATATGTTGTACGTCTTCAATTTTATTACAAGTGCTGCAATTAGGTGAATCAGCTTTTTTCATTAAATATGAAAACTTCGTAGATGGAGTGTTCCAAACGCAATCGTAGAGCAATTTTATTAAATAGTTTCTATTCAAGTTGGTATCTTCAATCCATAGTATACGAGTGGGTTCTCCTTGTATAGATTTATATTTTATCCCTTTGTCCATAGAAACTATATCAAAATTCTATTTGAAAACCTTTTTCATACATTTTTTATTAAGGTTAATCAAATTTCCGACTTCTCGGGAATTCCCGGGCAAATGGTGCTGAGAAGTCTCGGTATCGCGGAACAAAAGTCGGGAAATGAGGAACCCTACTAAATTGTAAATATATATACTAAGTCTTGTCTAATTAATAATAAATATATCATTTTTAAAGCTCTTTTTATCTGTTAACTGTAATGATATAAATAAAAGGTCATGATAAGTATGCAGGGTTCGTCAAAAGCTGCTATTGTAGTTAACCAACAACACATCAGTGAGCCAGTATACAGTCGGTGACGTGAAATAATAATTGGATCGTAAATTCCCCATGTTCTTAGGGGAATAAGCATGTGACAATGTCTAATGAAGTTAATTAAGTAAGTAATTGAAAAAAACAGGTTATGCGCTTTCCACGGTACCGTATAATCAGATTATTGGTACAAAAATAAATAAGTAGTTGAAGAAAATATAAATGTTTTTACTCGAAACGAACTTCTTACAAAGTAGGTATTATTACGTGCGTCAGTAAAAACTTATATGTTTTATTAGATTTTCCGTAGGCCGTTTCGTAAGCAGTAAACCCATCGTTAGTTGTATTTCGCATGACTTAGTAAATATTACAATTATGTTTTGTGAAGTGCAGCTTACTTTATGTATTGAGTAACTATAATATCATTCTTACTTACCCCACTTCAGGAACACACGTTCAACAAAAATCAAAATTAAAACAAAATAAGTAATAAAGTTAACTAATAAAACGACGAAACTTTAAAAAATGGAACGACACTGCGTAGATATCATAAAACAAAATTTAAAAATAATAAAACTATTGTTTTTTAAAGAAAACAAAAGAAAATTACGTTCTGTTTTGAAACTAACCGGCCAGGAGGATGGCTACCACGGCTGCGGCGGTGCAAGCGGCCGGCTTCATCGTTGCGTTGCGAGTGCCGCGTGTAGTTTGCCCGCCCGCCTTATAGCTGCGGGCTTTATCCGCCCTTGCAGGTAGGACGTAACCAACCACGTCTAACACGATCTTATTACTAGGCAAAGGGTTACCGACGACTTCTTGGCGGGAAAGTGAAGCGTGAATGTCTGCAGTTATGTTCTTTTTTTGTGTAATTTGTATAATGGTATTAATTTGTAAATGTATAATGGTGGATTATTAACCGTCAAGCGTTGGTGAACGTGCATGCGTATTGGCAAATGAAACGAAGTGCAACATCATGTTTAAATTCTCACGTGTGAGATTTCTGTACAGTCCCACATCTTTACTGAACATCATGGGGTTTGGGAGAATATCATTTACTTTACGCTAAGATAATATTTACTATTACCTCTCTTACTTGTCACTGGCTAAATAAGCAATGGCACGGGCTATAAAAGCAAACCGCCCAAGCCATTACACATAAAAAATATACTTACTTTTTTACACTGTATATACTTTATGTTTTGTTTTTTACTTTCACAAATAATAATATGAAACTAATGAGAATTAGTACTACCTTTCCACCCTGTAACTAAAGAGAATTATTTTAAACATTAAGGCTTACTTTTAATCTAGGTAGGTACTTAAGAGGGTTTACGCATTTCGGTTTCCCATACAAACTTCCAAACGAAATTTTTAAAAAACCATTATGTCAATTTTAATGAAACTTTGCACGCTAAAGTAAAATACAGGAATATAAATAATTTGTTAAAATTTAAAAAAAAAAACGTTTATTTAGTACACTTTAGAAAGTTTAAAATCGCAATAACTCAGTTAAATAAACTTTTTTATGTTTTCATCAAACTATTTAGATTCCTGTATTTTACATAAGCATGTAAAGTTTCATTAAAAGTGGCTTATTACTTTTTAAGAATTTCGTCTTGAAAGTTTGTATGGAAAACCGAAATGCGTAAACCCTTTTAATCAAAAGTGGTAAATTGCTTTAACGTTATTAAAACTTGTAACCTTTCTACAAAACACTTTTTCCTATAGTTTTTTGTTAAGTTTTTAAATACGTTAGGTATATTATCTAGGTAGGTATTTGTTATATGACATAAAACATTTATTACCAAACGTAAAGAGTTACGCTCTACCGGTGCGGTGACGCGAAATCGCCCACCATACCGCCCAAAGACAACAAAAAGTGCTGGCCTTTATTTATGAGTAATAATAGCCATTTTTTAAACTCCCCGATACATCAGTATTGCGTACTGATTAAAGCGTAAATTGCATTTTTCTGTCGATTCCGATGATGGATATGATATCGAGGTCTTGTTAAATTATTCCCATGCGAAAAAGTTCCATCATCTTTCATTTTGTCTTTGGTCGTATCGAGAGCTTTCCCTTTTCTATATTAATAGAAATCAATTGCCGAAATGTTTGTACGCGCATTACTTTAGAACGGCTGTATCAATTTTTCTAGTTCTTTTTTGTTAGTTTGTGTGAAATATTATTTTTTGGAAATTCCGTCACGGGATACAGGATGTTCACGCAGAGGAAGTCGAGGGCGGCCCGCTAGATTAAAAAAAAATGAGTCAGCGTTTGATTTCGATCTCGTTTCATGGTAGATAAGATACTACCGATAGATGTTAAGTGAGAGTTTTCACTATTTTATCATCAGCCAATAAACGTCCAACTGTTGGACACAACCTTTTCACATGGACAATTCACATGTGCACCACGCGGGCCCAAACCGGGCAACAGCCCAATGGGGACCGGAAATGGTCTAGTGATGGTCTAGGGCCATCAACGGTCCACATTTGAGTCGTATGAAATAAAAGTCGGCAAAGTAGGTAGATGGCCGAAAATGGGATAAATATAGGGCAACACTGAAAAATGAAATGTTTACCGATAACGTGGTTATTTTCAAATCAAATACGGCCCTAAACCCTTCAAAAAAACTAAATAATACTGGCTTTGGGACCAAAGACAGCAATCGACGGGACCTATCAACCATAGTCGGCAATCTTTCGCCGTCAACCAATCAGAAGTGTTGTAAAATCGCTGTTTCAAAATGGCGGATTGCATTATGACCAACGTTTGGTACCAAAGATGGCCATCATGCCTTGGTTTGGGTTCAAATATGGCAATCTTTATAAATTCAAAACCGAAGTCGGCAATCTAGCAAATTCAGTGTGATTTGGCACTTTTATGCTTAACTTTTACACATATTTTTGACTGTGTATGGCTTAGTACACGTTACGGTAATATGACACAATGTTTGTCGTTATTATCTATGGATCCAATTGCAAATTAACGGTTTTTGTTCAATTGCCAAAATTAAGGCAACCCTACTTTGCCGATTTTGATTTTATACGACTCATTTTATCGATTAAAACTAAATTACAATTGTTTGAGAGCTGACGGGTTAACCTTCCTTAATGTTTAGTTTAGAGTCACAAAACGGTGCAACTACTACATGACTTTTCAAATTCTTTCAAGAAGCCCGTGGGAGGTTTCGGTAAAGTCCCCCACCCACATCTTACTGATACTGGGGGTTTGGGAAATTCATTAAAACTAAATTATTAAAACATTACACGTTACCATTAAACGTTCATAATATTAACATCACTCGTGATTATTTATGCAAATATTTCCTCTTTATTTATTATTTACGCCGCCGTTGTCGCGCCATTTCTGAGGTCTCGGGTTTTATTCTCGGTCGGGTCAATTTAGAAAAAAAAGTTTTTCTAAATTGATTTCGGGTGTGGGTGTTTTCTGTTTTTTTATTTTTTTAAATTTGGTTTTTAAAAATACAATTATATTTTTTTTTATTGCGATAAGACAGTGATAAGTTTCCTAGCAAGTAAGCTTAACTAATTATGAGTAGTTTGGTTAACTTTTCTTTGTAGACAACTTTTTGTCCGAATATGCTTTGAATAAGTTGTTTTGTTACATTATAGGTTATGGCTGTTGTTGTCTCGATAAATAAATAAATAATGTTTATCCGTTATCTAGTTAACCATTTAAAAACAGGTTTCAAAACAAGTTTAACTTGGGCTAGATAGTTGGTGTGAACGTAAAAAGTTATTATTATTAATGATCATCCCTCTTACTTCCACACAAAGGAACTTATACCCAAAGGAAGGTTACTCATGGGTTTCGGTATAAGTTCCTAACTTGACACTGGCTAAATATGGTATCTAACCGCTTCTGTGGTCCAGTGGTTTAATTCCGTCAGTTAGCGATAAGATAGCCAGTTCCTCAGTAGTTGAGGATTCCAGGTGACGTGCGTTTTTCATCTTCGGTCATAATAACATCACTATAACATCAGGTGAGATTAGCTCCAAGTGTTTTGTTTACCCGTAACTATATAAAAAAACGCAAACATATACACGACTATTAATCCTCTAAGGGTTAATCGGAGACTAGACAATGAGGACAATCAGAATCAGAATATCTTTATTGCGTAAAACTAAATCAGACCTCTGCCATAGTCCACGTTTTTACCAAATAACAACTGAACATGGCTCAGCATGGCAGGTGGTGAGCCCATCGCCGCTCTTTGAGCTTTGAGATGTATGCAGTCTTTAGTCCGTTAGTCGACTTTTACGACACTCAAGGGAAGAGATATCGTGATTGGACATCTGAAGATTTTTTTGATCCGACATCTGGAGGTCCTCTGTCTCCAATTCCAAAATCGGGCTAAATGTTTTTTAGATTTTTTGATGCATATAGCCCGGGTTTGTGATCGATCACTGATCTGATCACCATAATGCTTTTTATTCTGGTTTATTACCTCGGACGATCCAAAAGTGTTTACTTAATATATATATATTTTTAAAGAGCGTATTATATTCATAAACTCTTTCGTTTTCTTAAATGACAATATGTTGACTTGAACTATAAATTGTCTTAAGCTCTCTCCGTTAGGTTGTATATAAGAGAGATCGCTTTAAGCGCAAGACCGACAATATGCAACTTTGTCTTTGTGCTAAATTATTCCTTCCAGGTTAGTTTTCCTTGTGTACTCATAACAGTATTATATTTCTATTAGTAACTCTGCAGCAGAACTTCTAAATATTTATCTTATGCTGAACACGCTTCTGCCCGCGACTTCACCTGCGTTAAATGAGGTCAATTACTACATACCTATACTTAAAATAACTAAGAGTACTACGTACTATTATCCCTGAACGGTTAGTCAGACAGGCAATGCGGACAGCAAAAGCAGTCCTCTACCAACCGTAGTCCACTTTTCACCAAATAGCGACTGCACATGTGCTCAGCGTGACAGGTGGTGAGCCCATCGCCGCTCAATGCTGTTGGATGTATGTGCAGTCTTTAGTCCGTTAGTAGCGTTTCACGACACCCAAGAAAAGAGAGTAGGTGGTATAGTATTCTATCACCGCTAGGTACGCGACACTAACGGTTATTTACTAACTTACTAATTACCAATTATATTTATAACTAGTGCCTGCCCACAACTTCGTCCGCATGGACAACAGCACATTCTGTTCATCATCATTTATTATCTTGCCAGCTTCTTCTCAGTCGAAGGCTCTCCCAACATCCGAACAAGTGGTAGACTAGTTAGGAGTAGATTAGATAGATAGCTAAGTTAAGTTGATAAGATTTAACTACTGTTAGTTAACTTTTTTATATATTTTATTTTTTCAATTCAGTACCTGTAAAGGTTTATATTGGATAAAGCATTTGACTTTGACATTGTCCTGACAAATAACAAACGCAACATAAAAAAATTACCTAGCCAAACATCTGTTTGGTAGTACTATTATTTATTCTGTGGTTTGGCTAGGTAAATAGGACCGGATGCATCTGCATCCGGTCTGAAGCGACGCGAACGTTACATTGGTGGCAGGCAATTGATTTTAATATACTAGTATAAAAGTAGATAGATAGAATCACATAGATACAGCTTTTATCCACCATTATAAGGTCCATTCCATCCATAAACATGATGAAACAATTTTTTAAATCGGATGCGTATACTTTCTGATATTACCTCCTACATCCTAAATTACAAACTTAAACTTTTTATAATATTAGTGGGATGATGAATTGATGATGATATTATGTACTTACCGTAAATAATAAAAAAAATATACACAATCTCTTTCATCGTTACTAAAAGGCGATAAGCTATTGTAGCTCCAAAATACGTTTCATCGTGGTTAAGATTAGGCTACAGAATGGCATTCCGTTTTTGTAACAGCCCTGTCACGCCTTACGGGCGCGTGGGGGTGCAAGTATCGTCATCCCGTCACGTCACTCCAACGTCACGTGAGTTAGGAAGGCCTATTGCTAGTTTGATTATTTGAGAGAGATTACTGTCGTGTACTCGTGTGTATAGCGGGTCACTGAAAGAGTACTACCAACTCCTCTCTTGCCTTGGTTGTCGTAATAGGCGAGTAACGCACTAAGGGTAGATTCGACCGAACTGGAATAAGGTCTTATACCTAGATTAAACGCCGAATTTTTATAGACTAATCTCGAAGTAAGTCTTATTCCAGTTTGGTCGAATCCACCCTAAAGAGTCTAAAACGCACATCCAACAGTTTGAGTGGCGATGGGCTCACCAAGCGAATCAGCTCAGAATGCCAACTTTGCGAATTGCCAACCGCTCGCAAAAACCCAACTTTTCAAAATGCCAACTTCTCGAAATGCCAACTTCTTGCAATGCCAACTTCTCCAAATGCCAAATGCTCGCAATGCCAACTTCTCCAAATGACAACTTCTCATAATTACAACTTAAAATTATAATGAAATACAGGAGTATAGAATGCTACCATGAATAATAAAAATAACTAAAAATGATAGTCCATGTATAAATATCGCAATATTTGTAACATATACCTAAGTATCACAATTCATAATTTTATAATCAACACACTGGACTGTTGTTTGATCATTGTAAATAATATATTCGTAACATTTATAATGAAATAGTTTACATGTTCACTCAATCAAATTTTTAACATTTGAGGTTTAATATGACCCTAGTGTGTTGATTATAATAATAAAAAAGATATTTTTACAAAAATGGAATAAAAATATATAGTGTTAATCCCGCTAACTCACCAATTTATTAAGTTTGGATGCTGCATGCAAGCACCACCCTCCCGCCCTCAATGTATGCACATGCAAAAGGAGCGATGGATGCCAAATAAAGCATGCAAACCGAAACCCGACACGTGTTTCGCCCCTCCACGGGACATTAGTTATCTTAAGACTTCTTTAGTTATTATATAAGTTATATAAGTTCGAAATGCCAACTTATTTATGTTATATAAGTTGGCATTTCGAGAAGTTGGCTTTTTACGAGAGGTTGGCGAAGTTGGCATTCTGAGCTGAGTATATTACAGTGTCATTGCCTATCTGACTAACCCTTTGGAGATCATAGTCGTCAATGTACAGTCGAGGTCGCGGTCGACGACTTTTCAGCGATATTCGCGTGCACTTCTAAAACCAAACCCACACTCAAGTCTCTCTCCATTCCTTTTTAAAGGTGAGATTTATAGAGCGTGCTTACGAGTAACTTTGACTTTACTTATGGCGAACTTGACTCAGTGCATCCTAACTACGAGCTTTGATTTCGAATTGATAGTCATAACTGTTTTGACAGAAAGAGATCTTGTTTTGACAGAAAGATAACCCGTAAAATTTAAAAAGACACGGAAACGCCGCCGTTGAGCTGTTGAGGTAGTGTTCTATTATTCACGTTCGGTTAATATCCTGAGTTTTTCGTAAGTCACCGATTTCGGTGACTTAACCCGTGCTAAGCCTGTGCTAAGACAGCGTCGAGGCATTGACTATAAATGCCAATTTTGTCTTAGCTCGCTAGATAAGTCTGAGTAAAGTATAAGTACGCTCTATAGATCTCCGCCTAACTGTATTTAAGGCTAGGTGTTAGTGAAAAATTAAAATAACACGTTCTTAGAATTTATTTTTGAAGTAGTAAACAGTAAAATTAAAATCTGCGAAAATTACGAAATATTTTCTGTATAATACACCCGAAGGAAACATGATTTGATAAAGTTGGCTCGATAGAATAAATTCACAAAGTTACATATTTTTGTGTCTTCTTTATCTTTTTTTCTAGGTTTTATTCTTAGAATAAGTGATTTATGAGTAATATACCAAAATGAAGTTCATAGATAACTTGAGGGATTATAACCGATCGTTTTTTATTTATTACATCTATCAATTTTTGCAATATAAAAAGCGATTATTCGCGCCGTTCCGCTGTTATACCCGTCCCTTACCATCGTACCGTCGAGAGAGCGAGAAAAAAGCGCTCGAAATACATTTGATTTTGAGTTCCATTTTAAGAATACGAGCCTAAGTATCTACGCGCACGCTACGGTCCGTAGCCTACGAACCGTAGCGTGCGCTTTCGTGGGCGCGGTCGTAATGAAGCTATAATATCGCCGAGAAATGGTCTACCGGGAACTTCTATGTCGCTAGCATGTATTTATTTATGTACTGTCGGTTGCAGATGACCTTTAGCAGCGTAACCGGACTTGTTTAGTAGGGGCGGCGAGAAACTTACAGATTGAAGCCGTGTGAGTGTGACCAAATATCCCCTGAGCAGTGTTGCCGCAACTGAGTTCCCAAAAGTACATATCCAGCGTTGAAAAGGTACATTTCGGGGTAAAAAGGTACTTAAACATTTTATTTACTCAAATACCTACCTCTTATCTAAAAAAAACTCGTCGACAGAATTTTGGAGAAAAATGAGCATCTTTTAGTATTAAAAAAAAGAGCTCATCGCCAGGTGGGTAGCCCATATAAACTATTAAAAATACATGCATTTTTGGCAGCAGTTTAAAAAAGTATAATGATTTTGGATGACATCAAAAGGCACGTCAGCGGTCCCCGTTACACTACACATTACACATTGGAGGTTAAAAAGGTACGTCAAATATGTAAACTGCCCCTGAGTGATTTTGGTGGGCATCTCGCAAGCGAGTAAAATTTCGTTTTCTAAGGGTGGATTCGACCAAACTGGAATAAGGTCTTATACCTAGATTAAACACCGAATTTGTATAGACTAATCTCGGATTAAGTCTTATTCCAGTTTGGTCGAATCCAGCCTAAGTGGATCGAATCGTAACTAACTTTCCCACTCTAACACTAATTGTCTAGCCCAAGTAAATTTTCTTTTGATACTTGTAGTTAACGGATAAACATATTTCAATAATACTTAAATACTTACTTACTTATTAACCTTATTATACTTACCTACATAGAAAACAGTTAATTCTTAATAGCCCGACTGGGAATTAAACCCTCAGAGGTGGCAACGCCAACGCCAGAACCGGCGTGCTAATCCCTCGACCACAGAGGTAGTCAACTAATATAATTAACTAGCGGCCGCTCGCGGTTTCACCGCGTGGTTCCCGTTCCCGTGGGAATATCGAGATAAAAGGTATCCTATGTGTTCATTCAGGTTATTAACTATCTGTATGCCAAATTTCATCCAAATCCATTCAGTAGTTTTTACGTGAAAGAGTACCAAACACCCATCCACACTTACAAACTATCGCGTTTATATTATTAGTAGGATACGAAAATGAGTTTGTTTAATGTGAGTTCTTACGCTTTCACCCCCTCACTACTTACCCGATCATCACGAAATTTTGCATACACGATAAAAAGGACGGATACATACACATACATACAAATAATCACGACTATTGTCCCCGAAGGGTTAGTCAGAGACGGTAATGAGGACAGCAAAAGCAGCCCACTTTTCACCAAATAGGGACTGTTGTACATTGCTCAGCGTGACTGGTGGTGAATCCATCGCCGCTCTATGCTGTTGGATGTGTGTGTATTTTTTAGTCCCTTAGTCGCCTTTTACGACACCTAAGGTAAGAGAGGGGGTGTAGTATTCTTTCACCGCTACGTGTAACGTGACACGACACGACACGACACGAATACCTACTATTTATCCCGGTAAATAGTTCCAGTGGGATAATACTGTAGTTCACGCGTAGTAGATACATGCTAGTCAATAAAACTATAAGAGTAAGTTCTAAAATATTTAGGGGCCCCTAAGTGTTATGTATATGGTATACTAGCAGACCGCCGGCGACTTCGTTCGCGTGGACCCCGTACCCCGTGACGAATTTTCAAAATGACTCTCCTCCCAAGAACACTTATTGTGACGTAACTAAAGTATAATAGTTAGACATACGCTATCGCGACACTTTTTGTAGATAATGATGTGTTCTGCAAAGCCATAGTACCTACATCATTTCATTCTATCATCAATAGTTTTCTAAGCGCACGCGATTTAAAGAATTTATTTGAGTATAGTAAGGACCCCTATTTTTTTTTAAATATAATTGCTCCTATGTCACTATGTTAGCCTATGTCACTCGGAGGTAGTGCAGCTTCCCAACGGTGAAAGAATTTTTTAAAATTGGTCCAGTAGTTTCGGAGTCTATTCAATACAAACAAACAATCAAATGTTTCCTCTTTATAATGTTAATATAGATATAGTAGTTTAAAAATACGAAAACACCACTGTATTGTCGAAATATTAGATTATGCTCATAAGCTGAACATTTCCTATCTCACATTCACCTGTGATTTTGATCTTTAAAACTACGACCTCCATGGTCGAGTAGTCAGCACGCGGCCGCTGGTTCTGCCATCCGGACCCGGGACATCATAATGTCCCGGGTTCAATTCCCGGTCGGGACAATTTAGATTTGACAACTCTTTTTCTAAATTGTCTCGGGTTTGCGAGTTTTCTATTCATGTTACAGTACTTATGTTAATTAGACAAGTTTCATATTGAAGCTTAACTTTGGTTAGAGTGAAAAAAAATGTTTATTCTAAACAACTTAAAAAACTTATAGATATATAAGATGACTGCTAGAAACCGCAAGAAACTTCAAGGGCTGGTAAGGTCAAGTGTTTTAAACATAGCAAAAATTACAAAAACGGAATTTGTATTTTTTTTCATTTTTAATGAAATAATTCATTGTGTGAATTTTAATTGGATAGTGTTTGAGTATCGAATTTGTTTTATAGCAATAACGTATGAAAAATAAATTGAAAAACCATTAAAAATTACTGTTATTTTAATCGCGCAGGCAATGGCCGGCCGGCCGTTGACCCGTCAACGTAGGTACTTAAGCGGACGGGTCAACAGACGGCCGGCCATTGACCTGTCAACGTAGGTACTGACGTGGACGGGTCAACCCCTTGCCCGCGCACTGTAAATAATCGTTATTATTAATTGTTTTTCACTTTTTTTTCTTATTGAATATGATATGAGTTTGAAAAAAACACGAATTCCCTTTTGTCATTTTTGTCATGTTTGAAACACTTGACCTGACCAGCCCTTGAAGTTTCTTGCGGTTTCTAGCAGTCACCTTATATACAATTCGAAATATTATTTGAAATGACAACATAGTTATAGTAACTTCGAATACAGTGGGAGGGACACATAATTGATATCATAGTGTGAAAATTAACGCCGCCGGTTCTAAAATGGCCCCCCGGGTGGCTATTCCGCTAATTTAAAACGTTTCTAATTGCGTGTCAATGACAAATAACGTACTACTACTCATATTTGTTATCGTTGTTAAATTTATCGTTGTTTCTAAAATATTAATAAGCATTAATATTAACATTAATATTAATTAATAATAATATTATTAATGTTAATATAAGCAGCGGAACTCTATTTTTTTCATATGAACCGTGTCCTTACTATTACAAACATAGTAACGTGTCATAGTTACTACATACATAGTTATAACACGTATCAATTTGGTGATTCATTTTCATTTATACACGAAGATTTTTTATCGGTGATCAGGACCTACTGATTCCGACTAAGTAAATGATGGCCATTGCAATAATAATATAAAATAGTAGTTACATGTTTTCTTTTTATAAATTTAATTTTGTATTTTTAATTAGGTAACCAAAATAATTACAATGTAAGTATGGTCTTCCTAAATTTTATGAAGTGAAGAAGATACGTCATCAATCATTATAGATAGGTGCCTACTTCAGAACAGTTTTATCTTTCTGAATCATGTACCTACACGTGTCATTATTGTGAATTGTTCGACAAAGTACCTACTTTATTAGTAAAAATCATCATTTAATTTCATATTTAAACAATCTGAGGAGATGGGGAAAACTATTTTTAACTTTATGTTGTTGTTTACGGGGGGATTAACGCAACGTTAATCCCCTGACCCCAGGGACTGCAATTAACATTAATGATTGCTTGACACCTACGCTTTTTTGTAAAAAAGTCCATAAACAATCAGGAGCCTCATTCTAAAATCGCAACCGAAAATTCGTCGTACAATTCTCTTTGATTTAAAAAAGGAGAAGGTCCTTAAATTCGTGGGGTGCCTTTTATTTATTTGTGTATGTACCTACCGTACAGTATACATACACACACACAGGCCCCAGGGGCCTTACCATTATCTCTTAAAGCAGTATTACTTTGACAATGGACTTGGGAAAAATTCTTAAACTTTAACTTAACTTAACTTAACGGGGCCCAATGAGCTTGGGCTCATTGGGCCCCGTTAATAGTGGAAAATAAACCTCTCACATCACCAACACACCGATTGTGGAAAACTTAGATAGTTCTTGAAATAAGATAGGTTCAGCCTTAGGTTAAATAAATTAGATACAGTTGCTTGGAAGATCTAACTGTTAACATGATAACCACAACATGCTTATACGAGTGACAGGTGAGATAGGGTGGGATACTTAATATCAACAAGCAAAATATCAATAATTAAAATGTCAACACCGTATAATCTACAGTTAAATCATTCAAAAAACTTCATTATCAATGGTATACGATTATCATAAACGGTTCAAAACGTCAACACTATACATTATCAAAGAATCACATAATCAATGACTTATATTTATTTACAAAAACATTACAGTATGACACCAATACGCTATGCTGTACATAAAACAGAAAATAAAATTATAACAGGTAAATACTAATATAAAACAACAGCAAAAAATAAAAAGCTAAACATAAAAGAAAAAAAATCTGAGCATAGTAATGTAAAACATTACAAAAAATAAATAAAATATAAGTACTTATATAAAAATCTATTTTTTATCTAACAAATACTACTATTTTTCACACTATGAATAATCAAAACCTCAGACATTATCCGCACACTTCCCTCCATCTGTCAACAAACAGATCACACAGTGGTGAAAATAGCAGAAGCTGATTTAATACATTTAAAGCTCGAATGAGTGGCGAGTTCTAGTGCGCAACAGTGCGCGTACGAGGCACAGCTAGTAAGGTGTGACTAGGAGGGGGGTCTTAGTGAGTATTTGGGACGGATAGTCTTATAACCTAAACGGCTCATTTGTTCCATGATCTACAATGACAATATTTGAATAAATCAGTTGACTATTACATTATTATGTTTTAAAATTGGAATACCCCTTATTTTGAAAATAATTTTATTATAAATTTATGAAATAGCATATAGAATAGCAGAGCTGTCTAAGCATTCTTAAGATTCAGGAAACTCGAATCATTAATTCATTATTAAATATGTTCACACAAGGATGCGCCCACAATGAAATACCTACACATTATGAACTACGTACCATTAAATTGCATAATTAATTGGTATTTATTGTTATTTTTTTTAAAAGTTGATTTATTCAAATATTGTCATTGTAAATCATTGAACAAATGAGCCGTTTATGTTTTGAGTCATTGATTATGTGATTCTTCGATAATGTATAGTGTTGAGATTTCGAACCGTTTATGTTATATACCATTGAATAATTTAACTGTTGATTATACGGTGTTGACATTTTAATTGTTTATATTAAGTATCCCACCCGGTGAGATAGGTGAGAATGAGTGCAGTTGTCATTTTGGTGTGCCTTATCCCACCCGGTGAGATATAGGTGAGAATGAGTGCAGTTGTCATTTTGGTGTGCCTTATCCCACCCGGTGAGATATAGGTGAGAATGAGTGCAGTTGTCATTTTGGTGTGCCTTATCCCACCCGGTGAGATATAGGTGAGAATGAGTGCAGTTGTCATTTTGGTGTGCCTTATCCCACCCGGTGAGATATAGGTGAGAATGAGTGCAGTTGTCATTTTGGTGTGCCTTGGATTACGGCAGTGGACTACTTTTGCGGTCCTCTTTGCCCAGGAGTATCTAGGCAAACAAAAAGAAAAAACATAGGATATTTTTCTTAAGCCGTTACTGTCCCACTGCATGGGCCTTCCTCAAGTCCTTCCATCAATCTATCTCTACCTAAGCCACCTCACGCCTCATAGTATCTATAGCTATACAAACAAAAAGAAAACTTCAACAAAGGACACGTTTAAGTGTTGAAAAATTATTTTTAATATCATGCATGACATGGTAAAAGCGTGGGCATTAACATTATTGATAGTGCGGAGGTGGCGTGTGAGGGAATAAGCCACTGGACATTGGTGATTGATCTCGGCGAGAATAACTCTAACTTATGCACATAATTATTTTATTTATTATTAATTGAGCTGTGTGACGGCGGCTAATTATTAAAAGAATACTACCTACTAGGTAGGCCGATATAAAGATGGATGGACTGCGTGAAAGGTGACATATACATATTTACATAGGTAAGTACTTAAATTCACGACTATTATTCCCGAAGGGTTAGTCAGAGACTAGGCAATGAGGACCGCAAAAGCAGTCCTCTGCCGCAGTCCACTTTTCACCAAATAGCAACTGCACATGTGCTCAGCGTGAAAGGTGGTGAGCCCATCGCCACTCTATGCTGTTAAATGTAATGTAAAGACTGCACGTCTTTAGTCCGTTAGTCGCCTTTTACGACACCCAAGGGAAGAGAGGGGGTGGTAGTGGTGGTTTCTTTCACCGATATCTACACACGTCACGTCACGGCTTTACGGATATGGTGCAGAAAGTAGTGACCGTAGAATTGACGGCTGATAGGGACGAATGGAAGAAGAAGACATTACTGCGCACACCCTAAATAGGGATAAGGGCAAGAAAATGATGATGAAGTACCTACTAACCCCTTGTCTGTCACGAATACTCCTAGAAGTTGTTGACAATTGAATTACTATTGTGTCTGGTATTTTTTTTATTCGGCAACGGGTAAGCGCTTGGCCTTCATCTCACCTGATGGTAAGTGACGATAAGGCCGAAGGTGGAAGCGCGCTTCACCCGGAATCCTCAACCACTGAGGAACTGGCTATCTTATCTCAAACTGTCGGAACACAACAATGCTATAAAACATCGTTGTTATGGCAACAGACTTAGATAAGATGGTGGTAGCTAGCTAGGCGGACTTAACAGGCCTACCACCAACCAAACCGAGAACACAAAGATGTACCTCCCGCTGGGAATCGAACCCGGGACATCTGGGTCTGAAACCGGTGGCTTAGCCACTAGACCTTAGAGGCGGTTAAGGTTACGCCAGCCGAGCTTCTTACCATACAGTCTCTTCTCTTGAGTGTCGTAAAAGACGACCAACGGTAACGGACAGAAAACTGTTCATACATGCACTGAGCACATGTGAAGTTGTCGTTAGACGAATTTTGAATTTTTAAAATTCGTCACGGCATGCGGGGGCAACGGGGGGTGTTTACGCGGACGAAGTCGCTGGCGGGCCGTTAGATAATTATAATTTGAGTGAGACTAATATATTTAAAAATATATACACCCCAATTTTTTATTCGTTTTAATGAAATTAAGGGTGATGGAACTCGAGTTCCACCCATGAAACTGAATAACTTACCCCAAGAAACCTATGTGCAAAAATGACAAAATATTTCGACCTCCCATACAAAACTGTCCGATCAGCTGACGACAATAGTATGGGGAGTTAGGACCCTTGTGCCGACTTTCCCTGTTTGTCGACTTTACTGAAATATCTTACAACGATTACCCTTATGCCGAATTTTCAAGTATCTTTAAGTTTGGTTCCTTTATGCCGACTTCATAATTAATAGGTCGAATTTTTTCATTTTTGCACACAGGTTTATTGGGGAAAGTTGTTCAGTTTCATGGGTGGAACTCACCCTAAATTTCATTAAAACGAATAAGAAATGAGCGTGTATAACAATCCCTCTTTTAGAAACGTTAGAGCCACCGCACACACGATACTTTTAGCATCGGCGATCGGCGATTTTGCGACTGGCATCGCGTACGACTCTCTGCGTTTGATTGCAGTATCGGAATCGCGAGTTTTAGGCGATTCAGTCGCTGCATCCAGCTTCTAAAAAGCGTCTAAATCGCCGATCGCCGCTGCTAAAAGTACCTATCGTGTGTGCTCTAGCCATTACAAATCTTAAAACCACAAAAAGTATTTTAAGTAATTTTTGGGACTTTATCTAGGTAGGTACCTACCAAGTTTGAAAGTATGTATAGGCAGATCCCGTAAAGTAATAAATTAAATGACAGACTAAAAAGTATAGCTACACCAAGGGCTGTATAATGCCTGCGCAGCACATTACGCGGCCCTTGATCCTGCTTCTCAGCGTTGTCTAATGAAATAAAACATTCATGTTGGGTCTAGAAAAGCGCCTTTGTTTACGCACGTCGCGAACAACATCTTCACGCAAGTGTAATGGAGTGGTGACCACCAATTGTGCAGATTACCGAATTTAGGGCGCCCCTCGCCCTGCGTCGATTACTTGCATAATTAATCTACACCTACGTATTTGTTGACTTGGCAGTATTACACTCGTAGAAAGTATTTTATTATGTATGGGTAATTCTGAAACTGAAATACCTTACTATACGGTGTCCATTTCAATGATTATGTGAAATGAGGTTCCTTTCGAAGTATTTTCATAGGGGGAGAGGGACCCTATTGTCCTTCCTATGAAAATACTTTTTGTTATTTTGTTAGTCGTTAGTTTGATTTGTTAGTCTTTACTTATTTATCTTAAGTTTAATGACGATTATATTGAAGTTAAAATTGTACATTGTTAGGGAAGGGAAGAGAGGGGTTGTTTGTATTATTTTGATGAGCCCATCGCCGCTCTATGCTGTTGGATGGATGTGCAGTCTTTAGTCCGTTAGTCGCCTTTTATGACACCGAAAAGAAGAGAGGGGTTGGTAGTATTATTTGATGTGCCCATCGCCGCTCTTTGCTGTTGGATGTATGTGCAGTCTTTAGTCCGTTAGTCGCCTTTTATGACACCGAAGAGAAGAGAGAGGTTGGTAGTATTATTTGATGTGCCCATCGCCGCTCTATGCTGTTGGATGTATGTGCAGTGTTTAGTCCGTTAGTCGCCTTTTACGAAACTGAAGAGAAGATAGTGGTTGGTAGTATTATATTGATGTGCCCATCGCCGCTCTATGCTGTTGGTCGTATGTGCAGTTTTTAAAGTTTTTAAGAATTTGTTAATTATTAAAACATTCAAAATCTATTCACGAATTTTATTTACATATTATTATTATATATTTCTAAAAATTAAATGATCTAAATAGCATCCAAAATAATAATTTGAAGCAAAAAACGATTAACGACAGATAATGATATTCAATTTATAATTAGTGATTAAACGAACTTACCTGAAGTGATGTTCTATCACAATTATCCGAGTTGCTTCGTCCGAAGAGATTAGGTAACACTTGTAGTAACACGTATTGTGTCGCCTTTCATCCACTAAGTTAAAATAAAAAAAAACAATTTTTTGTAGGGTAGTTGTCGTTTTCCTCTCCGCCTCGATTGTACGACCGCTCATATAGTTGAAAGCCCTGAGCCTAATATTTCACGCACAGGGGATATCTAGGGAGGGAGGGACCTAATCTCTTCGGACGAAGCAACTCGTATCATTGTGATAGAACATCACTTCAGGTAAGTTCGTTTAATCACTAATTATACATTCGTTGTTTCGTCCTTTGAGATTAGGTAACACTTGTAGATTTTGAAAGATAGTGAAATATTAAAACGTCTTTTTCTGTGTAAATCAAAATCAATATAATCAAAAAACAAAACCTAAATAAACCTAGAGGTTTATAATATATTGTAATCAAATCTTATTTAAAAATTATGATTAACATCAATCTCTGACAATGGACATGGCAAAGTCTGGTTCAGGTTGGATGTTTCTATGGTAGTGTTTTGCAAAAACAGAAGAGTTAGCACTCCACCCAGCAGTTTTGCGAATAGTATCGATACTGACGCCTGCTCTATGTGCAGCTGAGGTATGGTGGAGTGAGCAGAAAATAAAGAAGTGTCAACTCCGCTAGCTAATAAAGTATATTTTATCCATCTACTAACAGTATTAGAAGATACTACTTTATGAGGTTTTTTGAAACATAAAAGGATTATTTTCGTTGTTTCTTACAGTTTTCGTCCTCTCAATGTATGTCATTAATGCTTCCGCTGGACATACTTCTGAAAGTTCTGTGTAAAAGGGAATATTCAGATGAGGCTGTATTGAACCTGGACAAGATGTCTTAATAATGTCCTGTATCTTAATAAAAATGCTAAGCTGATTATTTATGTGCACCCTGTGTGCTGTTACAAGTATAAGAAATGTAACTTTTTAAGTTAGCTGTTCTAGATTTAAAGAGGTATTGGGATGCAATTTTGATAGGAAATTTAAGACTAGTGATAGGTCTCAAGATATACCATATTTTGGGGCTGAAGGACGAAGTCTGTAGAATCCTTTGAATGTTTTTGTCATACGGTCATCAGACCCTACTCTTGATCCTAAGATCAAAGATAGAGCAAAACGATGGCTGATTAGTGAACCATATTGTAAGCTCGAATAGAAAAGCTTTGTTAAGAAATAAATTACGTGCGGAGTTGGCGCCTCATATAGATCCACACTGTGATCTTTTACAAGATTACCTAGCAACGGATTGCAACATCATATCGTTTTATTGAATTATAATGACAGAGAAGCTATCATGATATTTAAGGATGATGGTGGTACACTCCTCTTCAGTAATGCCGTTCGGATAACCTTCCTGCAATCAGTGTCCGCTTAGGTAGGCTGTTGGAAGTCGACATTAACACGTTATCGCTGGGCACAAATTGTACCAACTTCCAACAGAGAAGATCTTGGAACAACAATAATGCCTTCTGCGTGATCCGTTATTATTTTTCTTAATACTTTTAGTATAACAGCGAATGGCGCGAATGTGTAAAATAAAAGATGATGCCAATTTAACCTAAATGCATTTGTAGCGCAAGCTCCAGGATCTCTGTTCCAAGAGACATACCTACTTCTTACATTTATAATTTGTTCTGGATGCAAAAAGATCATTATCAGGCTTACCTAGAACTTTCTATTTTATTAAAAGCATTATCTATCAACCCCCCTTCAGTGTCAGGATGTAATTTTCGTGACTCTGCATTTGCTATTACATTATCTTTTGAGCTGGTGTACGAGTACGAAGCGAAAACGAATATTTTTCGGATTTCGCACCAAAGCCACAACCTCTTAGTTATTTCAGTAAGGTGTGGGAACCGAACTCCGCCCATACGGTTTATATAAGAAATAGTTATATTATCAATACGTAACAAAATTTGTCAATTTTTTAAGTTTCTTGCAATTGTTTGTAAGCCCAAAAAGGAAGCTAAGAGTTCTAAATAGTTTATGTGCTCAACTGATTCTACAATACTCGACTGGCCACTAGCAGTCCCCGCAGCACCTGCCGGCCCCCCCTTTTCTTGCTTGCATCAGAAAAAGAAATTCTAAACAGTAATTATCTTGCCTGATAAGATTATCCACCCTTACAATAGATTTTAACCACCAAGAAAAATCGTCTTTCAAATACGGTAACGACATGTAACTATCGTAGATAATCGTATTATAAATTGCAAGATATTTACACGTTTCTATTTGTTTGGTGTATAACCAACTATATTAGACGGCGGGGCAATATGCAGTGAGAAGTTCTACTAGTCGTGCAAAGGTCCTAATTTTACATCGTTCTTTAATTTTAAAATGTTGTAACACTTTTTTGATTATATTTCTTTTGTCATTGGATAAAATTATTTGAAATTTTGTCGTATCTATTAAAAAAAACCAAGATATTTGCAGACTGTATTAGGGACTGTACAGCTCTTTTTGTCATTAATAATGAAACCTAAAGATTCTAAAAATTTTCTTGTTACCAAGACCTCGCAAGAGCGCAGATATCCTCTTAATAGATCGTTGATAAATAGCCAAACGACCGAAGAAGACACATAACTGGTTTTAACAATTTCGTAAAACAAACGGTGCTGTGTTAGGGCCAAATTAAAGTAATGAATTTCTTCAAATCGGATTCGCAAATATGTTTTATGACTAGGGTGAATACCTACTAAAAATAAGCATCCTTTAAATTCAGGGTAGCCCTGAAGCTATCCTTTGAAATTAGTTTCATTGTTGTTCTTAAATGTTTAATTTTAAATGTTCAGTCGTAATATGCTTATTTAGTAATTTGAGATTTAATATAAACCTATTTGTGCCGTTGGGTTTCTTGATCAGAAAATAACTAGACAGAAACTGACCTTCACAAGGTTGGCAAGGAGAAGTGGCGTCTGAATCGATTAATTCAAAATATGGCCACTCTGTATTATAAGATAATGAAAGTAAACGTGGTTCGTGTAACTGAGAAACACGTTGAAAAAAGGGTATTTTATAACCTTTTACCCAGCAAAAAATAACCGGATCGTCGGTTATTATTCGAAAACTATCGTAAAAATAGAACAGCATACCTGCAGAATGTACCGGATCCAGCGACGAGGGCCGGGGCTTCTGAAAGCGCCGCGGCGATCGCGGCGGCTGCTGCTGCCGCGGGCGTGGTGCCGGTGCAGCTGGAGGTGCCAGTTCCGACCGCCTCGCAAGTCCCGTTTGCCTGGCTACCGGAAGTGGAGGCCTCTGGTTTAAAGGCTGGTTTGGAGTTTGTTTGGTATACAGCTGATCCTTAAAATCTTTCTTTATTGTTGAACATATGAAACTCCTTCTTGTCATAGACTCATTATGCTATGTATCGCATAGCTGATGACTAGTTTCAATCAAGAACTTTATGACAGCTTGATCTCTATGTTCCAATGAAAGCAACTTGGTCAAAGAGGCTCCAATATAGGAAATGGCAGCCGCCAGTTGAGCTTACTTATATTCTAACGCTTTGTCTTTCTTGATCAGCGTTTAAGCTGCCAGATAAAGCTGCTCAGATAAAGCTGCCTTTTTTTCTGGCTCTAGCTTTTTTTCTTAGGGCTTTGTCCCAAGAGATTCAGTATCCCTTTGTCAAGTTCTGGACAACAGTCACAACATTTGGAGGCGGTTCTACTTGCATCGAGTGAATGGAAGTGGCTTCGGCTTCTTGCGTAGCTAAAGTAGACGGGCTTGGTCCAGGCTCCTCTAAGAGAATCAGTCCCCAGTCCGCCTCAGGCTGCATTTCGTTTTCGCCTTATTGAACAAGGTCGAATGTTCACTTTGGTACGTCGCTAGAACGTTATTTTATTCACCTAAGGTGAAAATTTATTTAATCCACAATCGTTTTTAAACATAAAGTATATAAAGTGAAGAAAACATTCCTTCTGAATCATCACTAATTAAAATTATTTTAATTCTTATCTTGTCAAAATACGGTAATAGTCATTTTAAACTATACACACTATTTTTAGATAAGTAAACATTCCTTCTGAATGTGCACATCACTAATTAAAGTAACGGTTTTAAATAACGTGAAGGCAACATCCCTTTTAGATGTACACAACACAAATTAAAATTATTTTAATTCTTATCTTGTCAAAATACGGTAATAGTCCTTATAAACTATACACACTATTTTCAGATAAGTAAACATTCCTTCTGAATATGCACATCACTAATTAAAGTAACGGTTTTAAATAACGTGAAGGCAACATCCCTTTTAGATGTACACAACACAAATTAAAATTATTTTAATTCTTATCTTGTCAAAATACGGTAATAGTCCTTTTAAACTATACACACTATTTTCAGATAAGTAAACATTCCTTCTGAATGTGCACATCACTAATTAAAGTATCGGTTTTAAATAACGTGAAGGCAACATCCCTTTTAGATGTACACAACACAAATTAAAATTATTTTAATTCTTATCTTGTCAAAATACGGTAATAGTCCTTATAAACTATACACACTATTTTCAGATAAGTAAACATTCCTTCTGAATATGCACATCACTAATTAAAGTAACGGTTTTAAATAACGTGAAGGCAACATCCCTTTTAGATGTACACAACACAAATTAAAATTATTTTAATTCTTATCTTGTCAAAATACGGTAATAGTCCTTTTAAACTATACACACTATTTTCAGATAAGTATAGTTGCACACCTTTCTTTTAGATGTACAATTGTTTATTTAAAAAAAACGGTACTAGTCCTTACAGCTACACATACTATTTTTTCTTAAATAAGTATAACCAACCGTTATTGACTATCACTCCCATGATAATGCACAAAATTAATTATCATATTTGAATCGTTTTGATTAAGTAACACACTGAATTACCTTCAGATCGTAACGATACAGGCTGCGGCGGCGGCGAGTCCCACGCCGTCAAACTGCTGCTTTCTATGCGCAAACGTTTTTCTTTCTTTCTCATTTTCTTTCTATACAATAATCACTATCGTCGTCACTATAAACTCGTTTAGGCATCGTAACACTACATAAGTATGTTAAAGGGGAAAAATCGTGGTGATTGGCGAAGCACAAAAACGCGAATGAGCGGTCGTACAATCGAAACGCAGAGGAAAACGACAACTACCCTACAAAAAATTGTTTTTTTTTGCTTTTAACTTAGTAGATGAAAGGCGACACGATACGTGTTACTACAAGTGTTACCTAATCTCAAAGGACGAAACAACGAATGTATAACTTCAATTATCATTTGATTCAATAATGTCTGTAATGTCTCAACCCTAGGCATGACAATTTGACACCTGCCATAAGTATCAAGCTAAAATGAACAGACTATAGTGAGTAGTACAACGCACGGGCGGCGCCGGCGGCGGGCGGCTAGTACTAACTGACAAGCTGATACCTGCCGGCGGGCGCCACACACGATCTGGAGGCCAATTCTCATTTTTCGAGATGTAGTCTCGAATCGAGTTTTGATTTCGATCTTTATCTCGACCATAAAATCTCGTTATTAACATTTTGTTCACGAATCTCCTATTCTCAGCGCTAATCGACTTCGAGTTTGATTCGAATTCGAACTTTATTGAGTGGTAATCCAATTTAGTTTTTCTGAACATCTCGAACTCGACATTTCTCGAAGGAGAGCCGCTCGAATTGCTTCGAGTGTTCGGCAGTGGTCGAGACGTAATTTCGACTACGAGAAGCTAATGAAACGTCAAATAGCGGCGAAATTACGGTGGATATGGAGGAGTTAATTTCCAATTTTGTCGTGGAAGTGATTTAAAATATTGAGAGAGCTCGCTCTCTTCTTCTTCTTCTTCTCAAAAGGTGGAAGAAAACTTTCCACTCCCTAACTGTAGGAAGCCGATGCTTCCAACATTTGTAGAAGAAGCTGCTTCTGCTGTGGCGTTGGGTATTTTTTGTTGACATTGTGACATTGTGTGTGTCTTGTGAATACTAAAATGATCGTTTCGTCACCAAACAAGCACACAACCACAAACAAAAAACATAAAATTTATCGACGATACGTCACGTTTTAAACAATACAAGTTGTTTAAGGAAATGGGCGATTTTCCGAGATCACAAAACAAAAAAGAAATTGGTTCGTAAATGACTTCATAGATGGCGCTTAGCATAGATTAGTATGGCGCTTAGAAAAGGCGAGTCCATGAAGAACACGTGTATGGCTACGTAATATTTATTCCATTCCAAAATAGAAATAGGTCCTGGGGATCCTGAATAAAAATTTGTAAGTACTATTTTTTTATTTTTTTGATAGACAAGCAAAAGTGTAGATTTTATAACAGCCCTTAAGCAGGAACGGGTCGGCTTTCATAAAACGCCATCTATCGAGTATTTTTGAACTAATTTTTATTTTTTAATTTGGGCTGTCAGAAAATCGCCCATTAAATTTGATCACAACACATTAAATATAATGATTTTTCGATATTTATTAAAAATTTACTTCTTTAATTAAAAAGCAAGTTCAATACATTTAAATACCTTTACAGTAAAAATATTTGAGGTACATAGTTGCAATATTTAAAATCGGATGAAACGTGTGAAACGGAACGCATCCCGATCCCCAATGCAATCAGCATTAAAAAGAATGGCAATATTTATCAAATAAAAACTCGAAGTCTATTTCGATTAGCGTTGAGAATAGGAGATTCGTGAACAAAATGTCGATTATCGAGATAGAGATCGAAATCAAAACTTGATTCGAGACTACATCTCGAAAAATGAGAATTTGGGCCCTGTTCGCCGGCACACCGGCAGGTATAAGCCTGTCAGTTGGCTTATACCTGCCGGCGGGTTCCACACACGATCAGTTTGCCTGCAGGTAACAGCATGTCAGTTCCAAGTTCCAGTTAACTGACAGGCCGATACCTGCAGGCGACCTGATCGTCTTTGGGGCCCTTAAGTATTCGTAATTCGTCGTACACTGATTAAGAATGCATATCCACGGCAAAGTGACAATACTAACAGACAACATTTTACACAAAGACAAAAAAACGTTTTTGGTTGTTGCAAACTTTCGCGTCTAAGTGCAATCGGGTTGTACCAAGTTGTATGTCTAAAAGGAATTGCCAATGCCATTTAGTTAGAGGCTGTTTCCAGTTGTCGTCAAAAATACAGGTATTGCGGTTTCATCAAAATGGTTACCTATCATAAATTCGAAATTTGCCTGTACGAATTTTATTTGGCCGAAAACGTTTTGTAATTTTTTGTTTTTCATAATTTTCTTTTTACCGAAAACACAATTTACAATGTTTTGAAATGCCAATTATGCTCCTTGTTGTCTCGTCCTCTATGATGGAAATACTACTTGTTAGTATCGAGTCTTAGCACTCGCCGACGCCACATAAGTTTAAAGTATCTGAAAATAAAATATTTCCGAACGCAGCCGCACGTCACTAGACTAGCCCGCGTTTTGAACTGTCATTCGTTTTTTATGTCACTGTACCGGCGCCACTTTTTTCTCTTACTTTTTTGTGAAATAATCTTTTTAATAGTTTTAGTCAGTTTAATTATGATAAATAAACTGTTATTATGAGTAAAAGAAAGAGACGTGAAAAATAAAAATGAAATTCTGGGTTTTGAAATGTGCACTCAGGCCCATCTTTGGGATGAGGCGGTGTTGAAACATTCAAAACTTAAAACGGGCACAATAACTCGTACTTACTGCAAAGCCGAGTTTTTACCACCCTGGGTATTCGCAAGGAATATCAGGGTCTTACATTTACTGCAGTTTGCTTTGCCATTTGGGCCTAGATCTGCATGACTATGTCTGACATTCCTAATGTGTCAATGATGGCCCTGGATCCGGCTACTACTTCAAGTTCTGTGGAGGAGGAGGCACTGCCCGTGCCAATACAGTGTAGTAGAGGCCTTACCTGTGGAAAAAACCCAGTGTACAGACCCGGAGACCGAGACACCTGCCATAGACGTAGAATTGTTATTTGCTTTGGGGGAAATTGAGGAGGTGCTTAAGGGACCAATGCTCATGATGAAATTGCACAGAGGTAGACTCCTATTCTCACAAAAGGATTGCAAAAAGAAATTAAACCTGAACTTATGAAAAAATACATCCCATATGAAAATATCCCAACGTTGCTCCCAAAGCTCAACCCTGAAATACCTGGCTGTCTCTGACCTGGTTAAGAAAAGAGATTTGATAATTGCTGACAGGCAAAATCAGATGGTCAGCAACCATCTATCAGCCACTATCAGCCCTGGGCCAATCACTCCATTTATTTCTCCTAAAAGGTGACAGAATTGAAATTATTAATTAAATAATTAAACACATCAATGATGCTGCCAAAATACTGTGTGACGCTGTGCACATAGATACAAATCGTAGACGGTCGCTAATACCAACCGTCATTAACCCCTTGAGCACCATAAAACCAGACACAATTGAAAATCAATTGTTTCGCGACTGCCGGCGGTCTCATGATATTTGATCTATTAATAAAGATATGAAAGATTCCCTCACAGGGGGAGCAGATACATTTTTTTTTTTAAGTAACCTTTCAGAAAAGATCTAGGTTACAAAGGCTGTTCAAAAATCTGTTAAAGACCTGAAGAACACAAGCTTCATTCAAAAACCCCAAATAAAACCAAATCTTTAAACTGGAGGGGCCCTCCTTGTCCAAGTGCCCGGACAGGGACAGGAGCGAGATCCAACCAACCTGCAAAGCTACGAAGCTGCAAAGTTAGAAGTTCAGGTATGCAGACTTCCTTTTTTTATAAATAATTGGAAGTAAATAACCAGTGATCCTACTATTCTGAAATGGGTATCTGGGTATGAAATCTCTTTTAGTGAGATACCATTTCAATCTTACTTGCCTATGAATAACTCATTAACAAGTAGAATTCTGTCAAGTTCAAATTGAAATTAATAAACTTATTCAGTCACATGTTATAGACAAAATATGTCATGAAACAGATGGACAATTTTGTTCACCTATTTTCTTGGTATAGAAACCAAATGGAGAGAATAGATTTATTTTAAACATAAAGAAATTTAATAGTTTTATTACTACAACTCAAAGTCTTATGAAAGACTGTATTATGGCAACAATTGACAAAATGGATTCTTATTACATGTGTAACATTAATGCAGATTACAGAAAATATCTAAGGTTTATATTTGATGGAAAAATATATCAATTTAACATTCTTCCATTTGGCCTTTGCACGGCTCCATACATGTTCACATAATTAAACCCATAACAAAACTTAGAGGTTTACAGCCTGTAAGTACAGTATATCGATGCTTGTAGCTAGCAGTATATTGGTAGTGATCATATTGAGTGTCTTAATAGTGTTAACCAGACCATAGGTCTGCTTACTCAGTTAGGCTTCATCATCAATAAAAAAACTTATTCCATTAAAGGAATGTAAGTTTCTTAGCCTATTGTTTAATACAAACACCATGACTATTTCAATCGATTCTGATAAAAATAATAGATGCCTTAACACGTTGCCTGCCACGAAACCAGACACAATAGAAATTTAATTGTTTGTCAGTCACAGGTGACCACCACGGCGCTCAAATTTTTAAGTACCTCTTCCATCAGGTTTTTTGTCAAAAGTTCTGGGAACTCTAGTGTCTGTTTGTCCAGCTAATCAATATGGGTTACTGTATACTAAAGCACTAAAAAGACATAAATATTTAGCTCTTTTAAAAAATAATAATAATTATGAAGCATTTACTTCCTTGCCCAAACATTGCTATCCAGATCTTGAATGGTGGATAAAACATGTACTTGCCTAAATCAACTTCTTAGATAAGAAAATATAAATATATTCTAGAAATAAATACAGATGTCTCACTATCGGGGTGGGGTGCTTCTTGTGACAAACATACAGCCAGTGGTGTATGGAGAGGAAAAGAATCAACAATTCACTTTAATACTTTAGAAATAAAAGCTACTATGTGTGGTCTCAAAAGCCTTGCTAATAATTCTTCAAATTGTGAAATATTATTACAAAGTGACAATACCACAGCTATACCATATATAAACCGCTTTGGTGGCATACAGTACTCTCACTTATATGTGATTGCAAAAGCTATTTGGCAGTGGTGTGAAGAGAGGAATAATTTTCTATTTGCATCATACATCATACATTAACACAAAGGACAACAAAGTAACAGATTTTGAATCTAGAAAATAGTTAGGTCATACAGAATGGGAATTAAATATTAATAATTTTAATGAAATAGTACAAGCATTTGGTAACCCTGTCATAGATTTATTTGCATTTAGAACAAACACAAAATGCAGGAAATTTGTTTCATGGCATCCAGATCCTTCAGCTTATAAAGTGGATGCCTTTACAATGTCTTGCAAAGGGGTTTATTTTATGCTTATCCACCATTTTCTATGATTTTAAAATGTATAGAAATAATCGTGTCCAATGAAGCAACACGGATCCTTGTAGTTCTCTTCTGGGACACCCAACCTTGGTTTCCCTTATTCAAAAAACTATTGGTGACAGAACCCATTGTATTTGAACCAAGTAATAATTTACTGGTTTTATGTAATTCCAACTCACCACACCCTCTACACCGCAACCTATCACTACTGGCAGGGAGATTGTCCGGTAGGCATTCTTAAAGCCTGGCATTGACGTACAGGCAGCTGAAATAATGATATCTTCCATATCAAGTAACACCTATAAGCAATACTTACTTTGTATTTGGTTTTCTTACTGCCACGCCAAACAACTAAATGCTACTAAAGCACAGATGACAGACATAATTACTTATCTCACAAATAAGTTCCACAGTGGTGCATCTTATGGCACCTTGAATTGCATAAGGTCCTCGCTGCCACTAGTGTGATAGGGCCGCAGGTGGGAGCAGACGAAAAGATTAAAATTTTATTTAAAGGGTTCTTTCGCCGACGATCAAGTAAACTCAAATATAAGTATACCTGGAATGTTTCTATAGTGCTTAATTTTTTAGAGTCAAATTACAATGACTCAAACAACTTACATTAATGTTCATTAAACACAGTTACTTTATTAACTTTACCTACAGGGCAAAGATTACAAAGCCCTACCACATTTGGCGGTATCGGTCAGTACACTCAACCGTTGGATTGACGGTCCTGGCTGCAAGAGGGATCGATAATTCCATTTTTTCTACTCATAGTACCAGGCACGCTACGACATCAGCTGCCATTATGAAAGGCGTTAGCATTGATGAGATACATAGAACGGCTGGTTGGACTGACTCATCGACAACTTTGCAAAGTTTTACAACCGTCCGATTTTAAATAATAATTTCGCTGAAGCGATTATATTGTAATAATAATATTAAAAGTATATTGCTATAATCATACCAAAGATTCATTTAAGGCTGAGGACAGATTTAAGTTTGTTTTTTTTTGTTTAATAAGATTCTTTTGGAAATTACCAATTATCTTTAAGGAGTGTAAGACTGATTATGCTGTTGAAACATAATATCTGGGATATATTTGTTAACAATAATAAACTTTATGATTCTACAACTGAACTTTGAACATCTAACAAGTAGTATTTCCATCATAGAGGACGAGACAACAAGGAGCATAATTGAACAATCAAACAAACTTACCAAGTGCAGTTCGATTGAAATTATGCTCCTTGTTGTCTCGTCCGAAGATGATGAGTCCCACCCACCCTCACAGGTTTGAGACCTATTCCCTGGGGTTGTAGAATCAGTTTCATAAATAAATACACAACTTAAAACTAAATGACAGTTCAAAACGCGGGCTAGTCTAGTCGTCACTAGCGGCTGCGTTCGGAAATATTTTATTTTCAGATACTTTAAACTTATGTGGCGTCGGCGAGTGCTAAGACTCGATACTAACAAGTAGTATTTCCATCATCTTCGGACGAGACAACAAGGAGCATAATTTCAATCGAACTGCACTTGGTAAGTTTGTTTGATTGTTCAATTATCGATTGTTATTTTTTTCAAAATCTCTATGTTTTGAAATCCCACTCAACGTTTGGCCGAATCTATTAATGCTAGAAGATTCATTTTCCAGAAACACGTTTCCAATATTATTAAAAAACAATATTTCAAATTATTGAAATCATAATAATATTAATATATGAAAACAAAAAAAAACTGGGTATGAGTATGATATTTTAAACACTGAAAAAAGACGACAACCTCAGGCGGGAATCGAACCACGCACCTTCCGCATTCCGGGCGGCTGCCTTAACCACTTGGCTACCGAGGTCTGGCTTTCAACCGTCGAAATTTGTCAGTGCTTGATGCTTATGTTTTTAGTCAACATTGCTTCATCAAATCTTAGAAGTTTTGCGGAGGAAGAATGCGGAAGGTGCGTGGTTCGATTCCCGCCTGAGGTTGTCGTCTTTTTTCAGTGTTTAAAATTTTACTTAAGTATATTTAAGCGTCAATAAAACGCTAAAATATAAAACATTAATGAGTATGATATTTTAGCGAAAAAGTTACTTCGAATTTTTCGAAAAAACATCTTCCAAATGAAAATAAGTGGTTTTGATAATCGGCTAATACTTTTTCTGGAAAATGAAATGTATATGATAAGTTTATGGATTAACAAAATCATGTAAAAGCAACGATCTGGTATTTAAAACTTCGTCATACCGTTTTCGAACAATTGAAATTCGTACAGGGAAGTTTCGAATTTATGATAGGTTACCCATCAAAATATGCGGAAATCGAACTTAGAGTTAAAGATATAAGAAAGTCAATTATTAGAAAATTGTTAGATAGGAGGTATTGTCACTTCATTTACTTCATTCACTTAATTGCTGGTGAAAAATACAGCAGAGCGCGCGCATTGTACGACGATTTACGAATAGACGGGGGGGTGTGCGCTTGCCACTTGTCTAGGAGGGCTGGCCCGTCTGATGGCACTCTCTGCCTCTGAGGCTGCAAACTACTACCATAGACTACGGTAACAGTTAGTATTTTAAACCCTTATCTGTCACGAATACTCCTAGAAGTTGTTGACGACATTGAATTTATATTGTCTGGTATTGCGACAGCCGAGCTCCTAATACCATACCTATAACCATACCGATTTTTTTTTAAAACAAAAGAAAAGAAAATATACTTACTAGAGTAACAAGAAAAAGAAAATAATTTAAAGATAAAAAATGATGAAAAAGAAATAAAAGACAAAAGAAAAGAAACAAATAGAGTTGAGCTCATAAAGCTCCAGTTCATTTAACCCTTTTTAAAGAAAAAGAAAAAAAGACACTGAAGAACAAAGAACCCTGCAAAAATAGCGGGAAGCAGCGGATTATAATAAAAAAACCGTACCTACCGATTAATATTTTTTATCGATGAATAATTATTGTGCTGTGCTGGTAGGTAGCGGTTCATTAATAGAATACTACCGTCCTATCTCTTTTCTTCATCATCATCATCATCATCAGTCTATAAACGTCCCACTGCTGGCCACAGGCCTCCCACATGGACAACAGCACGTGGGGATATTGGGCCATAACCCACCACGCTGGCCCAATGCGGGTTGGTGGGTTTTAACGACTGTCATCTTACGACAACAACTGGGACCAACGGCTTAACGTGCCTTCCGAAGCACGGAGGAGCTCGAGATGTTTTAACTTGGTCACCCATCAGGCGACCCGGCATTGCGAAAGTTGCTTAGAGGGCAAGATCGCAAGCCGAACGCGCTAGCCGCTGCGCCATCGAGCTCCTCTCTTTCCTTGGGTATCGTTAAAAGCGACTAACAGATCAAAGTCTGCACATACATCCAACAGCATAGAGCGGCGATGGGCTCACCACCTGTCACGCTCAGCACATGTGCAGTTATCATTTGGTGAAACGTGGACCGTGGCATAGTGGAGTGCTTTAGCGGTCCTCATTGCCTGGTCTCTGACTTACCCTACGGGGATAATAGTCGTGAATGTAATGTAATGTATGAATATTTTCTTAACATTATACAAGCCAGGTAATGTGGTTATTATTAGATACGAATGAAACGATATAAATATTATACAAATTGGAATTTACTTTTACCTCTATGAACTCGCACCGCGGCCATTGAACCGAGTCGTTAATAATGTTGAAACCTTTTTGATAGCAGAAATGAAAATATTGTGTACTTACCTACCTACCTAACAAGATTGTTAAACTAAGCGTGGCATGGAATTATTTCTCTCTTTTATAAGTTCACACCAATAGCATGCGATATTTAAATCTAGTACGTAAGTATAGTGTAGGTACCTATCTATGTATTTAACTAAAAAGCAATTACCGAAATGTATATCCGCGTATCACTTCGGAACGGCTGTAGATATATCTATTTGGCTGATTCCTTTTTTTTTTGCTGTTTGTATTGTCAGGACAAGGTTTATGTTCACTCGGGCTGCACGGCTGATTCTTTATTGTTGTGTTTGTTATTGTGAGAACAAGGTTTGAATGAAATAGTTAAGTATTACACTACACAAGGTTTCAATCAATGTGATGGCCTGATAATTAGGTACCTACCCTGTTGTTAATATTATTATTCAGGGTGTTGCTATTAATGATATATATTATTATATATGTGTTTTGCCTGAAATTCGACGTGGCACCGAGAAGATACAAAAGCGGATGGAATCTGTGCGACTTTAGGGGAGCTCTTAGGGCAAGACATGCTCAGGGCAGTCGACAGGTCCAGAAGCAATTTTTAACAAAAATACCAGGACCGATTGTGATGTTAAAAAGAGCATTTTGTCTATTTCTTCCAACGCTGTGGGAAATGACTGTGTGAGTCGTAAGATGATCCTCCGTATCCTCGACAATATTCTTCCAATCCTAACGCATGTCCTCAACCACTCCATCAAAAGTGGTATTTTTCCAACTACCTGGAAAGATGCCCAGATCATTTCACTTCCTAAAAAATCGAACCCTAAATCCTTCTCTGAATACCGACCCATATCCATATTGCCATTCCTTTCCAAAGTCCTTGAGCGTCTTTGTAAAAACCACCTCATGAACCCTTTCCAATCCGGTTTTCGTCCCGGCCACAGTACGACTACAGCGTTGGTTAACATTACGGACGACATTAGATCGGGTATGGAAGATGGTAATCTTACGGTGCTGTCATTACTAGACTTTAGTAATGCGTTCAATACCGTGGATTTTGACATCTTACTTGAGATCTTACGCTCCATTATCATATCTCCAACGGTGATTGATTGGTTTCGAAGTTACCTGTTTGGTCGCCGGCAGCGGATTCGCATCGAAGAGTCCTTCTCTTCTTGGTGCAACACTTCTGCCGGGGTGCCGCAGGGTGGCGTTTTATCTCCTCTACTCTTCGCTATTTTTATAAATTCAATTTCTAGTCAATTAGTTTCCTCCTACCACCTTTATGCAGTTGACTTACAGTTGTACACCCAAGCACCTGTTGAACAGCTTCCCGAGGCTATTACTCTATCAAATAAGGATCTACCTCAAATAAGTAAGTGGAGCAAATCGCATGGACTAAAAGTTAATCCTAGTAAATCCAGGTCCTTATAATTGGTAGCAATAGAACTAGGTCTAAGCTTGACTGGTCGTGCATCCTTCATGTCGTCTTTGATGGTACCATATTAGCTTATAGCGACAAAATTAAAAACCTTGGTGTATACTTTGACCCTCACTTATCTTGGGATCCGCAACTGCAAGAGGTCAGTCGCAAAATATTCGCGTCGGCGAGGTCTCTAAGGCGACTTCGCAATTTTCTATCAACTGCCACTAAAGCTGCGCTTGCACAGTCTCTTCTTTTACCTATCCTCGATTTCGCCGATATTAGCTATCTAGACCTTAAGGAGGATCAACTAAGTAAGCTTGAGCGACTTCAAAACTTTTGCATTAGGTTTCTATTTGGTTTGCGCAAATATGACCACGTCTCTGAATTTCGCATTAAGCTCAAGTGGTTGCCAATTCGCCTTCGCCGGAATGCACATATAGTTTTCTTAGTCTAAAACATATTATTCAATCCTACCACCCCTTTTTATCTTAAAGATCGCTTCCAATTTTTACACGACTCCCATTCCCGTTTCTTGAGATCATCGGAGAACTTGACTTTGCAAATTCCAATGCATTCTACTACATTCTACGATAAATCATTTACAGTTCATGCTGCTCGTCTGTGGAATGCTCTGCCTGTAACTGTAAGACGAGCAAAATCCCTGCAAACGTTTAAAAAACTTGTCAAAGAACACTATTTGTCAATTTTATTTCACAGTTTCACTATTATTATTTTATTTATTTATTAAGATATTGTATGAATGTCATATGTTCATATGGTACGTACTTGTATATTGTGTATGTTGTACCTATGTATGTATATTATACGGGTATGAATCATTGTATTTATGTATGTTTATATATGTGTATAAATATATATATATGAAATATTATTATACATTAATCACTGTACACTACATCAACGCCTCCATCTGTTTTTCATACCAAGCTTCTCCATCTCTAGGTTGCCTGGAAGATATCGCTTTTAGTGATAAGGCCGCCCGTTGTACGACTTCTTTTAAAAAATGAATACCATGTATATTATCTGTGTACAATAAAGAATACTCATTTCATTTCAGGTCCGAGATATCACGTCGCTTATCCAGTGGTAGGAGATGGTGCTTCTTGCATAAATCTATGTAAGACGTAGACTCATACCTAGTCTTAGTACGGAAACATAAATACTTCAAGAATCTTTATTGGATATTCTCTATTCGCGAAACATAGATTTGATACCGCGGGTTCCAAACCTGCGACGCGTACTCCAGGTAGCTGCGGACAAATGTACAGTACAAGATCTTAAAGGTTTTAACTTGATGAAAGTCTTTGGCACTACGCATCACAAAGCCTAGAGCCCTCGAAGCCTTGGAAACTATATTATCGATATGTTTATCAAATAGCTTGTCATCATGACAAACACCAAGATCCCGATCCCACTTGATTGACCCGCTGAAGAGCAACCACATCGAGTGTATAGTCGTACAGAACCAAGTTACTCTAGTAACAAGTTACAACACAACATTTAGATGGGTTCAGATCCAATTGGTTACGCACGCAATAATCCTGTAGCCGTAAGAGATCCTCCTGTAGTAACACCGCATCATTCGTATATTTGACGGTAGAGATTATCTGCATGTCATCAGCAAAACATAGCAACCGCGACGACCTAAGGCAGTGTTCGATGTCGTTCACAAAAATAGTGAATAAAAGAGGTCCAAGTAAGGACCCTTGTGGAACATCACTAGGAATCAAGACCCACCCGGACATGTAATTATTAACAACCACTGCCTGCGTACGGTTGTCAATGTACGACGAGAACCATTTGAATAAGTCCCCACTAATGCCAATCCCCAAAAGCTTGGATAGAAGCAAGTTATGTTGGATTCTGTCAAAGGCCTTACTGTAATCAGTATAGATGACGTCCACTTGAGAGCCACTGTCCATAGCTTCAGTGAGTAAGTTATTGAACACAACAAAGTTAGTTACAGTAGAACAGCCTGTCAGAAATCCATGTTGTGTCAGGCTAAAATAATGTTGAATTGCTCGATAAACCTGTTTAAAAACAATCTTCTCCAACACCTTAGAGAAAATGCAGAGCTTGGATATTGGAAGGTAATTGAAAATATCAACCTTGGAGCCCTTTTTATGCACTGGGGTATATTATTCGGCATGGTTCCACTGCCTAAGGACTTTTTGAACAATAGTGAGACGGGATTGGCTAAGGACTTGGCGCACTGTATAAGGGATCGGGCGGGCAGTGAGTCAGGACCGGCAGACTTAGAGGGGTCCAGGGACGAGAGAAGTTTGGTGATTTCATCGGCACAAACGGAGATAGTGGAAATACCAGAGCCAATTGTAGCATAGGGCACTAGATCTAGGCAAGGAATTAATTTGCAATTCGAAGCGTTTAAAAAATTTGAGCAAAAGTAATCAGAGAAAGCGTTGCATACAGTAACACCAGTGTTGACAACTAGGTCACCGCATTTAAGACTACTTGGCATAGCGTTAGACTTAGATTTTCCAAACTTCTCACTCGATCACGTAATAACTTATAACATTGTCATCTGAACGGTTACCGTAAATCTTAAATTTTCTCAAGTACTTATACTTCCCTTTAATTACCTTCCTCAGTGCAGAAGAATACCAAATTGGAAATCGGCTATTGTTAATCACCTTAGATGGTATGTACTTGTCTCTCAATAATGAAAGAGTACTATAATAGTAGATTATGCACCAAGCACCAAGGGGATAAAGAGTGTCTTATATAGCGAGCGTCCCTTATTGAATCCCGAGCAAAACGAAGGATTCTAGCGTTAACTCCCGAGCGTAGCGAGGGTGTTTAGAGTTAACTCCCGAGCAAAGCGAGGGAGATGAGACAAGAATCCTGAGTGCAGCGTGGGATTCAAGGTCGCCCTAGACGAAGGCACCTTTATCCCCGAGAAGAATACTCTACTTTTCACACCATCTACGAGACAACAAAAAGCAATAGTAAAACAATAGCAGGTAGTAGTAGAGAAAATAAAGACTGCACATGCACATACATCCAACAGCATAGAGCGGCGATGGGCTCATTAAAATAATACTACCAACCCATTTCCTCCCTTGGGTGTCGTAAAAGGCGACTAACGGACTAAAGACTGCACATACATCTAACAGCATAGAGCGGCGATAGGCTCATCAATGTAATACTATCAACCCTTCTCTTCCCTTTGGTGTCGTAAAAAGCGTCTAACGCACTAGGCGACTATCGGAATAAAGACTGCATATACATCCAACAGCATAGAGCGGCGATGGGCTCATTAAAATAATACTACCAACCCCTTTCCTCCCTTGGGTGTCGTAAAAGGCGACTAACGGACTAAAGACTGCACATACATCTAACAGCATAGAGCGGCGATAGGCTCATCAATGTAATACTATCAACCCTTCTCTTCCCTTTGGTGTCGTAAAAAGCGTCTAACGCACTAGGCGACTATCGGAATAAAGACTGCATATACATCCAACAGCATAGAGCGGCGATGGGCTCATCAAAATAATACTACCAACCCCTATCTTCTCTTCGGTGTCGTAAAAGGCGACTTACAGACTAAATAAATACTGCACATACATCTAACAGCATAGAGCGGCGATAGGCTCATCAATGTAATACTATCAACCCTTCTCTTCCCTTTGGTGTCGTAAAAAGCGTCTAACGCACTAGGCGACTATCGGAATAAAGACTGCATATACATCCAACAGCATAGAGCGGCGATGGGCTCATCAAAATAATACTACCAACCCCTATCTTCTCTTCGGTGTCGTAAAAGGCGACTTACAGACTAAATAAATACTGCACATACATCCAACAGCATAGAGCGGCGATGGGCTCATCAAAATAATACTGCCAACCTCTCCCTTCTCTTGGGTGTCGTAAAAGGCGACTAACGGACTAAAGACTGCACATACATCTAACAGCATAGAGTGGCAATGGGCTCATCAAAATAATACTACCAACCCTTTTTCGTCCCTTGGGTGTCATAAAAGGCGACTAACGTACTAAAGACTGCACATACAGCGCACTAATGTCTAAGACATTTTCTACCAGTCAACCGTAGAGTGCAGAGATGAGATGTTATGATGATAATTATGATTTATTTTACTGATCGGGGGTTAAAGTTACTCGCGTCCGTAGGTTTACCCTTGAGAGCCTACACGTGACCCCTGGGTGGTGCTAAATAAGTGACACTGACTGAGTGGGAGAGCCACGCTGCGTTGCAGCACGCATTGTGTGAACTGCGTGAGTGTTCCGGAGGCCCTTCCCCCCCGCCCTCCCAATTCCAATTTCTTCCTTGACCCTATTCCTTTTTTAAAGGTCGGCAACGCATCTGCGACTCCTCTGGTTTTGCGGGTGTCCATGGGCGGCAGTGATTGCTCTCCATCAGGTGACCAGCCTGCTCGTTTGCCTCCTTCTTACATAAAAAATAACTGAAGATACATACATAATATTTGACGTAGACCAAGACCAGTGGATTTTGACTAAGGGTTTCGACTGCGAGACTGTGACACAAGTTTGAGGCGTTTAGTTCAGGGGCCTTAATTACCACCAACTCTTAGAGCAATGTTATTTTAATCTTACTGCATAGTAATTTCCTATAGAAATTTTGCATAGTAAGATTAAAGTAATACCTTGGTAATATGATGATATTACCGTGGTAATACTGCTCTATCTAAGAGGTAACAGTAGGGCCCCAGTTCTTTTACCCATGACCAAATTTCAATGGAGCTGCCTACCTATGGGTTTATAAATACCTATTATTTTATTATTATTATTAGTTTTCGTGTAGTGAATCTTCCTCTCCTGAACCCTCGTAGGTATAGAATTTTCTCATATTATCACATTGATCGCCGCCGCTGCGTAGGTGTGCTTATTGACGTTGTGCAAGCAATAAATATCCATATTGGCATTGTTGTTCTTGTTGGGGGTTTCATATAAAAAATAGCGATGCTCATTCGCTTGGAACAAAAGTGATGCATTGATCTGAAATCATATTATTTCAGCCGCCATTTTAGAAGATTCGATTCCCGGAGGGGTATATGTTGCTGGTTTTACAACTTGTTTAAGTCCGCCTGGCAAGATGGTGGACAAAGGTAGTAACTTTTTTTCCGTGGGTCGTAAATGACCCCCTGGGTAATCTGATCCGAAATTGCCTATGGAATAATCTTTGATCACATTTTAAATTTGATTCACAATCCAATACTTCAATCGTACCGGAATAGTAGCAGCTATGACATATACATTTGACGTAGGTGTAGTTGTGTTTTGGCAGAATAGCAATTTTTTAAGGAGCACTTCGTCATGTTGACTCTTAGCTCGCACAAAACTAAACGAAATGACTACCTCAGACTACGGGAATCGAACCCGCGTCCTCCGCATCCGCAGCTCTTTGTTTTCAATGTTTCGTTATCTTTGAGTTTATTTGAGCCGTTTTTAAACGCAAATAATCATTTCTTATATAGGTACCTACATCATCTCGCTAGGTAGGTATCTACTCTTTATGTGCGTGTTTTTAATAAGATCATTGATTGCGCCTTTAGTTTTTATGCATATTTGACGTAAATTTGAATGTTTTCTTTTTTTAATTACAATTTTTTGCCTGCTTTTTATATCCTATAGTTCTAGGTGCGTGCGCTCACCCTCGCAACTCTTCTTTAATCTGTGCCCTCGCGGTCAAAGCGACGGCGCGCTGTCATTGGTGCACGGGATGAATAATAGCGGTCACGCACGCGCATGCGCTTTGGTAACCGAGATAAGCCGCGCGCTAGGGTGACAATAATTTTAATTTTCTTAAGGAAAAGTTAATGTTTTTTTATTTCATTATTTGGTTGTAACTGCTGCTATAGGATTACGTAAAAAAATTTGCCGGGGTGTCTAAAATTAACCATGTATGTGATCGAGAGGTATAGTATGATATGGGTGAAATAAAACAGTAATGAAATGATAATACTCTTTTCTTTTAAAAATTGTGGAGGATGGAAAGTTCAAAACATTTCTCATGATTCAATTTAATATATAAAAGGTATTAACCATGGAATAATTTAAATCAAGGTTAACGATAACGAACAATAAACATATTGCTGCATTAAATGCATTAACATTGTATAACAATTTAATCAAACTAAAAATCCGCTTAAGTAGTTTTCTTAGTCAAAAGGGGCAGATTTGGTCTTACTACAAAAATATATTTAAAGCTGATGATCTTCCTGACCGATATCGGTCACACAGCGACTCCACAACATTATTATTTTTACAAATTGGAAAATGTTGACAGCTAGCGGCTGTCATTTGTCAACAACTGTAATTTTTTGACAGATATTGCCAGCTAGATAATGAATAACAGATAAAAAAATTAAAAAAGTATACAACGCCGGGTCTTTTTTGACAGTTTTAGATAGGTCCATGTGCAGGCGTACTATCTTACAGCTACAATACTATGGCATCTTGGCGACAATACAGGGTCAAACAACTTAACCAAAAACACTTTCTGAAACCCATTCTCGTACAAATACAGCAAACGATCCAACAGTATCACACTTTCAATCACTTGCGCCAAACACAATCTCAGCAAATAGAACAGCACTATTTTCTTCCACGAATCGTCACTGTTGCAGAACTCGTCTACATATTCAGTTGACAATTTAGAAAAGAGTTCCATTTGTAAAATATCGTCCGCCATTTTGAAATACTCCACGAAGCTTTGACATTTGACGCGTTTCAACCTGCCATCGGATAGCGGGAAATCTGGTAAGTGCTTTTTAACGATCACCTGTAAACAAAATGGCTTTTATTAGTTCGTTAGAGGTTTAATGTGCAGGTAATTTGAGGGAATTGCGAGTGTTTACTGTGTCCCATGAGCGTTTGTGTAACGAGAAATAATGATAGGGCAAAATGGAAAGTTAATACTAACTTATATTTAAAATGCGTAATAAAATAAAACTTTCCTACAATCACACCAATTATCTAGCCCAAGAGAAGCTTCGAAGAAACTCGTTAAATGGTTACTACATACTTAAAATACTTAAATACATACTTATTATACAAAGAAAACACCCAGACCCGAGAAAATTTAGAAAAACAATAAATTCTAAATTGACCCGACCGGGGATCGAACCCGGGACCTCAGAGATGGCGACACCATGAAAACCGGTGTACAAACCACTCGACCAAGGAGGTCGTAAAGCTTGTTTGTTTGTTACGCTTTTACACTAAAACTGCTAAACATGATTTTGATGAATTATGGCCAGTGATCGGAGTAGGTACATTGATTTAAGGTCAATGATCTGAACAATGATATTTTATGTTTAGATACGTTGCCTGGCCTCCGTAGTGGCAAGGACAAATCAAGGTAATTGCCTGGACTTCACTCAGTCACACGTCAGTCAGTGTCACGTCAACACGATTTACACACGATCGTTACCTTTATAAGTTTTTGATTTGTTAATTGGTTAAAATGCCTTCCTATGTATCCAGAAATTGTAAAAATTATACTGCAACCGTAAGAGACAATAAAAATGTCTTATTTAATTCGTAAGTATTGTAAATATAAATTTAAAATACAAATTTTCATTAAGTGATGACATTTGCCATGTTGCCAATCCGATATGCATGAGTGAGGAGCGTATACTATGTTTTTTGTAAGAGTGAAAGAGAAAAACAATGGCGGCCGAGATAGCGCATAGATTTTCCCTTTCGACGTGTATTACGTCATAGAAACAATTTCGCCATTTTAAAATGCAATATAATCACGTAAACTAGTCTATTTATAAAAGGTCATTGGATCTGAAACGTAATACACTCGGCGTCAAAAAAATCGCACCTTTTAAAAATCATCTTTAAAAATTCTTAAACCTTATGTAGAGGATAGTGTTGGGTATCATTAGAAAGGTAACAAAAAGGAGTATCAAAAAACAATTAAATTTAACTTTCTGTTTAATTATAATTATACAAACAACATTAAAATTAATAAAATAATAAAAATCCTTAATTAAGTCCTAATTAACAACAGATAATTTACAAAGAAAAATGTACAAAAAGTGTCTTAAAATTAACTTAAAATCTAGTGTTACCCCCCCTTGCCCTGATCACGGCTTCCATACGGTCCCTCATGGACCTCACCAACTTCAGGAGCTCTTCTTGAGGGATAAGCCCCCATTCTTCAATCACCGCGTCTTGGAGCTCCTGTAGAGTCGAAGGAGCTGGATCCCGAGATCGAACCTTACGTTTAAGATGGTCCCAGAGGTGCTCTATAGGATTCAGATCCGGACTTCGCGCTGGCCACTGCATCACAGAGATTTGGGACCTCTGCAAGAAGTCGCTCACGATGCCTGCAGTGTGAGCGCGAGCGTTGTCGTGCATTAATGTGAACCCCTCGCCAAAAGATTCGGCAAAGGGGACCACATGCACTTCCAGGACCTCAGTGACATAGCGGCGAGCAGTCAGCGACCCTTGTCCGCGAGCACCTCCAGTCCGGGAGACGCAGACAAGGTCGGTTTTGCCGGCAGCAGACATACCGCCCCAGAACATGCAGGATCCGCCACCATATTCCACCGTCTCCTGGATGCAGGCTTGGGCGAAACGTTCACCCTGCCTCCGGTATACTCTTCTCCGTCGGTCGTTGCAGAAAAGACACACTCGCGTCTCGTCTGAGAAGAGAACAGCTCTCCACTGCTCAAGGGTCCAATCGACGTGGTCACGAGCAAACTGCAAGCGGGCTCGCCGATGCGCTGCAGTCAATTTTGGACCCGTAGCAGCTCTGTGGGCCGCTATCTTCTTCTCCTTCAATCTTCTTCTAACCGTAGATACGCTTACGGTGCGTCTGCGAACTGCCTGGAGCTGCTGTTGCAACTCAACAGCGTTGGAGAAACGATTTCTCAAAGAGTTCGACACAACGAACCGGTCGTCTCTTTCCGAAGTGCAGCGACGTCTACCCGAACCGTGTCTGCGGATATAGCCACCGGTCTCTATGAAGCGCTGGTACACTCTTCGAACGGAATAACGGCTCAGGTTCAGTTGCCGGGCGACATCACACTGCCGCACCCCTGATTGCAGTAGTGCAACCACTTGAGCGGCTTTATCAGCTGTGGTATCCATCAAAATCTGTGCGTGTGTCCTCTTCAACGGTTGAATAGCGAATGACCCACATTGAACCCGTGTTGACCGTTTTATACCCACAAAGGAAGCGCAACTAGCAACTCTCACGGGTAGCAAAATTTGCATCGAATTTTTGTGACACTTTATTTGTTGCATTAGGTTTTATTTGATAATGAAAAGTAATGTTTTTTATTAAGTTAATTAAGTAACCTTGTAAATAAAATCATAATTAATGCGACTGCATGTGCATATCAAGAGTAAATGACATTTGAAAGTGATTTTCTAAGAGGTGCGATTTTTTTGACGCCGAGTGTATTAACATGGACACGACATACCCCCGAACTCCGTAATTTTTTAGTTAATAAGTTTATTACCGCGATTTATAATTTGGCATGAAACGTATTAAAATGAGTAAAATCGTTTTCTTAACACTTACTACGCCAAGCGGGCGACATGAGTGACCTGATTTTTATAGTAAAAACTATGGTATTCAAAGACTTAAGTAAAAGCTTGTCTAAATATGAAATGGGCTACGTTACAAATAGATTAATAGGTTATACATGATGTGGTTTTAAACTTACCTACCTAATTGTGCAATTGCGTACGCGAGTGGTGTCCGCTTTTGAAACGGTGAGAGAAAACATTTACGTCCTCAACCAATTAAAAGAAATATCTCGGCGTCGTGCTGCTTTGTGTATCGCTCGTAATGGGGCACATTTTGAACACTTGTTACGAGTAACATAGGTAAGTCACAGTTTTACTGAAGCACATTTTCATTTCATTTCTTTTCCATACCTACATACTATTGGCATAGGTACGTAGTTTAACTTTTTTCTGAGTAACTCGACTGGAAATCGAACCAAGAAACTTTTAATTAGGGAGTGGCTATGTAACATACATACCTACCTAGACTAAATAACGTAGGTACCATTTAGTTTCTAGGATGTAGTAGCGTTAAATAGCCACGAAGGCAATGTTTGTTTAACTTAACGGTTGTTAACCTCGCAGTAGTACATGTAAATTTCGAATAGAAACGTGAGATGTCACGAAAGATATAGGACACCGACCAATAGGTAATATTTTTTTTTATTTAAATCATAACTATTTGTTCTACACTTGTGTACAATATGGCAACTGTTTAAAACCACACCTGTATATTTTATTGAATTTTGAAATAGCGAAAAGACTTTTTGGAATAATGGCCTGTCACGAAAGATATAGGACACCGACCACTAGGTAATTTTTTATATATTTAAATCATAACTATTTGTTCTACACTTGTGTACAATATGGCAACTGTTTAAAACCACACCTGTATATTTTATTGAATTTTGAAATAGCGAAAAGACTTTTTGGAATAATGGCCTATCCATGTTATGTTATCTATGAACATTTATGATGCAAGTACCTACATAAAATCAATCTACCTACTCCGATCACTGATTATGGCACAGTGAATAGATAGGATTAGAATAGAACTTTTATTGCTAATACGTTTTGGTTACAACGGTGTACCCATAACGGGCATACAATTTTAAATAGAGTTAAGTACAAAAAAGGATCCTGGAAACATTTATATACTACTTTTTCTGCCAAAACTAATGCAGACAAAGCCGCGAGCAAAAGCTAGTTGACTAATCAATGTTTTGGACATGTTACCGCTCAACCACTACCACGCGACCACCACCAGTGGTTATTTAACAAAAATTAATGTACTGGCATAGGTCACGTGATAGGTTAGAAATTTAAGATAATTGCGAAGCGTAGCGTAGCGATTGTCTTGAGTTTTTATTAGACAACTGAAATACTAGCTACCTTATTCCTGTAGGTCAAACGTATTGTTATTGTTGTCTAATTAAAAAAAATCAAAATACATATTTCAATGACTAATAAGTTGTGGTAGAAATTTTTTTAAGTTAGTCTGCCGCTAATAAACTATTTCACTACACTACCATAATGTATATTTATTTAAAATAAACTTTATAAGCTTGCGTTAAGGAACAAATTGGAATACCTAATAACTTACGGCAGAATAACATTATTTCTTAACTTACCACTAGTAGCAGTACATTATTTTTTATTAAATAATGGTGGTAGGCTTGACACTTCCTAAAATATATACATTTTTAATGGAAGGGGAAAATAATAAAGTGTAAGTAGTTATTAAGAATAGTCCCCACAAACCTGCAGCAAAGCTCTGTACAGCAGACTCTTGGCCGGCCACTGCCTCAGCCGGACCACCCGGTCCAAGGACTGCGCGGCCAACATACGGGCGTTGCGGCCTAGGCTGCGGCCTGCGAACGGAACTGCCTTTTCATCATCATGATCATGGTCGGTGGTAGGGCTGTTAAGCCCGCCTGGCTACCACCATCTTATCCAAGTCTGGCGCCATAATAACGTTGTTTATAGCATTGTTGTGTCCCGATAGTTTAGAGATAAGATAGTCAGTTCTTCAGTGGTTTAAGATTCCGGGTGAAGCGCGCTTCCACCTGTAGAATTATCGTCACTTATCATCAGGTGAGATGAAAGCTAAGAAAAGCATCACCAGCAAGGCGTTCACTATTGGACAAAGGCCGTCCCTCAAGGATCTCCACAGAGACCGGTCGCGTGCTGGTCGCATCCAGCGGCCACCCGCGACCTTTTATTATTTTACTAGCGGCCGCTCGCGGTTTCACCCGCGTGGTTCCCGTTCCCGTGGGAATATCGGGATAAAAAGTATCCTATGTGTTAATCCAGGTTATAAACTTTCTGTATGCCGAATTTCATTCAAATCCATTTAGTAGTTTTTACGTGAAAGAGTAACAAACATACACACTCACAAACTTTCGCCTTTATAATATTAGTGGGATGTGATTATCCACGCGTATTTACATAATAACCGTGTCGTGTAGCGTGAAAGAATACTACCACCCCCTCTCTTCCCTTGGGTGTCGTAAAAGGCGACTAACGGACAGCACATACATCCAACTGCATAGAGCGGCGATGGGCTCACCACCTGTCACGCTGACCACATATGCCGTCGTTATTTGGTGAAAAGTGAACCATGGCAGAGGACTGCTTTTGCGGTCCACATTGCCTAACCTCTGACTAACCCTTTGAGGATAATAGTCGTGATTTATGTATGTATATATGTGTCCACGCCTCAGTGGCCGAGCGGGGTTCAATTCCCAGGCCGTGCAAAGTGAGTTTTCGGATTATTCGGTGCACAACCCGCTTTTTATTTTCCATTATTAAAATTAGATCATCGCTACATTTACTGGGTAATACTGCCTCATTATCAGCCCATAATTGTCACACTTCTGGGCACAGGCCTATCCACAAGGACAACAGCACGTAGAAAGATTGGGAATATAACCCACCGCCCTGGCTCAATGCGGGTTAGTCAAACGACATAGATACTCTAATAAAAAAAACATACACGTTTATTATCCCCGAAGGGTTAGTCAGAGACTAGGCAATGAGGACAGCAAAAGCAGTCCTCTACCATAGCCCAATTTTTACCAAAAAGCGACTGCACATGTGCTCAGCGTGACAGGTGGTTAGACCATCGCCGCTCTATGCTGTTGGATGTATGTGCAATCTTTAGTCCGTTAATCGCCTTTTACGACACCCAAGGGTAGACAGGGGGTGGTAGTATTCTTTCACTGCTACACGACACGGCTAATAAAAAAAAAATCAAAAATTCCAAATAGTTATTACCTTTCAAATGTTCCGACATAGGAAATCCCTCGCTGGCTTCGTGGCCGTGTCCATAGTCCTTCTGGAAGACGTCGAACACGCCGACGTCCACGCTCTCAGTCAGCAGATGGTAACAGCAAGGCACATTGAACACTGCCGCGGTGGAGGCCTGCGAGCTGAAGATGCGCAGGGAATCAGGCCCGAGGTTACCGCACGTGTGGAGCCCTGCACGGGAATTGGGGCTTCGTCATCGTCATCAGTGTCTTTTTCCTTATACTAATTAAGACGAAACACTACGTGGAAGTGGCATGCAAAATTCTCATACAAAACACAGATCTAAAACAGAAAAACGACGTTTCGTAGTCCCCTGTTTCCACCTTCAGAACTGGACCAATTTTTATGATTTTTTTAGTATTAGTTAAAGAAAGAGATTTTCTACGTCTGTCTGTTTAATGTTTTCGCATTAAGTATTTATTTAACAACCAGGAGACTTCAAAATTAAGCAAAATCTCTCCGTTTTAAGGCGTCTTCAGAAACATTAAATGGCTGGTTTTTTACCGATGTTGAAAAAGTAATAAAAATTGGTCCAGTTCTGAAGGAGAAAACAGGGGACCACGAAACGTCGTTTTTCTGTTTAAGATCTGTGTTTTGTATGAGAATTTTGCATGCCACTTCCACGTAGTGTTTCCTCTATACGGCTGTGCTGGAAGGTGCTGTGCTGGTAGCGACTCATTAATGGAATACTACCGCCCCATCTTCCCTTGAGTCTCGAAAAAGGCGACTAACGGACTAAAGGCTAGACAGCATAATAGCATAGAGCGGCGATGTGCTCACCACCTATCACGCTGAGCACATGTGCAGTTGCTATTGGTAAAACGTGGACTATGGGCGAGAACTTATGGAAATTCGTCACGAGATACTGGGTCTTCACGCGGACGAAGTCGCAGGAGCCGTTAGTTAATAATTAGTCCCGTTAACCTAACCAGAAATCTAAAATGACTGTGCGAAAGTGAGTTCACGTTAGGTACATTTCTTGCCAGCCAGCTTCTTCTCAGTCGACGGCTCTCCCAAAATACGAACTGGCGGTAGATTGGGAAGGTAGTTTAAGTTAGTTGATAAGATTTAACTACTGTTAGTTAACTTTTTTATATACATATTTTTGACGTCAATAAGTACCTATAAGTTTTTATTGAATAAAGCATTTAACTTTGACTTTGATAGTCTAACGGAGCTATGGGAATTGAACCACGACTTCTCGCGTTCAATCTTAAAGCTACAATAGGAAAATCAACATCACCTACCTATAAAATACCTAATAAAATGCTCTGAGGGTTTAATTGTCTAACTTCAACACATATCTCAATACCTTTCAAGTACAGGTACTTACACACTTTTCTAGTATGCTTATTTAATTTTAAAATAATCAAACTAGCGAAACAAAGTACTTATACTTTTTCCTTACCTACCCATTATACAATGGAGAATAAAATGAAGATACCTAGTCTAGGGAATTGAATCAAAAGTATACGCGAACGCAAAGTCCAACCATGAAAACAGAGTAACAACCATAATAATTATATAACTAGGCATGAAATATTCATTATTTCTATTCCCATAACCACAAGGCGGTGAAATGTTCAATGTTATCGGTGAACTCATTAGACTTGTAGTTTAATGCATCGCGAAGTTACACTCCATGAATACGGGACGTTAGGGAAATGTGGCATTGCACATCAATAACAAAAGTTAACATTACTGATATCGATGAGAATTATTTTCAAACTCTATGTGAGTGCGCTTACACCAACGCGACCTTAACATCATATTAAAAATCTTGAAAAATTTCTTTAGATCTAACCAATACCTCGATAGCGGAGCGGTGAACGCAGCCGCCCCGATTGCGGAGGACGCGGGTACGATTTCTATCTGAGGTACCATTTTTTCAACATTTCATCAACGACCTTATCATCGTTTCAGAACAGATGAGATGAAGGTTAAGTTGCGTACCCGTCGAAGTATTAAAAACAAAAAAATTGTAGTGCCACTGGAGGTAACTTAAAATAAAACGCTGTTCTTTGCTGTGAGTACAGAAATTTCTTACGATGTATCTATACTAACATTATAAAGAGGAAAGATTTGTTTATTTGTTTGTTTGAATTGAATAGGCTCCGAAACTACTGGACCGATTTAGAAAATTCTTTGACCATTGGAAAGCAACATTCTTCTCAAGTGACATAGGCTATATTTTATCCCGATATTTCCACGGGTACGAGTACCACGCGGGTAAAACCGCGAAGATCTGCTAGTATTTAATAAAGAGAATAATAATAATAACTATCTCACGCTCACAACAATCATCTAGCCCAAGTTAATCGCTTTTGAAACACTGAGATCGCCTCTGTGTGTAAGTGTACGTCTAGTGGCTAAGCCATCGGTTTTAGACCTAGAGGTTCCAAGTTCGATTCCCAGATTCCCATCTTTGTGTACTTGGTATGGTTGGTGGTAGGGCTTGTTAAGTGCGCCTGGCAAGCTATCTAAAGTCTGGCGCCATAATAACAATGTTAATAGCGTTGTTGTGTCCCGACAGTTTAGAGATAGGATAGCCAGTTCCTCAGTGGTTGATGATTCCGGGTGAAGTGTGCTTCGACCTTCGGCTTTGTCGTCACTTACCATCAGGTGTAATGAAGGCAAAGTGCATATCCGTAAGGGATAAAAAAATCGTTCACTAGGACCCGAGACAACAATTTATTTCAAAATTTACCTAATCGGGAATTGACCCCGGGATTGAACCTCGGAGATGGCGACGCCATAACCGGCCTGCCACCACTTGACTACCGAGGTGGGAGAATAAAAAAAACGCAAACCTCTGTAACGTTGTACTTTACAAAATACAAGAAATATATTAATTTTATTTATTTACAAAAGAAACAAATAATAACTATAAAACTAATACCACTTAAACTCTAAATTAAAGACAAAACTTGCATTAGTAATAAAATAATCCTGTTCTGTCTGGGCTTCCAGGAATTCTACGAACAGTATACATCTTACGAGCACCGGCACCTTTCACCACTGACCTTAAGAAGGGCCGGCTGCGTACCTACCCCCATCAAGCTAGAGGAAGAAGCGCTGAACCTGACCAACCTGCGAAGGACCCTGAGGAGCAGCAGTACCTTAGAACGACGTCGGTTCAGGCCAGTGTTCTCCCTTTAACCTATCTCTCAACAAGACGTGAGGCGGCCACACAAATTATAAGGCTTTGAATAAACGATTGTTACCTACTAAATAATCGTTTCTTTTCGAACCCTACCTACCTGTGGCTGACTGGCGAAGGCTAAGTGCCGCACCTCCTTTAGGCTGCTGCAAATTAGTATTTACCTGTTAACAGCAGTTTGATTTCCTCATTGGAATGTTCTGAAAACTTGCTCCTAACTATAGCTGTCAGGTCTGTGTGTTTGGTGACGAAGGCGCTGGCGAAACGATGCAGGTTCCCATCAGCGCCGCTGGTGACGCGTTCTTCGCTACCGTCCTTAACGTTCTTCGCGATGGCATGCCATTGTTTCTGTAGATAATATTTTTTGCTGATTATTTTGTTAATGGCTTGACGCGGCAACTTTCTCTGTTTTATTGTTTTCAGGTGCCCCAAGGGTTAGTTCATTCATCTTTTTTAACCCCTTGTCGGTCACGAAGACTAGTGGTTGTTAACAATTGAATTTGTGTCGAGTCTGGTATTACGACAGAGCATGTACATGAAGAATGTTATGAGAGTAAGTGAAGCAAAGGATGTGAGTCAGGATCGTAGAAAATCATCTTATCTAAGTCTGTCGCCATAACAACGATGTTTACAGCATTGTTGTGTTCCGACAGTTTGAGATAAGATAGCCAGTTCCTCAGTGGTTGAGGATTCCGGGTGAAGCGCGCTTCTACCTTCAGCCTTATCGTCACTTACCATCAGGTGAGATGAAGGCCAAGCGCTTACCCGTTGTGGAGAAAAACAAATGGAAAGCTGTGGTCTCTTTTATGGTCTCTTTTATGTTGTAATGGATAATGTCCTTCTATGATAGGGAGGGCATTTTCCAATTTGTATTGACGCGCTAAAAGAAAGGGAGAAAAGAAATGCCCTTGCTGGGTTTCTTGCCGGCTCTTCTCAGTACAAGGCTCCCGCCCCACAGTTAGACTTACGAAACGATGGCATAGCGACATTCATAAGTGCTCAATTATTGTAGCTTAAATTGAATAAAAAATTCTTAATTTTTTTTTATATAAGGAGGCAAACGAGCAGACGGGTCACCTGATGGAGAGCAATCACCGCCGCCCATGGACACCCGCAAAACCAGAGGAGTCGCAGATGCGTTGCCGACCTTTAAGAAAGGAATAGGGTTAAGGAAGGAATAGGAATTGCGTGGGGGGGGGGGGGCTCCGGAACTCTCACTGGCCGGACGAAACACAACAGCACCAAGTGCCATTATTTCACGCCGGATATTCGTGAGAGGGTGGTATTACCCCGGGCGAGCCGGCCCAATGCGTGCTGCAAGGCAGCGTGGCTCTACCACTCAGTCAGTCAGTCATTTACACCTACGGACGCAAGTAACTGTAACCCCCATTAAATTCTGCCTACCTGGGGTAGGTAGAAGCGGGCGTCGGTATGTATGTATGTATTACGACAGCTGAGCTCATGACTGACCTGTATGAGTTTAACCCTCTCCGCGGCCGAGTTGACGGTCCTCTCGTCGCAGTCTATGGTGAGACTGGGAACCGCGTAACCCAGGCTCAGAGCCACTGGGAGATGGCCGCGGCCGCCGCCGGCTTCGACACAGTATGTGGTAGGATAGGCGCTGTGCAGTGACGCGACCAGATGCGACATTGTCTGTACCTACCGAACAACGTTAACATCAAAATGGGAAATTTTGAAAAGCGGGGAGCTGGATTAGTCATTTTAGCTTAATTGGAACAGAACCTGACCCGGATTGTGAGAAGGGTTTAGGTTCGAATCCTGCTAGTGGATTTTTTTTCAACATTACCCATTTTGTAATTTGTTCGCAACATCATTCGTGTCAAAGTTATATAAAATACCTACTAGCGGCCCGGCCGCGCCTTCGTCCGCGCTAACTTAGAAACCTCGTCATATTTTAGTCATTTTGTACAAATTATAAACAAAAACCATACCTACTCAGCTAACACTCTTCATCTTTTAGTGGAAACCACATAAATATCCATTGCGTGGTTTAGGAGAACAGTGCGGTGCCACCTTCGATCAACAATACAACTAGATGTCAGGTCAGCGCTAAAAATGTGTCTCGGTAAATAAGAGCGCATTTGAGAAGTGAGCTCTTATTTTCACGCAAGGCATAACAGGAAAAGTACTTTATTTGTTGACCTGTAAGGTTGATTTCACCACTAAATGTTATTGACGTCTTTTCTTTTTTATGTGACAGGAGTAATTTATTGCTTTGAAAAAGTATTTATTCACGTGGACAGAATTTAGCTTTGATATTGTACGTGACGCGTTATCTAGTTGGTATTGTTGATCGAAGGGTGCCACAGACAAAGGAAAACGGCGACTTTATGATATGTAATGATGACTTTTATAACATTATCATCAGCCTATAGTCCCACTGCTAGGCACAGGCTTTCCCATATAAACAACAACACATGGCGAGATTGAGCCATATCCCGCCACACTGCACACGGGTCCAATGCGGGTTGGTGGGTTTTAATTACTGCAACTTTAATAAACTTTAATTTATTACGACGACAACCGGGACCAATGACTTTTAATTTTTTTTACCCATTCAGTGACCAGCCATTGCGAAAGCGGCTTAACTGGCAACATCGTAAACCATCATTGCCATCGATATAATCTTTGTAAATAAAAATCGATTGCCAAAATATTTGGAACTTGAGAACGGCCGCACCTATTTGGCTAATTTAATTCTTTTTTGTTATGTTCGTGCTTGTCAGGTTTGCGTGATATAACATTTTTGGAAATTCGTCACGGGATACAGGATGTTCTCGTGAACGAAGTCACGGGCGAGGCGGGCCGCTGCTTGTATGTATAGTGCGTTTCATCAAATAGTTTCTATGCCGTCATGTTGGCATTCCTGACTTGTTCCTGCCGGTGTTGCCAACTTAGTGGATTTTCCACTAAAACTGGTGGTTTCGACCCCCCTTTTAGTGGCGAAATATTGCTTTTGGTGGCTAGTGGTTTTTCTAGTGGATTAATAGAATTTCATTTTCAGTAAGCTGAATCACTCAACCGCTTGATGACATGAATAAAAAATTAATCGAATGGTTGAGAAACCACCAGTTTTAGTGAAAAATCCACTAAGTTGGCAACACTGCAGGAACAAGACAGGAATGCCAACATGACAGCATAGGAACTATTTGATGAAACGCACTATACCTAATACGCTTTTTGTAGTTTTTACACAAGCCACACTGATAATAAAAGTAAGATTTTAGGTAGCTCAATAAATGAATATGAATATAAAATGTAGAATTCATGTGGAACCAGCTCTTGGCGGCGGTATTTCCGGACCGTTACGACTTAGGGATCTTCAAGAAACGAGCCTATTCCTTCCTTAATGGCCGGCAACGCGTCTGCGATTCCTCTGGTTTTGCGGGGTGTCCATGGGCGGCGGTGATTACTCTCCATCAGGTGACCCGCCTGCTCGTTTGCCTCCTTCTTTTATAAATTCATGTTTTAAACTTAATCTTAAATTTTTATTAGACCAACAATAATACAGTAACAAAAATAGGAAACTCTTCTTACCTCATAACTCTTCTTGCTATTCATAAACTCCTTGACTTTGATCTCAGTTTTGATTTCTCCTCCCCAGCTAGTGATGTGACTTTGCAACTGTTCCTTACTAATGCAGTAATCATTATTGATTGTCACACAATGAGATTTTGCTGTTCTAATCCAATTATTGAGTTCACAGTTTGCTGAAACAATATTAACTAATAAAAATTTAAAATAAGAGTTTAAAATTACTTAAACAACGTCGGAAAGGGGGTACTAAGCCAAAAGTAGGGTAAAGTATACATGATAGTAAAAACTTTTGTCTATGAACTTTTCCTAAAAAAAATATAATAATTTTAGATTAACAGTGTTTTAAGATTTCATAAGAAATGACGCTGTGGTAGCCCTGGCAGTCAGATGTTTTGAGAAAGAGACAGATTTGAGTTCATTGAGTTCATTGCCGTGGTTAACAAGTGGCATTAGCCCTGACCCTATTTAGGGTTGTACATTTTTTTAAATATGAATATGCATAAAATCTGAATGTTTTTCGCAAAGTTTATATTCGCAATATAACAGTTGATAGTAGTACTTTCAGTTTTCCGCGGCTTAGTACCCCCTTTCCGACTGACGTTGTATAGGTACATACATATAATCATGACTATTATCCCTGAAGGGTTAGTCAGAGACTAGGCAATGAGGACCGCAAAAGCAGTCCTCTGCCATAGTCCACTTCTCACCAAAAACTGCACATGTGCTTATCGTGAAAGCCCATCGCCGTTGTGTTTGTATGTGCAGTCTTTAGCCCGTTAGTCGCCTTTTACGACACACAAGGGAAGAAAGGGGGTAGTAGTATTCTTTCACCGCTACGCGACACGAGGTTAAAATTACTTTAACACTTTGAGCACTTTCACATTAGCTGGTTGACTCGTTTTAAACAAGTAAGGCGTTGCTTTAGTGTGGAAACGCGGCGCAATTCTCCTCTGTTGAAGTAGCTTGTAGACCCATCGGTTTTTATTTGGATGTAATGGCGTTGGGACGGAGACCCGAAATGAAACAATGTCTTGCGTTGAATCAATCTTCTTTATCCTCTAGTGTATCATCTTAAATACTAATTAACATCACATCTATACGTGACTAGAGGAAGGACGCCTTGTCAATCAGGAAGACCTTAATTATCACGTACTATTGAGTACGTGCTGATAGTGTAATTCACTATATCACATGGAACACCATTCTATCACTTTACCTCCTCAGTGATAATAAGCTCAGCGATGTCTTTGAGGGTGTAGAGCATAAACTAGTATTGTTTCGGATAAACTGATCCCCAACATGTAACTCATTTTTTTCTTAGTCTGTGCTAAATAACAAATGGCATTTTAGAAAATCATTGTAACATTTTTTTTCTACTTACAATCAAGTTCCGATCCATCAACTGAGCACCAAAACTTATCAACAGCTTCACTTAACCCTTGGTTGTCTAGTGAAATTCTCAAACTGTCAGGAATAAACCTATCCCAGTGGTTATGTGTGAAGAATTCCACCATATGACAGTTTGCAAGTGGCAAAAGTGGATTTAAAAATGAAACGATTGTGTCGAGGTGTAGTCGGACTTTAGATAATGATGATTCCATCCCCATATTGGCTATTCCTGTAAAATAAAATTTCTAATTTTGTAAGATACAAACAAAAATTACATACTTTTACATAGTTTTTTACAGAGCACATTGTGTAGTCACTATTTGGTGAAAAGTGGACTATGGTAGAGGACTGCTTTTGCTGTCCTCATTGCCTAGTCTCTGACTTACCCTTCGGGGATAATAGTCGTGATTATATGTATATGTTTTGATGATTTTTTACTATTCTGTTTAATAGCGGCTTATGCAATGATATTATATGTGTAGATGCGTTGCCTGCCCTCTGTAATGCCTAGAACAAATTCAGGTAATTGCCTCAAATTTACTCAGTCACACATCAGTCAGTGTCACGTCAACACTATCGTTACCCTTATAAGTTTTTGTTTTGATAAATGGATAAAATGCCTTCCTATGTATCCAGAAATTGTAAAAATTATACTGCAACGTAAGAGACAAGAAAAATGTTTCATTTCATTTGTAAGTATGGGTCATGTAAGTAGGGCGTCAGCACCTGCCGAGCAATCCCATGTGGAGGACCTTGGAATGGTGGGGCAACGGGAATTGGGTCCTGATGGGATCCGTCCTGTTGACACCGCCGGACCATCAAGGCAGAAGGTACTGGGTCCTCTTGGGATCCGACCTGACGCTCCCAGGTCTGATACAAGGTGGGGGCTCGGGCAAGAAGCCGTGGCATAGGTCGGGCAACCGCAAGCGTCAGGCCAAGCTGCTTAGGCAGCGGGCCGAGGGGGCGATGACGGCTGACGCGGTGGAGCGCTCGAAAAGACTGAGGGAGGTCAGCAATGAGAGTCAGGAGCCGCTTGATGCCAAACGCGTTACGACTCACGGGTCTTACGCGGGGGCAGTAAGTGCCTATAAGATGGCCATCATTGCTGACGATTACCCTGCGACTACGCTGGGAGAGGGTCACTACGTGGCGATCCAAGGAACCATTTGGGACCTGCTGGAGGCCGCGCCTGACCCTCTGCCAGTGGTAAACATCGGAGGCATTTCGTCGGGGGCTATACTCTTCACGTGTGAGGGGAGTAGCTCGGCGAACTGGCTCCGAGCGCAGGACGGCCTTGTCGTGGAGGGCGTTGTGGTCAGAGTGGTTGATGCGAAGGACCTTCCGAAGCCAGTTAAAATGGCCTGGAAATCCAGAAACATCAGCCGCCTTGAGGTAGGTAGAGTTTTGAGGATGTTGCAGAGGTACCATCCTGGCTTGCGGACCTCGAGCTGGAAGATCATCGACACTAAGGTCGAGGGTCTAACAGTTCGTAGGATCGTGTTGATGGATGGTGCCTCTGCAGCATTCATCAAAGCGGAGGGCTACTGCCTTAATACGGGCATCGACAAGAGCGTCTTTAAGCTTCTGGAGGAGAGGCCTACGGACGAGCTTGTCGGTGCCCAAGGCGGTAGCGGTGGTGTGAGCGTGGCGGAGGTGACTCTGGGTGAGTGCCCCCAAAGCGCTCCAGTGGCGGTGGGGCAGCCGGAACTTGGCGCACCTATCGCGGTAGCCGAGGATGTTGGAGAGGAGACCACACCAATGGAGTGTGGTGGGATCTCCTCGCCAAGATCCGAAGATGTCATGGGGGAGCTCGCCCTGGACGAGCTGCTTCTGGGGGGGTCGTCTCCGTTGGCCGTGCACACGGCTTCGGATGGCGAACTCACGGAAGACGGGCGATAACCTTAACAGAGGTAAGGTGCGTTCAGATCAACCTTCATCATTGTAAGGCTGCAACTGCCCTTCTGGCACGCCAGCTAAAAAGGAATCAATTCGTCATTGCCTTAATCCAGGGACCTTACCTTTACAGGGGCCAGATTAAAGGTTTAGAGTGGAACCCCTGGTATAATTTACTACAATTGTTCTACTAATGACATGAGGACTTGCGTTTATGTCAGAAACGACCTACACGCAATGCCTCTAATGAAGTTCTGTTGCAGGGATCTGCCCGCTGTTAAGGTCCTTACGGAGGAAGGGGGTGCTAGGCGGACGGTAATTTTATCGTCAGCTTACCTCCTTTTCGAGAAGGCGGATCCAGTGTCAAAGGAGATACGGGAACTGGTAACCTGCGCTGGCCGAGAAAACCAAGATATCATCATCGGCTGCGATGCCAACGCGCATCATGTGATCTGGGGCAGCTCAGACACCAATGAGAGAGGGGACAAACTGCTGGAGTATCTGGTAAGTTCACCCATGCAAATACTTAACAAAGGAAATAAGGCTACCTTTTTCAATGCCCGGAGGGCGCAGGTGATTGATTTAACTATTGCTAGTAACAGAGCGGTAAGTAACATCACAAACTGGCATGTATCGGACGAAGTATCTCTCTCCAATCACAACTAAATATGCTTTAGGTACAGACTAGGTAAGACCATAGGAACTGTACGAAGGAAGAACCCAAGAAACACCAACTGGGAGGGCTTCAGAAGGGATCTCAGGCGGGAACTAGATGGTCCAGGCTGTAAACTTAACTCAGTTGTGGACATAGAGTTTGAAGCTGACAGACTCACAGAAGCACTGATGACGGCCTGGCAGAACAACTGCCCAGAAACAAAATCAGTGGCGGGGAGACAGCCGTGGTGGACTCCAGAGGTGGCTCAGATTAGAAAAGAGACACGACAGGCGTTCAATGAAGCGAAGGCGAAGAACGACTTTAGCGTTTACAATAAGGCTTTAACTCGCTACAGCAGTGCGGTTCGTAAAGCAAAGAGATCAGCTTGAAGGAAACATTGTGAACAGATACAATCTGTTCCTGAAGCAATGAGACTAACCAAGGCAATCTCTACAACAAAGGCGATTCCACTGTCTACAGTAATGAGGGCAAATGGAACTCGAACAGGAAATGGTGAGAATACACTGAAGGTCATGTTTGATACCCACCTCACTGGATCAAGCATCATTCAAGACGAACATGATCCGATCAGCTGGAAAGAGCAGCAAGTTAAGACTTCCAAGTATGATTGGATAATAGCTAAAAACGTGGTGGATGAATCTAAGGTTAAATGGGCACTGGGGAGCTTTCAACCATATAAAGCACCAGGACCTGACAATATTTACCCCATCCTACTACAACAGGGCGCTTCCATTCTGGGCCCCCATCTCTGCAGAATGTATAAAGCCTGCATTGCATTTGGTTATATACCCAGAACATGGAGACGTGTTAAGGTAATATAGATACCAAAACCGGGTAAACCTGATTATGAAAAACCCAAAGCTTTTAGGCCAATAAGTCTCCAATCTTTTCTTCTTAAGACCTTGGAAAAGATGGTAGACAAATTTATCAGAGCGCGACCGTTAAAAAAATTCCCACTTCACGGACTTCAATGCGCTTACCAGCCAGGGAAGGCAACAGAAACCGCTCTCCACCATGTGGTGAGCCGAGCGGAATCAGCCTTGGAGAACAAAGAGATGTGCGTCTGCACATTCGTAGACATTGAAGGTGCATTTGATCGCACAACCTTTGACTACATCAATGTGGCAGCCAGAGATCATGGCGTGCCACAACCGATCTGCAAATGGATTGAATGCATGTTAAAGGGTAGAATAATCTACTCAGAACTGCTTGGGGACAGTTTACTCGCTCAAACAACTAGAGGGTGCCCGCAAGGGGGGTTCTTTCTCCTCTGCTATGGAGCCTTGTAGTTGATTCAATCATAGCAAAACTGAACCAAGGACCACTATATACGGTTGGTTATGCGGATGACCTGGTCATCACAGTCAGTGGAAAGTTTCCCTCCACGGTATCGGAGCTAATGCAACGTGCTCTATGTTTGCTGGAGGATTGGTGTAATACCAATCATCTATCCGTAAAACAACCGCTATCTCTTTCACGAGGATGAAAAACCTCACGAAATTGGGAAGCCTAAAACTTTACGGCTCCCAGCTTCCCTGGTCCAGAGAAGTGAAATATCTAGGCATAACACTGGATAAGGAACTTACCTGGAAACAGCACATGGACACGACCGTTACCAAGGCCTATAGGGTCTTTGGTATGTGTCGGTCCACCTATGGCAAAACGTGGGGGCTTAACCCCAAAATCATAAGGTGGATCTACATGATGATGGTGCGGCCGATCCTTACATATGGCAGCATCGTCTGGTGGCCCAGGACCAGGCTGAAAATCTGTAAAAATGCTTTAAGCAAACTTCAGAGGACAGCATGCATGGCGATTACTGGGGCATTCAGAACCACACCGACGGCAGCTCTGGAGGTCCTTACGGACCTTCCACCCCTGCACAGTGTCATAGCAACAGAGGCAAAGAACTACATCAGGCTACATAGATATAAGGTGGCCGGGCTGTGGGACGCATCTAAGCCACTGACCAGACATACAAAATGGGAACCTAATGATTCCCTTGATAGGATCATGGAAATGGGGTGTGACAAAATATCCCCCCAGTACATGTTCGAAAAGAAATTCAGTATATATGTCCCAACTAGGGATGAATGGAGACAAGGACCACCGTCTCCAGAGAAGAACAGCCTAATCTGGTACACCGATGGATCCAAAATGGAGTCGGGTACTGGAGCAGGTATCTTTAGCAATGACTTCGAACATAGTCAAAGCATGGGAAAATTTGCAACTGTATACCAGGCCGAAATTTTTGCAATTCTCCTATGCGCAAAAAAGAATTTAGAACTCGCCCCTAGAAAGCGAAACATATTCATCCTGAGTGACAGCCAAGCAGCACTTAAGTCACTTATATCGCCCCGTATCGACTCCAACCTTGTACTTGAAACCACAAAAGCTTTAAACAAGCTAGGTGGACACAACAGGGTGAGATTGATTTGGGTACCAGGCCACATGGGACTCCATGGCAATGAAATGGCTGATGCACTTGCCAGGGAGGGCTCAGAGACCCCATTTATTGGTCCTGAGCCGTTTGTTGCACTGGCACCGAGCACCATCAACAAGGCCTTCAAGGACCAAATCCAAAACAGGCATAAAACCGAATGGGAAAAGCTACCCGGCATGAAACACTCAAAATCCTTCATAGGTGGAGACGCCCTAGGTCGGAGTAAAATCATATGCGGAGGTAGCAGAAGGCAGGCACAAACAATCATCGGAGCCCTGACCGGGCACTATGCCACAACAAATGCTCCATAGAATGCAACTAGCAACAGACAGCTTGTGCAGGGCATGTGGGGAGAAAACGGAGTCCATGCAACACCTACTGTGTGACTGTGACTCCCTTGCTAGGAAAAGAATGAGTCTCTTGGGATTCGCCTACCCGAAACCAGAAGACTTTAGGCTCTTCGCCCTCAGAGACATTGCCAAACTTATGGCAGTGATTTTCTCTGAGGAAACAGAGTGATAGGACGGGGTTGCACAAAAGATCCCAATGGGTCGACGTGCCGCTGTGAGAGGGAAACCTCTGCAGGCCCCAATAAGATAAGATAAGATAAGATTTGTAAGTATTGTAAATAGAAATTTTCATTTAGTGATGATATTTGCCATGTTGCCAATTCGATATGCACGAATGAGATGCGTGTACTGTGTTTTATGTAAGAGTGAAAGAGAAAAAACAATTGCGGCCTAGATGTGCATACATTTTATGAGCTCATTGGTCAACTACCAAAAGTCAAAATATATGTTTATCTCTTTTTAACAATAGGCTAAAGATAGGAAAAGTATGATGTATCATAGAAACAATTTCACCATTATCATTTACTAGTCTATATGAGTCGTTTAATATCAAAGGCGGCAATCTGTCGTTTTTGTCAAAAATAAGATATTTATATGGCAACATTGAGAATTTAAAACGAATTAATATCGTAAAAACATTTCGTTTCAAATGTGGCATACTGCTATGGAAAAGCAATGTCAAAATATGAAGTTGGTATCAAATACGGCGATCTGTAAGGTTTTATTTATCAAAGACGGCAATCTTTTGTCTCAGCCAATCACAAGCGTTCTTTTTGGCACCTGTGTCATGGCCGCCGATATAATTTTCATACTGTCTAAGTGTGTGATTTTTATTGGTTTGCTCGCTTTTATTTAGTTTCTTCTTGATATGAATGCGCAAATTAAAGTCATGGAGAGTTGTCCTGAACATGTAACTAATATTTATTCACGCAGTCGCACCAGAAATCCTATAAACTTGAAATGAAATGTGGCTAAAGGATGAGTTTAGTTTCTTACTCAGTATAGCTAGGGTTAACACAATGATGTTAGTTTACCGTTATTCCTAATTTATTTCAATACGAATGTAATTTTTTCCGACTAGGATGAACTGAAGAAGGAAGTCTTTAAAATTTCACGAATACCTAGACAATATCAACATTTTCAGCTAAGTTAAGTAATAATTATTTTTACAGATTTCTTTTTTTGTGTTTATTTTTCAAGTTTTTCTATTTGAAGTTTTGCATTATTGAATTGTAATTAATGAAATAGGTTTTAATTACAGGTAACTATTCATAAAAAAATTTACCGATGCTAATTATGACCACAACACAAACACTTCAACTATGAACAAAATGCAACAGTTAGGTACATAATTTTTTTTATTATTTATTATATTATTTGTTATTTTTTACAATTTCTTATTTCCTTGGTTCTGACAAAAAGTTAATACAATCAAAAATGGCAATCTGTCGATATTTTAGGATCAAATACGGAAATCTGCTCTACATTTGGGAACAAAACCGGCATTCTTAACATTTCAGTATCATGTCCGGCATTCTGCAAAAATCAATTGTAAAATGTGGCGACATTATTCACTTTTAGCCATCTATAGTATGTTACGAGAAAGTGGTATCACTATTAGGTCATATTTAAAATAGTTCTTCAACGGTCCAATCCACATAAAAACCTTAAAACATTTTTTGTCTCTAGCCACAAATTAGTCAATCGTCAGATTGCCGCCTTTGATATTAATCGACTCATATATAAAAGGTCATTGAGCTTATGGGCTTAGTTAGATCATTTACATAAGGAATATCTCTAGCTCATACTAGGGCGAAATTAGATGAAGAATGTTTGTAAACCAATTATTCACAATTTCTAGTGTCCCTCGAATTTTTCTGTTTCTTGTGGGAACTCTCATCTGGGGAGGCCTGTGCCCAACAGTGAGACAATTATAGGGTGATGAAGAAGTAAAGTTTGTCTGTATTATTAATTACCTTCTTCAAAATGAAACGTCGGCGTCATATGGATTGTTGGAAGCAACCTTCAACAGGGCACACGCTTTCTTGTACTGAGCGCGTATAGCTTCTATCATGCCGAGAATGTCGTGCTCTTCAGAGTTAGTCCGTGGAAAACCATCAATATGAGTTTTTACTTTTAAAAGTTGATTTAATATTTTTTTAGGATACTTTGTTTCTGCTTTCTCGTTTGATTCAATGTAGTGGGTAACTATTCCTAAGTAGTAACCTGAAATTAAAAAAATATAAGTACTTAATTATTTTTTATATTATTTATTTTGTTTTGATAACTTAACCTTAAAATATTTTTAGCCAACGCACAACAGTTTCCATTAATTAATTGACATTGAATTAAACGTTTATTACCTAGTTCACGACCAAGTTCCGCTCCTCTGTGATAGCCAAGGTGATACCCTTCAGGATTACCTGCCTCAGTGCCAGCTTTGTATCCCTCCTTGTAACTGTCTTTGTGGGCTGTTTCTTCGCTCAAAAATATATCTTCAAGTACATCGTTAAAGTCCTTGTCTTCTGCCATTTACTCAAGAATAAGTATCAACCTATCCCATAGAATTACAAAGTAAACAAAGTTTTCTTCTCCAGCTGATCCGGTTTTTTTTAAATATTTGTTCCGTGAAGGAACAGGCTAAGATCAGAGACCATACTGCCTAGTTATTAGTATTTTTAATTTCTTTTTTTCCCTCTTGATGATAATGAGTGGTGATTATGATGATGTATGATAAATGATGTTCCCGAAACCCCTTGAGCCCTCAGTAAAGATGTGGGACTTTACTGAGGTCTCACACGGACTTCTTGAAAGAATTTGAAAAGTGATGTTGCACTGTTTTGTTACATTTGCCAACACTCATGCAAGTTCACAAACACTTAACGGTTAATTATCCACTATTATTTCCCAATAATGTTCGAAAAAACACAAATTTTAGAAAATAAAAAAAAATGGAGACATGCTTCACTTTCCCGCCAAAAAGTCCTTTTTTTTTCTCTTAAATAAATAATGGCTTCGTGCGATTAGCACATTTAGCCAGCGTCAAGTTTTTAATAGTAATTATTATTGGCTGTGGATAGAGTGCCACAAGCGGCATTCTAGTACGATCGGTTACGATGCCGTCATTACGGCATCCTAGTACAAAGTGTAGGCAGTGAATAGAGTAGAGTGCCACAAGCGGCAACATAGTACGATCGGTTACGATGCCGTAATTTGACGGCATCCTAGTACGAAGCGTATAGAGTGCCACAAGCGGCATTCTATCTCAATCGGTTCGGGAACCGTAACATATTTTTTATTTGTCATAATGTTCAGACGACATAATATTCAAAAGATATTGTTGTATGGAGTTAGATTTCTGTGGTCTAATAAAAAAAAATAACCTCGAAATTCAAGACAATCGCTACGCTGCGCTTCGCGATTGTCTTATATTTCTAACCTATCACGTGACCTACAGGAGTAGGGCAGCTAGTATTTCTGTTGTCTAACAAAAACTTTACGGCAGCTTAGGCAGCGTCACTATTATACCGCAAAACTTACGGTTCCCTAACCGATGGAGATACAGTGCCGCTTGTGGCACTCTATACACTTCCATTATTATTTTCTTTACATTAAGTGGATGATAATGAGTGCTAATGAACGTTTAATGGTAAATGATTTTCCCCCTAACCCCTCGCGAATCAATAAAGCTGTGGGACTTTATTGAGGTCTCACACGGACTTCTTGAGAGAATTTGAAAAGTGATGTTGCACTATTTTGTTTTATTTGCCAACACTCATGCACGTTCACGAACACTTAACAGTAAATAATCCACCATTATTTCACATTAATATTCGACAAAACACAAATTATACAAAATAAAACCAAACTGCAGACATGACGCTTCACTTTCCCGCCAAGAAGTCCCATCCCAGATCCAGCTTAGGGATGATCGATATTCAAGATTATCATCGATATTAGATAAACATCGATGTTAAGCGGCAAAACGTCGGTGATTTAACATCGATGTTTAACATTGATGTTAAGGCCTCAAAAACATCGATACATCGATGATATGGGAAAAAAATCAAAATATCAAGGCCACATCATAGCTTAGCCCTTTACCGCATGGATTTTTTGATTTGACTCAAATTAATTTACGTGATTCTACGGCCTAAATAGATGCACTAGAAAATAATATTTTTTTGTTTTGATCATTAAAGACTAAAATAATAGACCTGAAACCCAAAATCTCACATTTGATACAACATGCAGTCAAGGTAACAAATCTTATATGGTACAACATGCAGTTAAGGTAATTGTTTTTATTTAAATAAACATTTCTTATTTTAAAAGAAAAATATTGATATTTTAATAGAATATTTAATTCAAAACCAGATGAAAATCCTTAATAATAATAATAAAAATAAAACTTTCGTACACTACACCAATTATCTAGCCCAAGAGAAGCTTCGAAGAAACTCGTTAAATGGTTACTAGACAACGGATAAACATACTTAAAATACTTAAATACATACTTATTATACATAGAAAACATCCAGACCCGAGACAATTTAGAAAAACAATAATTTCTAAATTGACCCGACCGGGGATCGAACCCGGGACCTCAGAGATGGCGACACCATGAAAACCGATGTACAAACCACTCGACCAAGGAGGTCCTTAAACGCTGGCTGTACAGATAGCGTCATATCGCCCTACCCTACCTACTCTGCAACCTAATGTTGTAGTCATAGAGTTCAATATCGATTGGGATATTTTAAAAGATTTGGGTAGGTCGATCTGACGCAGCTGTACCTACAGTGATTCAATATAATATTGTAGGTGTTTTTCTTGTGCACCATAACGTAGTGTTTTGAAAAGTCTGATTTAGTTTATATCGTTTCCAAGGCAAGCGAAAAAGCCGACAAAGACCGAATTATTATGTTAGCGCCGGAAGACAGGATTTGTATCGCTCTCCATACACTTCTGTCATTCTGTATCATTTTCTCGTGGAAGTGCATGTTGTGAGCAATGTAGTGCGTGTAGTGAAACGCAACAACATATACAGAATGACAATAGTGCATGGAAAGCAATACAAATTCTGTCTTCTCGATGCTAACATATTACTTCGGACATTGTCGGCTTTTTCGCCTGCCCTGGAAACGTACTATATTTATAAAATGAAATAAATTGACGACGCGCTTATCCTTCGCCTTCATATTTATTTACATGTTCAATATTTAGTTTTATTTTTGTCGATATAAATTGCCGATAAATTACGTCCCTAGTGTGGAATAAACTAGTGACCACCTACACAAATTAGGACAAGTCAAACATTCTCCATCTCTTTCTAATACATTAGCATGACTCGTAAGAAGAAGAAGGATGAATAAATGTCTTTGCTTGCTATTTTAGCGTGGTTTCTATGCTTTAGTTATTGTTCTGAGGTTCTGAGATACCTACACGTAATCTAACCCTTTACCGCATACGGTATCATATATGATACATTAAGAGTTTTCACAGATTAATAATTTTTGAGCCTTGTATAGAATAGAATGTGTTGATGGCTGATATCTATACTATGATTGTATTCGAACACGAAAAAAACATTGGCAGTTTTTTATCCTATATGTGGTTTGCCATTTCTGTCACAGAACCTACCAAACCGCCATTTCTGACAGTGAGTACGGTTTGGGAATTGATAAAAGCCTCTTTTCGCTATTTTTTAGCTCATCATAAAATTATTTTAGTGCAAACTAAAATAATAATGGATCCCAAGAAGTTTTACGGAAAAACATGTAAGTAATAGTAAATTCTTCTTGACGAAAACCAGTCTAGAACTTTGTATTGAAATTATACTCTATGCAGTTAAGGTCAATTTTCGTTTTCAAATATGATACTTCATGCATTAGAGTTTGTATCATTGCTCGGTCAGCTACCCTATCGGCTAAAAAAATATGAATATGGACATGGGCTTCATTTGACATTTGAAGCCCATAATATGCCCATATAAGGACAAAATATGAGCTTCAAATGTCAAATGAATCCCATGTCCATATCCATATTTATTCCCGAAACCTGTCATCTTAATATCAAACAAGTAGAGTTCAATATGATTGGAATATTTTGACGGATTTGGGTAGGTCGATCAGTGGCCGTGTGTACACAACTCTTCGTTCTATTGTTAGGCCAAAAAGTTGTTAACGGTAAAAGTGATCACTTTTGAATTCAACAAGTTTTGCGAGTTATTAACGTAAACCAGTGTACAGTCAGTGTCACATCGGCCTAACCCTTATCTGTCAAATTAACTAGATGGATATTGAACTTTATGCTTTGAACGTACACGCGGCGTCAGATCAACCTACCCTAAACTGTCAAATTTCCCCAATGAATATTGATCCTCAGAACCAAAAAATAAAGTTCAAAATTGATTGTAGAAATTTGACAGTTTCATATAACATCCCATATGACTAGAAGAGAGAAGAAATTATTAAGACTTTTTGTTTTGTTATTAAGACATAAATTTACTAATTCACATGTTCCTATTACAGTGCGACATGAAAGAGTAGAAGATAAATGAGGGCGCTGTTGTCGTTAACATAGCAACCCTGATAGGTCAATCAAAGTGGTCTTGATACTTGTTTTTATTTAACATTTTTATATAATTGGAAAACATCACTTACACATTGCTCTGATATAAAGGAAGTAACTTATGTTATAGAAATCAGAAACAACGACGGTACCACAAAACCCAGATCCGAGACCATATTATAGACAAGTTGGTTTTCTAGATTAACCCAACCAGGAATCGAACCCGGGACCTCAGAGATGGCGACGCCAAGTCCGGGGTGCTCGCCTGTCAGCTAAGGAGGTCGTTAAAATAATTAATTTGAGTAGTTTGTATGTAGTACTTAATGAAAACAACCATTGTACTTATAACTTATTTTTATTTAGATATATAACTAATAAATTAAAGTAAAGATACTCTTCAAGTTTCGCAAATGCACGCGGATTCCATCATAGCCGATATGTTGCCTTAATTGAGCTATTAATTTGCATATTGTTGGTATTTCTTTTTTTACAGTGTAAAAAAAATCATTTTCTGATGGATTGCACACATATCAAAGTCATCGAGTTCCTTTGTGAGTCGACCCTTTCTGTGTTTAGTGGGAGTCGAAAATTTTCTTCCATTTTCGGAGCCTTGTTTAGCTATTCTCCGCACAGTACTTTCAGACACACCTAGAACAATAAAAACATATATGCATAAACAATAACAAAACCAAAATTGTTCAGTCCTATGGACTGAGTTATAAACATAATTGGTAAAACTTTTGAATCGAGTCGCCTGAATCGGGGTGGGGGTGGTGAAGGTAAGGAGTGGGGGGAGGCTTACCCCCCATTTACCCCCCCTGCTGCAAACAAGTAGTTTTTAAGTTATGTTAATTTTCTTGTATTTTGAGGTTATGTATCATGGTAAAACTTTTGAATCAAGTCTCCTTAATTGGTGGGGGAACGGGAGGGGAGGAGAGAGGAGTACCCCCCACTTACCCCTCCTGCCGCAGACAAGTAATTTTTAAATTATGTTACTTTTTTAAAAATATGGAAATTTACAAAAACCTCATTTCTGGCGTTTCGCCGGCCGCTCCCGCGGCACGCTCGCTTCGCTCGCTCGGCTCGCGCGTTTTGGTCAACATACTTACTAACCTAAACCTAATTAACTCTTTAGACTTTTTTCATGGCAGGGGGCTTCGCCCCCCGAGCTCCCCTCGTAAGGGGGCTGCCCCCCCCCCGTCCCCACACTTCGGTTATGGTATTGTATTACCTAAAAACGTGTAATTTTTCGTGATTATAGCCGATTTTGGCAAAACTTTAGTGGTTTATTAAATATTTTAACGCAACAGCGGCAGCTAAAATGTTCATAAACCTTTATTTAAGAACCCCTAAGACCCCCCCACAGTGTTAGTTTCTTCAAATTCAGGCGACTCGATTCAAAAGCCAACCCACATAATATACTATACTTACCACATTTCTACCCCTTAACAATTGATAAAATGTCCCAATAAATTCAAAAGTTCAAGATTCTCGAGTCGAACTATAATAACCAACATTTTTGTTTGTAATATCATAACCCCAAAACTTTTAAAAATATTTATAAATACTGATTGTTTCACGGAATTTAGCCGATTGCGCATAGGCATATTTTAGATAATTATACTTTCAATATCTTTTATAACTTACTTACCAGTATAATATGCTGTACGTTGGTAAATATCCTCCAGATTACGTAACAAAGTTCCGTATTGAAATTCTGCCAAACTTCGCAAAAAAAACCTTATATATTATGTTACGAGAACTGCCACGGATGGTCATAATCATGTTATCAGTGTTTTAAATCCAGGAATGTAGAAATATCACTAAAACAACAATTTATATCGTAACCACGGACAGAGTTGAAAAACCACTTGACATTAATGACAGATAATCAATGTTGCCAAATGATGAGTGAATTTAGTTCTGGATTATTTAATTTCTACTCTTTTATGTCGCACTATATGTTCGTTCCTCAAGAAAAAGAAATAGTGGATTATTAACCGCTAAGTGTTTGTGAATGTGCATGAGTGTTGGCAAATGTAACAAAACAGTGCAACATCACTTTTCAAACTCTCTCAAGAAGTCCGTGTGAGACCTCAGTTAAGTCCCACATATTTACTGAGGGCTCATCATCATTCATCATCTTAATCACCACTCATTATCATCAAGAGGGAAAAAAAGAAATAAAAAATACTAATGACTAGGCAGAATACAAATACAAATCATTTATTGGCCATAATAAAACATAGAACGTTACATTTGGCATGTCATAGTGATACATAATTATATACTTTGAAGTTTACACATAATTAACATAATTAATTATAAATAGGTAATAATAATAGAATACATACTTAATTCATTGCAAATTTAATTTATACTAATTATTAAATTATAAACAGAATTATACTATTTAATAAATTATTACATTACAAATCAGAAGGTGAACATAATTGGACTGGGTTCCAAGTTTTAGTCATAAATTCAGTGACGTTATAGAACGGATGGCTTTCAAAAAACAATTTTAATTTTATTTTAAATTCCTTGAATGGCAATTTGGTAATATCTGGATGTAATTTATTATACATTTCTATCTTAAAAATGATTCCTTGTTTACGTGTCTTATTTAATCTAGTTTTGGGTATTTATAATTTTTCTTTATTTCGTGTACTGTAACGGTGATAGTCCATTTTCCTGGGTAATTCATCCTTTTGTGAATGTACCTCTATTAGAGATTTATAGATGTATAAGGATATTACTGTCATAATTTGATTTGATTTAAAATACTCCCTGGCTGATTGATATTTTCGCAAACCATTCATAAATCGGAGGGATCTTTTTTGACAAATAAGTACCCGATTGACTGTAGCTGCATTACCCCAGACAGTTATGGCGTAGCTTAATATTGAGTGACAATAAGCATAGTAAACAGACAAAAGGGTTCTTTTGCTGACAATAGGCTTCAATTTAAATAGAACAAAGTTTGCATTAGCCAATTTTTTGCATATTTTATCTATATGATCTTTGTGGCCTATCGTGTAATCAATATTGTATCCTAGGAAGGTAGTTTCTTTAATACTCTTAAAGTTTTTTTCTTTCCTTACTCTATATTTCAAAGTAACAGTCTTGTCTGCATTTAGTACTATTCCATTAACCTCAAACCAGACCCTTAAGTTATCTAAGATTTTCTGCTCCTTCTCTTTTACTGCTATTTCATTTAAATCCTTTATACCAACATGAGTGTCATCTGCAAATAAAGTAACAATATCCACACCCGGCAAACAATTCACAAGATCGTTAACATAAACAAGAAACAACACGGGTCCAAGCATAGATCCTTGAGGAACCCCTATACTAGAAATCTCTTGATTAGAATATGAGTTATTAATTTTAACAAATTGTTTCTTATTCTTAAGATAAGTCTCAATCATTTTCAACTCTTTTCCCTCGAATTCATAATAGTTTAGCTTAAGCAGCAAAATATCATGCCTTAGGCAATCAAATGCTTTGGACAAGTCGCAGAATATGCTTGAGCATTTCTGCGACTCATCCATTGCGTTAAGGGCGTAATATATAACTTTACGTATGGCCATTTCAGTGGAACATCCCTTTCGAAAGCCAAATTGTGTATCTGTAAAAAGCTTATTGCGTTCAAAAAATTCTACTATTCTTACTTTAATAGCTGTCTCTAAAACTTTTGAAAGAACTGAAAGTACACAGATTGGTCTATAGTTACCAATCTCAGATACATCGCCCTTTTTATAGAGGGGTACTATCTTTCCCACCCCCTGTTCTAAACAGTCATTAAAAACCAGCAAGATGATATCAAAAAACATCTCTTAGCCTGTTCCTTCACGTAACAAATATAAAAAAAAACTTGTAAACGTCACTGTCACTGTCAGATAATCATGTAGGTATGGAATGCATAGTTTAAGGAATGGAATGGAATGGAAGATGTCTTGCTATTTGAAAAACTAACTTGGACAACGTAATCGTGTACCTACCTACTCCACAGTTAAATTATCATTAAAAATACAGTGTCTGTCTTCGTTACATACTTCTGATAGACATGTCGGCAGAAATTAGTCTAAGTGAAGTGAAAAAACACAAAAATAAGAAGAGTTTGTGGATCGTCCTTCACAATCAAGTTTACGATGTAACTAAATACGTGGAAGAGGTAAATAGCTCATAAACTTTGCAAGTTTATATCCTGTATCCTGTAAACAGAAGTATTCTATTAATAACTTTCTGAAAAGCACGCAAACCTTGTTATTTCCTGAGCTAAGAGGAGTACCTACCAATAGGTAGGCGCTCTACATAGTAGTTGTGTGATTCCAGCTTTCGATTGGTATCTAGTATAACTGACCTCTGTATGTGTTAATACATAAACACTTATAGGTCTGCACAGAAGGCAGCTATAATGTAAAGATGTATATTATAGCATGATACATCCCACTACATCTTTCCATAGAAATTGTCAGTAATCGTCAGTTAATGTAGGTACATAATAGCTGCTGTCATACCTACTACAGCAAGAAATGTTGACCCTCACTCTTTTCAGTTACTGTGTAGATTTAATTAAATAAATAACAAAAAATAGTAAGTAGAAAAGACTAGTCATCTGTATGTTAGTAATTAATGGCTTAACTTTTATTATAATATTGTAATACATTTTTCTATTTACCTACTTCAAAATAATGATTATCATTGTTTTCCTGTTACTTCTAGCATCCAGGTGGGGAAGATGTTCTTTTAGAATTTGCAGGCCAAGATGGTACTCAAGCATTTGAAGATGTTGGACATAGTGAAGATGCCAGGTATTGAGTTAGATGGAAGTTAATGTTAATTGTTTCTATTTAATTATTCTTTCTTTATTTGTGTTTATGTTAAATAATCATTTTGTCCTTCGTCATTAAATTATAAAAAGAAATCACCTGATCATAGTCTATCAGATTTAGTAAAATTTGTTTATTGTTAGCTACATGTCACATATATATAAACTGTATTTAACACCTCAGTGACCAAGTTACCGTTTGGCCTGATAACTAGCAAGGGTTTAATTCCCAGATCTGGTAAAGTATGTATCGGATTTTGTGATTGTCTCCAACCCACAGTTGGCAAGCATGTGATTGAGTCAATACCCATCAACTGCAGACTTGATTTCAATTGTGGAGGCCTTTGCCCAGCAGTGGGAAGAGTATAATATAGGCTGAGGATTTTTTTTAAATATAAAGTTTAAATCTTAGAATAATAACATATAGAAGGTAAGTCCGCGCGCCCATTTTGAAGAACTTTTTTTTCCGCACCGGGTTGTCAATGTACACTACGGAGTTACAAGCGTACGTGTGTGTGTCGCCGATCGCAAGCCCACCCACTCCACCCATTCAGGAAGTCTTTTAGCTGTGGAGAAGAACAGGCGCAAGAAACTCCACAGCTTTAAAATAATATAGAAGTGATGACATTTGCAAAACAATATGTCGTTACCAAATTATACAATCAGTTATAAAGATAATGGATTAAGAAAAAATAATGTAAATATATTATTATAACCAGGCCGTTTTGTCTTCTAAATATTCCTTGACTGTGTAATAACCGTTCCTTAGTAAACAAGATTTTACATGATTCTTAAACTTATCTAAAGGTAAACCTAGTATAGTACTTGGTATTTTATTATAATAGTGTATACCTTGCCCCAAGAAAGAGCCGAGAACCTTTTGTAACCTAAACAGTGGCATTACTGGTTTTGACTTATTTCTAGTATTGAAATGGAATTAAATATATATAATAGCTACTACTTACACATTTTTTATGAACAAAAAATTAAAAATTTTAAAACCATCTTTTATATTATTTACAGAGAAATATTAAGAAAATTCAAAATTGGATCACTACCCGTTGGAGAGGAAGTTAAAGATGTTCCTAGAAATTGGTATGTGTATTTATGCTTTGAGAGGTCTAAATGTCAATATTTATTTGTACTTGTTTACAATGCACACATCATTTGACCCATTTGATAATTTACCTAAAATGTAAAAAATGGTTGTCATAGGGTATCTTCGTTATGAACTTATGATCTATTTACTTATGTGAGAAATATATGTGCATACATAATAATTATGAAAAATGAAGCTGATAATCATGTTTAAGTAATTTATATAATTACAGTTGCAAGAAATGCAAACCATCATCACTAGCCAGGTTATGTAAAAGTTTTATTATCTTTTTGTTTTACTTAGTATTTATTGTTTTAAAACAACTCTACCTGCTAGGGCCAAATTCGATTAACACTTGTTAGTAGTCACGAACAAGACGTGTCTTTATCTCAAGAAAGAGTAAAAATCTCAGTGACAGTACTGACACTAGATGTATTTGGTTCACGTCAGTATGCACAAAAAATTGTGCATAATTTGTATATAATCATTCTTCATCGAATTCGGCTCTATTAGGTATAGTTATAAGCATGCTCCTGTATGTAATTTTCCTTGTAACGCCACAAGTTGATAACTATGACATCACACACAGAATTTATTTTAGAGATAGTTTTCCATGGCAAATTCTAAAGTTTATTTATTAAAAAAGCAAATACTGTTATGTTGAGTATGTAGTAGAAGTAGTGCTTTGTTAAATGAATAATAGAAATAATACTGATATGTACAATGGCGGACTCTGTCGCTTCACCAGTCTCAAGGTTAAAATCCCTTGCACGCCGTGTCCTCTATTTGGTACGGGCACGTACCCGGGCGGTCGGTGCGCTTCATACGAAAATCGCTGCAAAGTGGTAAAGCGACGTCGACCCCGACCTTACCTGATCGTAATAATATTGTATTAAAAGTTGTTAAATAAAATGTCGGTAATCACGTTAATTTGTTATGTTATAATCGTCAGTGTTTTAATATAAGAAGGTAATACCGCCAGCTTTCTTAGCTTGTACAGTTGGAGAACACATCTTGTATTTATAGTTTTGTTGTACACTCTTATTTGAACCCGACGTTTCGACAGAGTTGTACCGGCGTGGTCACGGGCTGACGATGCAACTCGGTCGAATCGTCGGGTATAAAAGGTATACGTAGGATGCCTTTACTAAGTAGTTTTGTGGTAATGTTTGCTCTCACAGTTCAAATACTCACTTAAAAAATCCTGTCCCTTTAAAGTTTCTGACTGCTGTGCGTATATCTTAACATTATCCTGAATTGTTCTGTTTATACTTAAAAAAAATATCACTAATTTCAACTTAACTTTGATTACAGCCAAAACCGGTCAGAATCATGTCCAGGTTGCTTACTAACAAGGTTACAACAAAAATTATTTAAATAATATAATTTTTGGTTAATATTTTTTTATAACGCTTAATCACATTATTCTCCTACAGTACAACAATTAATAAAAGTGAATCAAAGCCATGGCGAACATTTGACGGATCATCTGGCAGGTTAATTTTGTTTATTTTTTGTTTTATTTTATTTTTGTTTTGTCTGTTAACTATCTAAAATCTGATAATATACCTGTCAGCAAACCTAAACCGAAGTCGGATTTCAAGAAACCAGCTACGCCAAAGGCAGAGAGGAGGGTCGATGCGATCGTGGTGCCGCGCGCGCGCGAAAGGTTTATCCGCACATTTATATTGCATACAAATTTGTAGATAGTGTACTAAATGAGGAGCTCAATGGCGCAGCGGCTAGCGCATTAGGTTTACAATCTTGCCCGCTAAGCAACTTTCGCAATGCCGGTCGCCTGATGGGTGACCAATTAAAAACATCTCTAGCTCCTCCGTGCTTCGGAAGGCACGTTAAGGCGTTGATACCGGTTGTTGTCGTAATGTGGCAGTCGTTAAAACCGTTTAGTCGCATAATGTCTAATTCGCAAAATGCCCACCGAGTCTCGAAAGGACTAGTTCGCGTAATACCTAATTCGCAAAAGGACCGATTCGCAGAATGGCTACTTAGCCAAAGGACCGATTCGCAAATGACTACTTCGCAAAAGGACCACTTCGCAAAATGGCCAATATTTATAAAATGACTTATTTTTTTTTAAATTACCCCATTCCTATTCATTGGTGATATTTATTGGTATTTTTTTTATTCTGGAACAGAATACAAAATAAGCTACCAGTGTTTTTCTTTAAAAAAATCGAATCACATTATACAATAATTGTATAATGTGATTCGAATTTTTTCATAATTGATATGTAAGGAAATTATAAAATCATTATTTTGTAATTTAATATCTATTAAATTACCCACATATTATAACAAGTTGTTAGTTACATCGTTTTGATGTAATTTGGTTATTATTGGCCTTTGAAGAAATATGGTAAATATTGGACATTTTGCGAAGTAGTCCTTTTGCAAAGTAGTCTTTTCACGAATAAGTCCTTTGGCTAAGTAGCCATTCTGCGAATTGGTCCTTTAGTGAATTAGGCATTACGCGAACTAGTCCTTTCGAGACTCGGTGGGCATTTTGCGAATTAGGCATTATGCGACTAAACGGTTAAAACCCACCAACCCGCATTGGGCCAACGTGGTGGGTTATAGCCCAATATCCCCACGTGATATTGTCCACGTGGGAGGCCTGTGCCCAGCAGGGGGCCGTTTATAGGCTATGATGATGATGTACGATAATTCTTGTAAGAGCGCTTTTACTTAAAGGCGTTTTTTGTCTTTTTTACTCTTATTTGAAATTACGTTTACATGACAGGAACAAAACACAGAATAACTATTCGTAGCTTATTCTCAGGCCCTATTAGTACCTATTACTACGTGAAAGCTTTCGATCATAGTGAAAGCGCTTTCAATGGACAATTGTTGTAAGGAACAAAGTGTGGTTTTGTTTCCTCGCCTAATTCATCGTTGATATTGTGTTTTTCTGTAAGTAGGTATATTCCTAGTAGGTATTCTTATTTTGCAAAATAATAATAGGTACTTAATAAATATAAACTTTGCATAATTAAGTACGCTGAAGACAGCGCAGGTTACTAATAACGTTTAATAATTGAATTAATTACCCGTTCAATATTGATACTATGTGCGCATGTGCCTAGACAAGACACTGCTGGGCACATGACTAGTTTGGTCTATACATGACCCACCAAGCTGGCCTAATGCGGGTTAGCGGATTTTAACAACTAACATCTTACGACAACAACTGAGACTCCAGAAGTACCTAGGTACTAAGTATTTAAGTATAATCAGCCGAAATGTATGGCGAGTATGCGAATCAACACTTTTACAAGCTGTTTAGAAAGAGGTGTAAAGTGTATGATAAGTACTATGAAACAGGGGACTTATTGTATTTCAACACATATCGCAATGCCTTTCAAGTACCTAAAGTACACTGCTTCGGTAGTTTGATGTGTTACGATAGTTGTTAAATTTAGAATGCGCATAGGAAACATCGTGACTCGTATTTCGCCGTGCAATTTGCTCGCGCTGTCTTCGCGCTAGTCTTCGATTTTCTAAACACTCGATGATCAAAGGCCACAATAGGTATACAATACTTTGCCGGCGCATGTGTTCCCCAGCTCCCGTAGTCCCGGGTCTTTTAAGCGGGGCGTGAAACGGCATTTATCCAGGCCGTCATGAATGGGTGCGCTTGTTACCATGATTGTTCCACGGTGAGGAGCGCTCTTATTATTTTGGACTGCATCGGCTGCTTACCATCGGGCAGCATGGTCACTATGACGAGTCACAGTAAAAAATAAATACACAGTCAGGGATGGAACTCGGTGCTTGCCGTAAGTGGTCCCGAGCCATCCCCGCATGTCATAGAAGGGATGGTGGTCCCCTTTCCCCTGTCGAGTTTTTCTGACTGGGTGGGGTATGGGGGAGGATACTCCCACATAACCCGAGGTCTCCTCAGGCCTTTAATTTGTTTTTTTTTTCATCTAAAAACATTTGTATTTATAGTAAAAGCGTAGTTTTATTTAAAGTGTCTCTACGGGGAAAGTGTATATCTGGGGAATAATTCCTCGGTGCGTAAAGCGTTTTAGGGTGGATTCGACCAAACTGGAATAAGACTTACTCCGAGATTAGTCCATACAAATTCGGCGTTTAATCTAGGTATAAGACCTTATTCCAGTTTGGTCGAATCCACTCTTAGCCATAGAATAATAACGCATAGAACGATGGTCTTGTATTAGAAAGTTTATTGTCATGTCGTGAGCGTGAGGCAAGAAAAAAATGCATGTAGGAGTAAGTTACGCGTAGGTACTATCTCGGCGACACGCACACAAGTTACAAGTAATGTTGCTAGAAGAATCAGATTTGCCCCAAAAGTAAGGAAATTGGAACTGTTGATAGATAGATAAGTTTAGATTATTAGTAGGTACTGACGCGGGCCGCGTCGGTACCAAGCCAGTATGGCTTGGTTTTACTGGCCTCATTTATCGTGCGTGTTCTCGCTTTCTATGCGTTATTATTCTGAGGTTTTAGCTATTTAAAGTAAAAAATAAAGTTACAAAACTTACCAAACAATGTAGCTACACACCTGCGGATCAACCTGTCCAAAACTGTCAAATTTCTCCAACCAATATTGATCCTTAACGTGATAGTCGATAAAGTTCAAATTGTATTGAAGAAATTGACATTTTGTGGTGGGTTTTAGTACTGGCGTGTTGATATTTTGTGGTGGGTTTAAGTACAAATCGCCCTTCTGGCGTGTGTATCTACGTCAAATTTCGGGCCAACGAAGTTTCCGATGCGCTTGCGCCTATTTAGTGTAGTCCTAGTTAATAACTACTAGTCTACTTGGTAGTTTGTACTAAGTAGATAAGTGTTTTTTTCACTATTCGATTACGTTAACGATAAACGAGTATGGCGTTTTAGCACCGCCCCCTGTTAACAAACAAGACAAGGGAACGGTTCACGTGAATTGTAAAGAAATTCTTACTATGTAAGATTATTGTGATAATAATGTAATTTATTAATAAAAATGCGAACGTTTTATGAACCCAGTTTATTCTTCTTTCAAGACGGCTACGGGGGATGCCATGTGACAGGTTTAACAATAAAACAAATACGTCAAGTAGGTATGTAATTAGATAAATAGATAGAGTAATTGTCCTTCTATGTAGGTAGTGTAAATTAATGAAAAATAATTGGTTTTAAAGGAGGACACAGCCGCCACCTCCTCCAAGGTTCTAGTTTTCACATTAATTAATGTATAATATAGATATGGACGATATGCTACGAGTACATAACTGTAATATTATAAATCTTAGTGTAAGTAGTAGATTATATTTTTATACATTATAACGACTTGTATCCATAGACGTAATACATATAGGTATATTACGTCCATGCTTGTATCTAACATAGATTATTACTAGTCTATACATTAGCACCTACAATCTTCTGTTAAATGACCGCTTTCCATCACTCGAACAGTTGTTTGTCGACTTCAACTGATATTAAGCCTTATGAATTATCTGGACTTCGATTTCCAAAGTACCTGCCTAATTTTCATATTTAAACTATGTGACTATTATTTATTCTGTGCTATGACTATGACAACAACGTCAGGATCCGGCGACTTTGACGCGATTTTGGACGTTATTATCTGCCCCTAATCTATTTTACCCAATACATTAACTTTTGTTTTTATTTTAATGAGTTTTATGGTTCTAGTACTTCCAATATCTTTAAATTAAGTATTGTTATGAATTAATTTGCCATTTTTCCCCTGTCCTATCGACTTGATTTTGTTTATTTGTTATAAAAAAGACTAAGTATATATACCTACTTACTTATAAGTAGTTTACAAATTAGTAAAAGTGTCCTTAGCTGTGCGACTTAATTACCTATGATACCTGTAGGTAGGGGCCGCCCATTAATCACGTGATGTTTTTTTAGCATTTTTGTAACCCCCCCTCCCCCTTGGTGATACGTGGTGAGGTTTAAAACTAACCCCCCGTCCCCCACCCAAAATCACGTGTATTTTTTTGTACTTACCTAATAAAAATCTAAAAAATTTTAGAATATTTAAGTATTATCTTTAAATACAGGTAGGTAAGTAAAAAGTATAATCTAATTTTATTCTAAAAAATTAAGGATCATGATAAAAATGTCTAGAAAGAAAGGGTGCAGGTTGTTTTTTTTTTTTCAACGGCGAGTCAAGGTTTCACTACACGCCGCATTCTATTCAGAAATCGCGCGTTTGACGAAAAAATAAATACACGTGATATCCTACAACACCCCCCCTCTCCCTCCTTGTGATTTTTCGTGATTTTTGCCGAATCCCCTCCCCCCCCTTTCGAGCCTCACGTGATTAATGGACGGCCCCGTACGACGATTTCTGATTAATTTTTAAGTATCATTAAAAATATCGAAGAACCTACATAATTTCTGTAAAGTTTTGCCATTTAAAGATACAGTAGTCTTCTTTATTCATGTAACGATGATGTATCTGTATTTAGAACTCAATAAATAGGTTACATAACATTATAACTTGTAATTTTAAAGTATTTATGTAGTAAATTGTATGATTATTGTACATTAATTTGGTTTGAAATAGGGTTTGAAAAAGGGTCTGACACATTTTTAAGGTTACCTAATGTTACAATGTTATTGTTTATATAAATGACGCAAATTTTGTCGCGAACAAACTACCAATTGAAAAAGACAAGTGTTGAAATTGGATTTTTTCAACTTCAATCTGTAAATTTCGTAATGTTGTCTAGACTAAATGTCTAAACTATTGAATACAAACACTATATAGGATCTACTTGAATTATTTTTGCAGGTACGCTCAGGTCTTTTCCTAACTATACAGATCATAATCTTATTAAAGTCGGTTCGAACCGTTAGTTTTATTTTAGTTAAACTTGTTTTTTTTCTACAATGGATCAAAAAGAAAGCAAAAGTTTGGTATAAAATGTACCAAAAATTAATGCAAGTTTTTTTTGATAAGTAGATAATAATTTTGTTGTAACACAAATATTAATAACGATAATATAAAATTGAAGTCAAGATTTTTTCTTGAATTTGACTATACACCCTCATTTTTCACTTTTTTTTCATTATCTCTTTTTTTTCTTTTTTGTCATTCATTCATTCGCTTGTTCATATTTGCTGTCCTTATAACAAAATACACTATTTATTTCGAAACTTACCATGTGGGAACTTACAAGGGGTTTCATACAAAAACGCTCATTCTTCTTTTTTGGTACGAGTACTGATAGTCTGTACAGTATGATGGTGGTTCCTAAGACCAGCACGTGTAGTCCGGGAGAGGAAAGGAGAGGGCGGTATGAGATCAAAAAGTTCTTCAGAACACTCTTCGTAGTAATTCCGGTAGAAGACACTGAGAGAAGCAATGTCTCTACGCAGCTGGAGGTCCTCAAGGGAGGCTGTAACCTCAGCATCTCCAATAATGCGTACTGCTCGCCTTTGCAGTCTTTCAAGTGCATCGAGGAGGTATTTAGCGGAGCCGTCCCATAGATGGGAACAATACTCCGTACTCGATCGCACCTGAGTTTTGTACAGCAAACAGCGCTGCTCGGGAGTAAAAAACCGCCTCACCTTATTGAGAATACCCAACTTACGGGAGACAGTTAAAATAGCACTCTCGATGTAGCATTTTGGATTCAGTTCCCGGCCGATGTCCATGCCAAGAATGCTGAGGTTCACCGAAATGGGTAACGGAGAGTTCTGAAGAGAGGGAGGAGTAATTACCTTGACGAGAATGCACAAACCTGGGGTTTGCCTGCATTAAACTCGACCAGGTTTAGATCCCTACTTAGAGACACGATCGAGAGTCAGGTTCAGTTTGGCAACCAGTTCTTGCTTTTTCACCACGATATCGGCTTTCTTTGCCGCAGGATGTCCCAAGTACCGCTCATCCACCGTACTGTCATCCGCATAACAATGAATATTGCCCAAGGACAACATGTCATTAATATGCAGAAGAAATAGAGTAGGTGAGAGCAGAGAACCCTGCGGCACTCCGGCATTGACTTTGTAGAACTCGGAGGAACTACTCTCGCAAAGGACACGAATCCTCCGCTCTTCTATAACGTCTGCAACCCAGGCGCACAAACGGGGCGGCACACCGAAGGTCGGCAACTTGGCCACACTCTATCGAAAGCTTTAGCGATATCAAGTCTAACTGCTAGTGATTCGCCATGCTTGTCCATCGCTTCACCCCACGCGTGAGAAACGTAAGCTAGAAGATCACCCGTTGATCGCTGTGGTCTGAACCCATACTGGCGATCATGAAGAAGCGAGTGATCCTCTAGGTAGTGAATGAGCTGAGAATTAATTATCCGCTCAAACACCTTGCACAGCACAGAAGTTACAGCGATGGGTCGATAGTTGGCTAGATCCGAGCGATCTCCTTTTTTGGGGATGGGTTGTAGGTTCGCCTCCTTCCAAGACACCGGCACAATACCAGTGTCGTAAGACTCCCTAAACAATCGTGTCAATACAGGAGACAACTCAGCCGCGCATCTGAGCAGCACAATCGCCGGAACACCATACGGTCCGCTAGCCTTCCGCACATCGAGCGACCGCAGCACGGCACGTACATCAAACTGCCTAATACGAATATCAGGCATGGTGGCCCCACAATGTGCTATAATAGGTGGAGCGGCGCCACAATCGTCGACGCGTGAATTGGCCGCGAAAAGTTCAGCCAACAAGTTCGCCTTCCCAAGCGGCTGGTAGGCTAACGAGCCATCTGGATGTTTCAACGGGGGCAGCGAGGGAGAGCCGCCAATGGGCGCGAGATCAACTCCCGCCCCACCCTTGCCACTCTTTGTGCATCCGCTCCTGTGAGAGCCCTTAGACCTAGAGGCCTTGTTGTAAGCCGCCTTCAAGGAGCTGGTACTCGGGTCATTCAGTGCGCAAGCCCTCCTCCAAGCACGATACGCCGCCTACTTGCATTCAGCAGCTTTGGCGCATTCGCGATTGAACCAAGGCCGTTGTCTGCCAACGCTGGCAAGATCTGTAAATGGAATATAATATTCCTATCCAACAAGATCTCATCAGCGATGGTAGAAGTGCACTCCGATGGGTCCTTTCCAAGAAAGCAGCTCTGGTCCCATGAGACGGATGCAAAAGTCATCACGCAATCCGTCCCAATCCGCCGACGAGTAGTGCCACAGACGACGCTTGGTCTCCACCGTTTTCGGTGGACCGACGCTGTGCGGTGCTGTGGCAATGACCAAGGAGCCCAACCATGTTTCATGGTGGGCGTTGAAGTCCCCCAAAACCACCACCTCGTCGTTTGGGAATCGCTCCTGCGCGACATCAGTCACTCGGCCGAGGTGGTCAAAAAGGCTGCTTGTGTTAGCATCTCCTGTGTGGGACCGATATAGCCACGCAACGGGAGCCTAATTCAATGCGCACTCAAAGGATGGGAAAGGAGGGGTCTTCCAAACAGTGCAGACGACGACAGCAAATGTCAGCCCTCACGTACAGACATACTCCGGCTTTCGCGAGGAATTGCTTCTCAAGCTGATAGCCGGGGTACCTTAAATAAGACGTGTCAGCAGGGCGACGAATTTGAGTCTCCGTCAGAAAAAGCAATGCAGGCCGCGCTGTCTCGAGGTGTTGGTGGACGGCGTTAAGGTTAGAATGGAGCTCACGGATGTTAGTGAACTCCACCTCAAACAGCGAATTGGTGGTGAGAGAGGAGGAAGCCGCTGTATTACCTGCATTCTTTTTAGGCACTGTCATTGAAAAAGGGGAAGGAAGGGACGTGAACAAAGAGCCACTACTGCTGCAAAGAAATGAACAAAGCGAGAGTTTTCTGCTTCACCATTGGAAGAGCGTTGCAACCAAAGCCGACACGCCGGACGGAAGGACCTCCCGGAAGTGGTCGCCGGGTCCCACCATTTCCGGTTACCAACCGGCACGACGATCCACTCCGAGATTATGCGCGACCTGGTGAAGCAGCCTCCCGAGGTGGTTAGCCCCGGTCGGGCCCCTTATGCCGCGGGCGGCCAGCGGCACTACCGTTTCTACGGGTCTCCCTGGCCGGCGTGTCGAGTTACGTCTCCCGCTCAATGGTTCCACGGCAGAACTCTCTGGTTGACAGTTTGCAACAATAGCCGCTCCCCTGGCTTCGGTAGTGCGGTACTGTTCCCGGAACGCGACCTGTGACGAGCACAGATCACTTGGCGGGCGTACACTGCCGCACGGTGGTCGATAACCGGGCGAGCTGGGCTCTACCACCAAATGCATAATTAGCACCACCCAGGGGTCACATGTAGGGTCTCAAGGGTACACACCTACGGGTGTGAGCATTGTTAACCCCCAAAAGTGGATTCTTATAAAGTTTTTCCTGGCAATGTGTAATAAATAACTTAAACAAAACAATGTGTCAAACCTTTTTTCAACTGTAGTCTCTTTTAACACTAAAAAGCAAATCTAATCACACAATTTTTTTTCTTTTTTAGTGGTGGCAATCTGAAGTGGGCTCTACTTGCTTTGGCCGGCGCTATCATCATCGGTGTCGTCATGAAGAAATACATGAGCCAATGAATAACAACCCTTACTACTCAGGTAGTAAGGGTCCAATAGCATAGCATGTCTTAGGGCTAGTTATAAGCCAATCAATGTTACCTATATACTCAAATGGCTGATATTTTGATGTAACCTCATTCCAACCTGTACCTAACTCTCAGGCACAAACGAATTTATTAATTTCTGTACTAAATGTGAACTAATGCTTTTTTGTTTTTGGTAAATTTATATAAGTAGAGTAATGTTATCTTTTGATACTACTGACCTTGATTTAGTTAATTATTATTATTATTGTAGTAGAGAAATTATATTTATATTTAATGTAATGTTAACTCAATAATTTAGTACAAATTTGTGTACAGTGCAACTGTTGATATACAACGTTAGTCGGAAAGGGGGTACTAAGCCGCGGACAACTGAAAGTGCTACTGTCAACTGTTATATTGCAAATATAAACTTTGTGAAAAACATTCAGTTATATTATGCATATTCATATTTAAAAAATGTAGGGGCGAAGCTAACGCCACTTATTAACCCCAGCAATTAACTCAATGAACTCAAATCTGCCTCTCTCTCAAAACAGCTGACAGCCAGGGCTACCACAGCGTCATTTCTTATGAAATCTTAAAACAGCTGTTAATCTAAAATTATCATTTTTTTAGGAAAAGTTCATAGACAAAAGTTATTTACTGTCACGTATTACCCTCCTTTCGGCTTATAGTACCCGCTTTCCGACTGACGTTGTAGAACAAATATTGTGTTGATTTCGATTTTGTTACAGTATTTTGTGACAATGTAATATTTTGAGTTCAGTGAACCACATAGTGTCGTATCGTCACAATTAAGTTACCTATTATGACTGCGTCATCTTTATCGACGTGTTAATTTTTAAAGTTTACATACTGTTCATTTACTTTGCGGTTCACTGTACCTACACAGCGAGAATTAAAAATTATACATGTTGCTATTTTATGACAATAAAGTACTTAGTACGCCTTACGTTTTGATTTTAATAATAATAAGCAACGACCTTTTATTTAATACAAGCGGCCGCTAGCGGTTTCACCCGCGTGGTTCCCGTTCCCGTGGGAATATCGAGATAAAAAGTATCCTATGTGTTAATCCAGGTTATAAACTATCTGTATGCCGAATGTCATCCAAATCCATTCAGTAGTTTTTACGTGAAAGAGTAACAAACATTCATCCATACGTTCCCGTGGGAATATCGGGATAACCCAAGTAACAAAATGTGGTCTTGTAGTGGTTCCGGGGCCAGGTCGATAACAGGCTAGTAAAAGTTTATAACCACGGAAAAGGGCCCATTTTATATGCGTACTTTTGCTAATAAAACACTCATAGTAGACTTGGCGAGCACCACATAGATAATAACTAAGTTGTGTTTAAAATAATATTAGTCCTAACAGCATTGTCGCGCCATATTGTGACGAAATAGGGTTCCGCATACAAATGTCTTATGCTTAATTTTAATAACTAAGAGTTTATTATTTTTATGTTTTAGTTGTGACTTTGATCGAACTATCATGGTCATATTTCCATTTGTTTATATCCATTTCTGTAATAATTTAATAAAAACCATATGACTCAAAAGAAACCAAAATGGCCGTGAAGATGCGAGAAATATTAAAAGCAATTGTCTTCTTAAATGGACTTCACGAAGATATCTTTGGACACTAATAGTTTTACAAGAAACCTTTTAAAAAAAATTATGACTATAACAGTATTCGAGAGTCCACAATAATACCAAGTACACTTACTCTTAGAAGAAACCACTGTAGAACTAATTCACTTATAATTGGCACATAAAGTTGACTTATACACTCCTATAAGGTCAAGTAACAAGTGCAAATGGTTTTAGTCTATAAATTCCTATTACTGGCGTAGGACACTTATAGCGGATTTATAATTACTTCTTGTAGGCGATTATAAGTGTAACTTACTGGAGCAAGTTTTCTCAAGTGTATTTACACCTATGCAACCCTTTTATAGGCCATCTTAGCCTTTACTGCGCCTATAATTTCGTTCTATACACGACTATAAGTCAACTTATAAGAGCAGGTGTACTATAAACCCAAACGAACTCCGTGTAACCTGTTATAAGCTTGGTAGTAGAACCTGGAACCACTAAAAGAGAGGTACTAGTGCTGTAAGCCTGTAAACTGTGCACTATAGGAGAACTTTGTTACTTGGGGTTTGATCACGATACTTGGGAAAAAATATCCTATGTGTTATTCCAGGTTATAAACTATCTGTATGCCGAATTTCATCCGAAAGAGTAACAAATATCCATACATACAATCTTTCGTTTATAATATTAGTAGGATCATTAACAAAACTCGCCTTCAGGCAATACAAAAAGAAATAAAAATCTTGAAACTGATAGTATCTGAATAAAAAAAAGACTCAATCTACATTTACAATCTAGAAACATCACTTGTGAAAATTCAAAGAACAGGAGTGACAAAAACCTTTCTTACAGTGCTTACACTCTTGGCGTACTTTAGTGGCCCGTTTTCGTGCTGTAGACGTTGTATTTCCTTCATCAATGATCTTTTTATAACAGCCTACGCACCTTTCTCTCTCTGTTCTTTTTCCAGGAATTCTATTCAGTCCTACCAGTATCAATGCTGAAAATATCACTTTCAGCATTACTGTCCTTCAAAAATCTAATAATATATTTTTCGGGCAAAGTACGCACACAAACTAAGAATGCAAATAAATCATATGTTATGTTTAATGTTTGATATTTTAGCGTTTTATTAACGCTTAAATATAATAAAATTTTACTTAAGTATTTTTAAGCGTTAATAAAACGTTAAAATATAAAACATTAATCTATAAACGCAGCTTCATCTTAACCGAATGTTCAAATATATGTAAAAATATTTCTTTCGGATCTCAGAGGTTAAAACTTCTAAGATTTGATGAAGCAATGTTGGCTAAAAACATAAGCATCAAGCACAGACAAATTTCGACGGTTGAAAGCCAGACCTCGATGGTTAAGGCAGCCGCCCGGAATGCGGAAGGTGCGTGGTTCGATTCCCGCCTGAGGTTGTCGTTTTTTTTCAGTGTTTCAAATTTTACATATGTTATGATTTATGTGACTAGCGGCTGGTAGTTTTATCACAGTTTTTTAACATTCTACCCTCAAAAGATTTATATTTTTGGTCTCACAAGTCCGTGAATCCAAATAGGGGTCACTGTCTTTTAACTCACAAGTCCATGGTCACGCGAAAATCAGGGAAAAACTCATTGTCATAACATATTTTCCGGGAAAAAAAGGTTTACCCGTGTTTGCAACATACTATCAAATATAAATTTGTTAAAATATTCGGTAATACAGGGTTGTAAAACAAAAATGTATGGGGACGTGTTAAAGAGCAGAGTTTACAACTTTAAAAACATGAAAATTTTAAGTTTGTTCGATTTTAGTAAGAGTGAATTGTGTCAACGCTGTGTGAAACAAAGGAGATAGCGTGATACAAAAATGCGTAGAAAGTATCAACAATTTATTATTATTATTCATTAGTTTTTACAACAGTTAAGAAAACAACTAACGTTATAGCTGACATTATAACGTTGTCAACGTTATAACGTTGACTACTAAAACGGTTATTAGCAGAATAACGTTGGCGGGGAAGGTGCGCCCGTTGGAGTAGGTTGTGGCGTGCATGATGGCGTGGTATACGTAGTGCTGCTCGTGAACGTTATGGAACAAGTGGGCGTGGGGACCTGTGGACAAAATAAACTTTAATACATTACGCATTAGAGCTCATTTCGTTTGACAGACATATTGACAGAGGTATTTGTTTGTCCAAAGATATTGATAAGTCACTATGGCGAAATCTATCAAGAAAACGCCATTGAATAAAGAAGAAGAAGATAAGTCACTGGACTCATGAGAAGCAAGGTGATCTAGCGGTACCGAGTACAATTGTGTATTGTATTCCAGTACCCCTAGCACGAAAAACTCTCGTAATGGCATAGTAACCGTATTTGCTTACTATTCGATAACGCTCAAGTTTCTATCGTGCCCTCACGCAGAAAAAGTGCGTTCATAAATCCATGTGGGTTATTGTGGTTTACAAATAAATAAATAAATAAATTACTTAATAGGGACGTTATTCATACAAAACTTGATTTTTTATGCACTGCCATACTAACCGCAATAACATATTCCGCTAAACTTAATATTTACGGCATGAATTTGTGTTTTGTTGTTTTTTCGGCATGAGCCCACTAACTACATAATTTCTGAACGTTCAATAAAAATGTCAACTAGATCAAGTAGAAGTAGGTATCCCTCTACTCTTTCTCTCGATGATCACTCGCTGCTCCATGATCGCCAGTATGGGTTCAGACCCAAGCGATCAACGAGTGATCTTCTAGCGTACGTTTCTCACGCATGGGGTGAAAAGCGATGGACAAGCATGGCGAATCTCTGGCAGTTAGTCTTCATGTCGCCAAAGCTTTCGATAGAGTATGGCATCGCTTCCTTCTTTTCAAGTTGCCGGCCTTCGGTGTGCCGCCCCGTTTGTAGACTTTTTAGAAGAGCGGAGGATTCGTGTCCTTTGTGAGGGTAGTTCCTCCGAGTTCTGTAAAGTAAATGCCGGAGTGCCGCAGGGTTCTGTGCTCTCACCTACTCTATTTCTTCTGCATATCAATGTTGGGCAATATTCATTGTTATGCAGATGACAGTACTGTGCATGAGCGGTACGTAGGACATTATGCGGCAAAGCAAGCTGATATCGTGGTGAAAAGGTAAGAACTGATTGCCAAACTGAACCTGACTCTCGATCGTGTCTCCAAGTGGGGATCTGAAAAACCTGGTCGAGCTTAATGCCAGAAAAACCCTGGTTTGTGCATTCTCGTCCAAGATAACTCCCTTCCTTACTCCTCCCTCTCTTCAAAACTCTCCTTTACCCATTGCAGTGGACCTCAGCATTCTTGGCATGTACATCGGCCAGGATCTAAATCCAAAATGCTACATCGAGAGTGTTATTTTAACTTCCTCCCGTAAGTTGGGTATTCTCAATAAGGTGAGGCAGTTTTTCACTCCCAAGCAACGCTGTCTGCTGTACAAGACTCAGGTGCGATCGAGTATGGAGTATTGTTCCCATCTATGGGACGGCCCCGCTAAATACCTCATCGATGCACTTGATAGACTGCGAAGGCGAGCGGTACGCATTATTGGAGATGCTGAAGTTACAGCCTCTCTTGAGGACCTCCAGCTGCGTAGAGACATTGCTTCTCTCAGTGTCTTCTACCGAAATTACTACGGAGAGTGTTCTGAAGAAATTTTTGATCTAATCCCGCCCTCTCCTTTCCTGTCCCGGACTACACGTGCTGGTCTTAGGAGCCACCATCATACTGTGTAGAATATCAGCACTCGTACCAAACAATTTGACAAGTCGTTCCTCTGTAAGACCATTCGGCTTTGGAATTCTCTGCCGGCGCATGTGTTTCCCAGCTCCTATTATCCCGGGTCTTTTAAACGGGGCGTGAAACGGCATTTATGCAGGCCGTTATGAATGGGGGCGGTTGTTACCGTTTGTTGAGCGCTTGTTATCGGCTGCTTAGCATCAGGCAGGATGCAGTCACCTAAGACGTGTCACATTAAAACAAAAGCCCGTTTTTTGTCATTGTATTCAGAATATTTGCTGGTTTCAGGTTTTGCTGCAAAAGTTGAAAGGTTGTTTTTTCTCCTAGTGTAGGCAATTATAGAATTTAAGTTTTATGTATTAATAATGAACCATAAAGAAATTTATTATTATTATTATTTTGTCTTTGTATGGGCATGTGATAACATCATACATAAACATACATAATTCGCTGCTAAGTATTATCCCCGAAGGTTTAGTCAGAGACCAGGCAATGAGGACCGCAAAAGCAGTCCTCTGCCTTAGGCCGCTTATCGCCTTTTATGACACCCAAGGGAAGGGTGATAGCTAGTATTCTTTCAACGTTACGCGACACGGCATGTGATAAGAAGTGATGAAACGCGTGTAACGTATAGAGTACCTATAATGAATTAAAGTGTTTATGTATCTCCATCCAAATCTTCCTCTCACATTCCGGTTCCGGCTTCCAAAAGAAAATGGATGGATCCGTTTTTTTTTCAATTCGGAAGAAAAGAACATTTTGCAATGACCCCAAGTAAAATGGGACCAGGGAGGAAGAAGAAAAAGTAGAGATTTTGCTGTTAAAATCCAAAAGAAGATGAACGTCTACTTGCCTCTAGCATAAATAGCCACATCACCTCCACCGTGGCTGTTCTCGATCAGTCTTATCCCGGCTACCTGGTGATACTGCATGCTGTCAGTGTCCTCGTGACTCGGGTCCCTTCGCCGCACTGTTGTGTGGTTGTTCTCATCGGTTTGTGCGTAGAACTGGAAAGAGTCGGGACCACCGTTGCTGTAGGACAGTGTAGTATAGTTGACGCCGTCGTAGGGTGAAGCCTCTGCTATTCCTGAAAAAAACCGTAGTAAGAAGAAGCACGATGAAAAGCAAAGTATAGCCTATACTGTCCTACTGCTGGACTTATGCACCATTTACACGGAGCCAATACTTGAGACAATCCACTAAGCCAGTCCAAAATTACTGCACCATTTAACTAAGTACACGGAGCCAATACTTGAGACAAGACGCAAAGCCAGTCCAATAAGCCAATCCAATGAAAAGCGCAAAAATTCGTGCATTCATTTACACATAAGCCAGTCCAGCAAGCCAGTTCAGATTCGGACGCTATGGATTTGCTATGGATAGACAAATTGCTTTAAGGGCTATGTTAAATTATTTAATGCTTATAGAGATTTTGAATATGTTAGTAGAAAAAAAAATCTCAATAGACATTCTTGATCTCGGTAAAGAGATATGAATTTTGACGTCATTTCGGAAGTCCATTTTGTTAAACCCATGGTTGTTTATAACCAGAACATAAATAAACAACAACCAAAACAACACGTATGTCCGGCTATTGAAAATAAACAACTAGTGGAATGGCTCACTGGCTCGGACGCGTTCACGCGAAGCCAATACACCGAATACACGAGCCAATCCACTGGGTGAGTGGTGGGGGAAGCATTGGCGCCAGCATATTAGAAATCGTTCCAGCGCTAAGCAAAAATGTCTTGAGGACAATCCAATGTAGTGGACTGTCTCTATTTACACGATGCCAATATTGGACTGGCTTATTGGTTTGTCTCAAGTATTGGCTCCGTGTAAATCCAGCATAATTTACGCGATGCCAATATTGGACTGGCTTAGTGCATTGTCTCAGAGTATTAGCTCCGTGTAAATGGTGCATGAATTTTTCGCTTTTCATTGGATTGGCTTATTGGACTGGCTTAGTGGATTGTCTCAAGTATTGGCCCCGTGTAAATGGTGCATAAGGCCTCCATCATTGAAATCAAGCCATCGCTACATTTGATAGTATTTTGCCTTATCACAACGCTTGCCGAATGCGGGTTGATTACAGTGATCGGGTTTTGCAGCGAATAATTCGAAACAGACTGCTTGAATTCAAGCCAGGACCAAAAGTCCTAGTTCCAAAATTGCTTTTTCTTACCGAAGATATTAGACCCTCGGCTTGGATAGCCATTGATGGTGAGAGTGTGCGTGTGGTCGCTGGTGACTATGAGGAGCGTTTCTTCATCGTCAGCCATCGACATGGCCAGTTTGACAGCTTCTTCCATAGCAGCAGCTTCGTCGATGGCAACTTTAGCTAAACCCCGATGATGGGCCATGTCTATATTGCCGCCTTCTACCTTAGAACATACAGTTGCTTATAAACTAGATACATAAAAAAGTACTTATGAATCATGTGTAGGTAATATTGAATACAGCTATATAGATCCTTCAGTAGTCACTAAAATCGATGTCACAAGCGTTCTACGACTGTCTAATGTTACCTCCAGATTGGTACCGTAGGTAAACATGTAGAAGACAGACAGAAGAAAAGAGGAAATTTTTCTGAAACAGCACTGTACTTACGCGACCAACCATTTCGCTTTTAGTAAGTGAGGATGAATAGCGGCGATTGCGAGCAGTCACAACTGACCGATGATTTATGCAATCTGATGAGCACAGAGACGTTTAAGGAACAAACAAAGAAACATTAATTTATTAAAATATAGAAGGTCCGTGTATACTTAGAAGAATAATGACGAACGAACGACAACTACCTAGTCGTAAAAAACTTTTAAAAATTCCAGATTGATTGCATGGCTCTATTGGATAAACCCTAATTGTGATAGTAGCGGTACATAATTTGGCTAAAGCTTTTAAATCTATCTAGAAAATAGATCATTCCTGAGGATCACTCTCAATCCTGAAAGTTTAGAACTCTTATGGCACTAAATAGTAGCTTTAAATAAAAAAGTGAAATGTTACTGTTTTATTGCTGATAAAAAATGATAATGCCATGTAATGTAACTCACTAAAAGAAAGTATCCTTTGGTGTTCCTACTCAGAACTTTGATGGCTGCCTCGACCATGTTGGAGAGGGACGGCATATCGGTCTTGTTCCTTTCGTGTTCATAGCTGAGGTGACTGTCCGCAAATATTCCTGCAAGTTAATACATTTAAATGGTCACTACTGGTAAATTGAAGTGGTTTAATATGGTCTGAAGATTTAAAATGTCTGTTATCGTTTGTCTTTGTTCTGTCTTTATTTATGTAGTTGGTTTCATTTAAGTTTATTAAAAATAACGTTAACAACTGCTAATCGTCGAGTGCTGCGTTGAGTCATAGTTATTAGCGACCAGCGTACCATAAAATAAAAAAAATAAATATAAAAATTACCTAACAGATAATCAGTATTGTCAGCGTCAAAGCTCTTCAGCTGTGTGTTATTGTAGACGACACTGTGTTTTAGCCCGCGGCTCCGCTTGTCTTTTTTGTAGTCCTCAATGAGGTTCCTGCCGTCCTTCCGTGCACAGATCCAGGGGTCGGGTGCCTGTTCGTGAGTTATGAGGCTGCTTAAACCACCGCCCAAGATCACCTGAAAAAAGTACAGCCTATGCCTAAAAGCTGTCAACTGCCGTAAAAACAGACACAATAGTACATATTCAATTGTTAGTAGGTTTTCTCACAGTCGAGAGGATACGCTGTCTTACTGCTGGGCAAACGCCTCCATCATTTAAAAATCAAGTCTTCGCTAACATTTATTGGGTTTGCTTGGGTTTCGTAAAAGGTGACGTTAACGTATTAAAGAATGATGAAAGTAGCCACGAGCACCAGCGAAATGCGAGTTAGAGTCGGAGGAAAACTAACCGAGAAGTTCAAAGTAGTGACCGGACTAAAGCAGGGAAACGCCCTATCGCCTACACAGTTTAACTTTGCTCTCGAATACACTGTCCAAAAAGTTTTAATGACAGATGGGGGAGTAGAGTTGAACGGAAGGCACAAAATAATTGGGTACGCTGACGACCTTGCCATACTGGAGCAGTGCGAGAAAGAAGGGACCGAAAAAAAAAAAAGCAAAGAGAAAAGATTTTGTTGTAAAAGGCACGGCTTACAGAGGCGTTCGTAAATTTAAGTATCTTGAATGTGCGGTCACTGACACTAACCAAAGGGAGGAAGAATTCAACATCCGTATAGTCAATGCGCTATGATGCATTGCAGCCCTTCACAAACTACTGGTATCCAAGTGGATAAATATAGCTACAAAAATCCGCATCTACAAAACGATTATCAACCGATTTTAATGTATGAGTGTGAAACTTGGACAATAACCTTGAGGGAGGAAGACCAACTCTTAGTCGCAGAACGGAAAATCCTACGAAAAATACTGGGACCAACAAGAAGCGATGACGGGGAGTGGAGGCTAAGATTTAACCGGGAGATAGAACAGCTGGTGTCCGAGCTTAATATCATCGAGGAAATAAAAGCTGCCCAACTTCGCTGGCTGGGGCACGTAGAGAAAATGGGTGAAGATCGAGCTGCCAAAAGAGCGTATATTGGTCAACCATTTGGACGACGACGCCCAGTGGGTCGTTCAATATACCGCTGGAAAGATGAAGTTGTCAAAGACCTGAAAGAGCTGGAAGTGCCCGACTGGTCTCACTTGGCACAAAACAGGAAGGAATGGCGCACTTTAATGTCGGAGGTCAAGATCCACTTCGAGTCGCTGAGCCAGCGTAGTAAAGTATACTTACACCCAAAAGCATAGAGCGGCGATGGGCTCACCGCCTATCACGCTGAGCACATGTGCAGTTATTATTATTTGGTGAATCGTGGACTGCTTTTGCGGTCCTCATTGCTTTTCTCTGATTAACCCTTTGGCTATAATAGTCGTGAGTGTACGTACAGTCACGTACACTCACGACAACGAGTCACGAGTCACGAGCAAAAATATGTAACTAAACAATTGTAACCCTTAATACAATGGAAAAAGAGTCAAAGTGTATACATATTGGTGCTCGTGACTGTACTATGTATGATCTACCCGTAGCATGCCGACTTACATTGAGGTTCCATCCCGGTTCGTCCTCGATCAACTGCCGGGCGATGTCCTTGCGGCGTTCGGTACCATTGGGCACGATCATCGCACACTCTGCTTTTGGGGCTTATAACTTACTCATCTACCTGTAGAATACCTTACATTAAGGTTCCTTCCCGGTTCGTCTTCGACCAGCTGCCGGGCGATGTCCTTGCAACCCTCGGTGCCATTAGGCATGGTCGCCTCACACTCCCAGGTCCGGTCGCTGCTGTGCGCATACAAAGGGCTGGGTGTGGCGTGCGTCACTCGCATTGTCGTCACGAAGCCTGGAAGAAGTCAATACATACTTTTATGTAAGTAGATACCAAAAAAATCAAACTGCAAAAAATATGGAATGTCATAATTCGATCATCGTCATAACGTCTTCATAAACGCTCATCTCAGTCTTACAAATATTAAAAGAAGTTAAGTATTTTTTTTTCTTACTGCCTGTTTATAGTTAAAAAACTTTATTTCTTTTTAAAATACAAAGATTCGCTTACCTATTGAGAACGACACAGATTTGACACTATACCCGTAGAACAGTTTAGAGGATTAAAAACAATTGCAATCGAAGACTCACCAGCACTCTTGCCAGAGTCTAAAGCTTCCGCAGCCAGCGACTTCAGCCTAGCCTCTGGTAGCAAAGACCTTGCGCAGTCTCGTCTTTTCACGCTAGCGTCTACTCCGATTGTGTCTTTGTTGGTCTTGACCCCGCTAAACATAGCTGTGGCAGTGCAAGCAGAGTCGGGAACCATCTTGTCAGCTGAATACGTCTGAAAAATCACAATGGAGCAGTAGGTAGCACATTAAGTAAAGTTTTTCGATAGATTATGATCTATCGAAGTCAAATCGTTATGCCGCGTATGTACGCTTGCCACTTGCCGCAAACTCCACACCTTTACAAACGTTTGGATTTGTGACCACAGGTTTGAATTTGTGACGGCTTGTTGAGGTTTGCCAAGCGTGTGGATCTGGCATTACATCACAATCTGTGTTCGAAGGCTGTCCCTGATTGGCTGGTCTTATGAAACACGTTGGCTTATATTCCGACACCCAAAGAATTGACAAATAAAATATGAATATGACGGCGGCGGCGCAGGTAACATGAGGTTCAACAATTCAGGGCGCGAAGTGCGTTCCGTCATACTTATACCATTTCACAATTTGACGGTTTGTCTTTGATAGGTTACATAATTATACCTAATCATCGAAAAATAATGCGTTCAAATTGTGAGCAGCGGATCACAATATTTCGACAGTTTACAATCTCCCAGTCAAGACAGATTATAGTTAGTTGTCTAAAAAACTCTTGATCTCCTTTTTGTGTAAGAATAATAAGTTAATTTTTCTTAATATTTTCGATTTGTAATATTTTTATATAGTTATTGCTGATATAGAGCCGAAATTACCTTTAACAAACCCATATGCGGAAACTTCTCATATGCCAGCCTGTGGCTTTCCCCGCCCTTGTATATTCTAGTGGCGGTGACAGTGTTAGGTCCCATTCCATCTCCAATAAATAATATGACGTTTTTCGCTGTGCGAAGGTTCCATTTGGTATGTAGGGCTTCTTCCAATTCCTTTTTGGCGAGATCCTTCCAGAACTGTTGATCTGTTAACGATTGTATTAAAAAAATATAGAAGGAAGGTATAGGTAAGTCAATGATATTTATAAAAGGTCATTGAGGTAAGTACCTAATTTCAAAATAAGTAAGTAAGTATAATAATAATAATAATAATAATAAAATATACTTTAATTGCACACAAGAACATACACAGAAAAGAACATTTTTACAGAGACAAAGTACAAAACAGGCGGCCTTATTGCTAACAAGCAATCTCTTCCAGGCAACCTTGGGTGATAAAAATATAAAAGGAAAGAATAATAAAATGGGTGCAAGAATAAGGAAATAAGAAAATAGGAATATACGATGTGTTGTTTAAAAACTAGATAGACAAGATAAGACATAATAATTAAATAAACGAGATAAAATAGATCATGCAATATTATATAATAGGAAATAAATAAAGCTATGAAGACATACACAAGAAATGACTCTGGACCTGACTCTTAAACGAATTCAACGTGCGAGCACTCCTGATGCTCTCTGGTAGTGCATTCCAAAGCCGGACAGCATGCACAGAAAAGGAGTAGGATAGGAAATCTGTGGAATGAAGAGGAGTTACAAGAGCAAGGTTATAAGCAGAGCGCAAGGTACGGCTAGAGGAAGAGGAACGGAAGGAAAAACAATTTCGCAGATAAGGAGGAGAAGTTGGTAGAAAGAGGACAGAATATAGAAAGGAAAGAACGTGTAAGTCCCTACGCCGTCGTATTGGGAGCCAGTTAAGCTGAGCTCGATAACTCGAAACATGGTCGTATTTCCTTAAATTAAAAATAAATCGAATGCATAGATTCTGCAGACGCTCCAGCTTATTAAGAAGTTCCTCCGAAAGATCAGCGTAGCATACATCAGCATAATCGAGGATGGATAGCAGGAGAGTTTGCGCCAAAGTGATTTTGGTGCTAGTCGGCAGAAAATTTCGAAGACGATTGAGAGAATAGTAAGCACCAAAAACCTTTTTCCGAACAGCCTCTACCTGGGGACGCCAAGTAAGGCACTGATCAAAAACAATCCCCAAGTTTTTTACATTCTTGGCGAATGGAACAACACTGCCCGCGAAGTTAACAGAAGGTAGAAGCGCAAAATTGATCCTTGAAACAAAATAAGGACTACCGATGATTATAGCCTGTGTCTTGCTAGGATTAACAGCAAGGCCATAAGACTTGCTCCAATCGTATATCATGTCAAGATCTCTATTTGTGACTTCCACAGCATGTGAAAGATTCGATAACGGTGCTTGTGTGTAGATCTGGTATAATATTTATTTGAGTGTAGATGTGAAAAAAGTGCTAATGCAAAACCAGTTTCATAAAAGCCCACAACATTAACTTCAAATAATCGACCAGAATCTTCTGATCGTTTATTTATTTTGTTATTGTACAAAAAGGATTTATTATTACGTATTTATAAATATATTCGTACATTGTAGGTACTTTCCGTGTTAGTACCTATATGGCCGCTCGGTTTCGATGTACCTAAGTATTCATCTCGGAACTATGTAGGTAAGTACCTGAATAAATAATAATAACGCTCATAAACTTTATTCAGGTAAGTCATAAAAACGTTACTTTTTGAGTGTTGATTAATGATTTGACATCCATACAAATAAGTAAGTAAGTATAGCTTTTAAATTTTGTTTTTATGTAACGTTTGTAAGTAAGGGGGTATAAACACAAGATGACAGTTACAAAATTTAATCAAAACCACTTTTTTGGTCAAGAAGTTGTTAAATTAAATATTTAGAACTTTTTTGGGTTATCAACACTGCGATACGCATTCGAAAATATCTACTACCAGAAAACTTCACAGTACAACATACCTACCTGAGTACCACCTATAAAAGGATACCAGGATATAATCAGTCCGAGACTTTTATGCACACCGAGATAAAGGCGCGCAAAGCCACAACTAGCTTAAATTTATATAATACGTTAATACTAGAAGAAGAATAGAAGCAGACGCTTGGAAAAAAACTCCCCAAGACTCCGCGATACCTTTTAAGTGTAGCACCAACAATAATTCTTAATAAGTACCAAAAACTATACAAAAACCAAACCAACCCACCGAAAATAAGCCGGCAAGCTAACTTTCATTAACAATGGTTCTTTTATTTAACATACAAGAGTAATTAGTAAGCCCGTAGATAATATGCCATGCATGACACAGGTCATATTATTGAGATACACACAGTTCTGATAGTGAATGGTAATGCTACAGTAGGCGGCTCGACGCCTTCCTTCCTTCTTGTTGGATAAGAAGAAATAACACTGTACCAGTTCGCTGACACCACACAGTAGACAAGAAGAGCATAGACACCACCACAGACAACGAGCGCATGATTAATACTGTATGTATGTCGTTCGGTCGACCGGCGCACGCGCACGCGCACATGTTGCGCATATTGAAGGACAAATGCGTTAGGGTTGGCGACCACTTATTCTAATTAGATTGTGAAACTTTTTTCCTCATAATAACTAAGTAGGTATATTGACCAATATTTTATAAAGGATAAACGTGCCAGTTATCCAGATAATTTTAGACGATATCAGTTAAGTAATGTAAATCAGATAATCAAATAATGTAATATTAGCAATAATGTTTTGTTTTTCAGATTTGTACATTTGTTCATTCATTCATATAATCTACTATTATCCCCTAAGGGTTAGTCAGGATACAGGCAGTGAGGACAGCAAAAGCAGTCCTCTGCCATAGTCCACTTTTCACTAAACAGCGACTGCACATGTGCTCAGCGTGACAGGCGGTGAACCCGTCGTCTATATGCTGTTGGATGTATGTGCAGTCTTTAGTTCGTTAGTTGCCTTTTACGACACCCAAGGGAAGAGTGGGGGTGGTAGTATTCTTTCACTGCTACGTGACACGGTTAATTAATAAGTATAAATAAATAAACATAATATTTCTACCATCTACCTAAAACCAAAGTCTTCTAACAAAGTCAAAGTATTAAAAAAAACTTCTGTGTCTTTTAGCCAAAGTATTTTGATTGTTTTTTTTATAATTTATCCTTATTCATTGTATTGTATAAAGTTCAATATGATAGCAATATGTGATTAAAAGATTAAATAATTAGATTACTTTTGCATTAAAAATAAGTACTTACACAACGATAAACATAAAGAATCTTACTATCAATCTTTTGTGTAAGTACCTATTTTAGTGAAACATACATAAAGTAGGTACTCCAATTATTTAAAAATCAATAAAAAAAACCTAAAACGTGTCACTAAAAAGACATACTACTTCAGTATGTTGTAAAATGTGACAATAATATACAAACATTTTAACAAAAAAAAACCGACTCCAAAAAATTTTACTGAAATAAATGCACTAAAACGTAAAAAATAATAGCGTAGTTTAGTTTGTTCAATTTACTTGCAATATTAACCTTTATTTTACTCAATCTTATAATCTTAAAAAATATTTTTGGAGTCGGTGCCAGCCAAGGTAAACATAAACATTAAAAGACATACTATATTATTTATTATATTAGCCCATATTGACCTAATGCTGGGCAAAGGCCTCCCCCCCCCCCCCCTTCCAGTAAATCGCGGTCTTTTGCGTGTGTTGGCCAATCCTTCGCGTAAGCATCAAACTCATCTCTCCACCTCCGTCTGGGTCGGCCTTGCTGCCGTTTAACCCCATTGTCGTTTTTATTTATAAATATGTTTAATTAGCCTTTAACAGTTGTCGTGTTCATTAGTAAATAGATTTTATTAGGTATTGCTACAAGTTGGCACCGATTCCAAAAATATTTTTAAGATTATAAGATTAAGTAAAATAAAGGTTAATATTGCAAGTAAATTGAACAAACTAAACTACGCAATTATTTTTTACGTTTTAGTGCATTTATTTCAGTAAAATTTTTTGGAGTCGGTTTTTTTTTTTGTTAAAATTTTTGTTTATTTCTCGCTTTTTAGTGAATCGTTCCGATCTATTTATCGAAAGTGAATATTAGTAAACCTACAAAACGATGAGACAGCGCCGTTTAAATGCGACAAGCGAAGAAAACGAGAAACGCCTATCACAAAGTAGGAAATCAACATCCAAAACAGACGGCAAGTTACCGAATTTACTCGTGAATGCTAATGTAGATCGTAGCCAAGTCACCATTGATCTGCTCATCGCTTCTCAGAGGTTCTCAGCCGAGGCCTGAGAGTAAATTTGTAAGTCATCGGCATAAAGATGTTAAGAAGAATTTAGACAAGAAGTGACAGAATTAATAGTGTGAATAGTGTATTTTTAAATCCTAATAGAAATGTTTCGGAAGGAGTCATAAAAAGTGGCCTATGTCACTATTGTTCTTCAGCTATCTATGTGCAAAATCAGATCGATGCGCAAGTGAGAGACGGACAAACAAACAAACACGCTTTCGCATTTACAATATTAGTCAGGAAGGATTTATTGCCGGAGTGGATCTCATTTGACCTATGGCTGAAAATACCAAAATTGCTATAGGTATGTCTACAATATTTGAGGAGTTCCCTCAATTCCTCAAGGATTTCACCATCAGAACTGAGTTCCGGTACCTGCCTTCTTTTAATTCGTTGTAGTCGCTTAACTATCTTAATCGAGATATCTTATCGCCACTCGTGAAATAGTTATCATTGAGAAGTTCCAATGACATTCTGTGGTCTTCTTCATCAGTTCTACTTCATCAAATGATACTTTCTCAATGCAAATTCTTGACTTATTGCTGAAAATATCAAAATCGCTATAGGTATGCCTACAATATTTCTGGAAGTATCCTTTCAAATAAAAAAAGAATTTCCCAAATCGGTGTATAAATGACTGAGTTCTGAGGTAACAAACATAAAAAAAAACACAGCCGAATTGAGAACCTCCTCCTTTTTTGAAGTCGGTTAAAAAGATATATCACTCATACGACTCAGTCAGTATTTGGATGTCTTATAAATATCTACCTAATGTCGACGTTAGTCTTCCGTGGTCACCTCGTTGAATACTACTACTCGTTAATACCTACTACCGTGACATATTGCGCACATTTTTGCGCACTTTCAAGAAAAAAATGCGTTGCCATAAAAAATATACACGAGGCACACCGTCCTGAAAATGCTTATTTCTTTGAGGTCTACTCATCATCTCCAGTCTGCTTAGATTGAAGTCAAGAGCAAACCCATTTAAAATTCAAATACTCAAACACAACAGTTTTCACAAAGTACCTACCTAATGTTATAATGTTAATGTTAAGATTAATAATTGATTATATGCTTGTTACATTAATAACTTTGAGATTACTATATTTTTAAGACAAAAACGCTAACGCATCCAAAAAGAAGATATGACTTTTTTGGAACTTAAGTCAAATTTCTTACTTCGGCAAAAGAACAGATAGATTGCGTATAAATTTCGGCCGTATATAATAAAATTAAAGACCAGTTGACAACCCTATTGAATTTTGAATTCGTTTAGTCATTGTGGAAAGCGGGACTTCATTCAATTGAGCGAAGCGAGGTTGATTACATATTTATTGTCGTTTCAGTATTAAAGCGCGATGTTAGTACTATTAAAATACCTATTATCTGCGTTTATCTTGTTATCTTTAAAACTGTTTTTTTATAATCGCTAATGAAGTCTTAGGTTTTTTTCAAAAGTTTAAACTTATTTATTTTTATAGATTTTGGTTGGATTTGTTATCGTTACTTATAACAAGTAATACATAAAAAATAACTGATATTTTACGCGTAATATAGGGAAAACTCAGAAAAATTTGGTCTACTGCCAAGATCTTCAGTGCGATTCTGAAAAACTAGTAATCTCGCCTCTCACATAGACCTCACGTTCCTATTATAAGCGAATTAGAGAATCGAGACGTTATGACCTCTCATTTTGACCTCACGTTCCGGTCACTTTTGATTGGAACATGAGGGTCGAAATGAGAGGAGGGAGTTTATGATACCTTCCTTCTTTTTTCACTGTCTTTTCACTTCTTCTATGATATGACACTTCTATGATACCTTGCTTCTTTTCACTGTCTCTGTCGTAAAATAGTCACGCAGTCTTTTAAGATGAATCACCATTCATATTAATTATTCGCATAATTACAATTCGTTTCGCAATTTATCCGATTCGCATGTTTCCATGGCGATTCATATAATAGCTGTCAATGCTGAATTACCTACAAAATGTGTCAAATTGCAGTATGACAATCAGGAAAAGTTACACAATACAATGAACCTAATGTAATATGTCCATGTCGTCTCAACATAATTTCAATTTATATAGTCAATGTTATTGAAAAAAAAACATTTTAGCAGAATTTCCCTATTTGAGCTACTCTGTAAGTATTTGATACATAAATTAAACCTTTTTTTTAAAGCAGAGAATCCTCTTTAAGAACTTTAGTATAGCGGCCACCACAATGGCAGCATGGTTATGCGGCGGTACTCCCGATTTTTCTTTTCCAGGGCAATTGTCAGCTGGGCAGCAGAGGGAAGGGCATATCCACTAAACCTTGGGGGAATAGCAACCAACGTGGAATAAAGGTGGGATCTATAGACTCAAGCTATAGCGGATCAATTGTCGAAATGGTTGTACGCGCATCACTCAGAACGGCTGAACTTGTATGAAAGAAAATTTTTGGAAAATTGTCACGGGGTACGGGAGCCACGAGGACGTAGTCGCGAGCGGGCCGCTAGTTTATGATAAAAGTTGTTGGCTGTCAATAAATGCACAACAACTATAATCCTGGGGGTTTATTGTACAATCGAGGAACTCCCACGGTGGGCCACTTTTCGGCGATAGGTATTCGCTTGGACTCCATTCCGACCGCGCGTAAATCGTATGCCAGCGGGCCGAGTGTGCTATGGAATCCCAAAACACGATTAGCAAAGCACTGTAGGCTAAATGAACGATATCCCAAATCACGTTTCACCAAAAACATCTTAAATCAAATCACGACAATCCAAAAGAACGATATCCCAAATCACGTTTCACCAAAAACATCTTAAATCAAATCACGACAACCCAAAGGAACGAAATCTCAAATCACGCTTTACCAAAAACATGTTTTTGGAACCTTCTAAGATAGAATATTTTATTGGAAGTTGAAAGTCTTTAGGGCAAATGTTTGACAACTGAAAATGTGAATATCGATCTTTTACAAGTTATGCAATTATCGTCCTTCCTTACTACAAATCAGTATGTATATGTATGTATTTGATGATTTTTTATTAAAAAAGTGTACCAAATTAAAGTCCATATTAGATGTATATTTTTGAGGGTAAGAAACGAACTACAACTAAATTAAAAAACACAATATTTTAACATAATAATAAAAAGGTTTACTTTAAATGTTTTTGAAGGTAAGAATGAACTACAACTAAATAATAAAAAAACAATATTTTAACATATAAAAAAAAATCTTACAGACATATTAATTTGCATATTATTAATATTCTCAACTATTATTTTTAAAACATGTACCTAATCAAATTTAACTTTTAAAAAATCGATATTCACATTTTCAGTTGTTAAACATTCGCCCTAAAGACTTCAAACTCCCAATAAAATATTCTATCTTAGAAGGTTCCAAAAACATGTTTTTGGTAAAGCGTGATTTGAGATTTCGTTCCTTTGGGTAACGTGATTCGATTTAGGATGTTTTTGGTGAAACGTGATTTGGGATAGCGTTCTTTTGGGTTGTCGTGATTTGATTGAAGATGTTTTTGGTGAAACGTGATTTGGGATATCGTTCATTTAGCCTACAGTGGTTTTATTAATCGTGTTTTGGGATTCCATTACATAGCACACTCCAGCGGGCCTAGTATGCGCAACATGAGAAAATTTTCTCGACCCGTTTTCTTGAGTTATGTCTATACACGATAATGTCAAAAATAGACATTAATAGTAGTTTTTGCTTGTCTGTGGTATTTTTGTCTACAAACCCTAACGTGCAACATCATTTTAACGAGTTCTCTGTAAGCGAGATATGGGGGTCCGACCTACAATATTCATTAAAATCTACATAATTATTATCATTTTTATTTTTAAAGATTTATTATCATTTTGATTTTAAAAGACTTGTTAGTGAAGTAATTCACGATTGATAAATAATTTTCTTCCGTATTCTTAGCATTTTCTGTAAAAACTGTAAAACTGTAATATTCTATGCTTGAGTGAAGTGGCCAGCTTGTAAATAGGTAGTATGTAACTGTACCTATTTTCAAAAAGTAGGCTATTCGCTATTATGTCATTACGCGATTTAGTCATAATACGAAGTAGGGAATATGAGATGTGGATTATTTGCCACGTAGGTTTTTTGCATTGTACCTTGACAGCCGGACCCGTTTGTCGTTTCCGCCATCGAAGGAAGAGAGAATATGGTGTGCATGCTAGGCCCGCATGTAAAGGTATGATTCCGAACTCCGCTGCACGCAGCAGTGATGCCGCAGCACTACTGGTCCCCATATATTCTCTATAAAGTTTATATGAGATTACATTCCGAGCTACGCAGCAATGTCGCGGCAGCAATGCAATGCTGTCAACTATTTCTTCTATCCAGTCTAACATGGTGGCCTGGAAGAAATTGCTGTTTACCGATAAGGCAGCCAATTGTATGTATAGCCACGAGATAAAATATGTATACAATTGGAACTCTTAAAACAATGGATTATGAATCAAAGTGTATACATATTGGTGCTCGTGACTGTACTATGGGTATCCGTGGTGTACAATAAAGCATATTTTATCTTTTATCTTTATCTTTATCGTCGAAATGTAACCAACCGGGAAGTTCCACGATTGTAGTACATTGCTTCGCTAGTTTCCTTATTAAAAAACTAACTTTAAAATAATCAAATCATAATATCAATAATCATATTGCAATAGGTGTTGAAGTTAGACCATTGGCCCCCTTGCTGCACTTCTCGCCATGGCTTACGCACACAGGGCCGCGAGCCGGGACTGTTATTGATCGCCCCAGCCTCCAGTGCGCAGGGTCGTTACGGCCCCGGTTAAGGCGAAACACAGCTGGAATAATATGGAATTACTAGATTTATAAACGTCCTACTGTTGCATACAGGTCTTCCCACATGGACAAAAGCATAGGGAGATTGGGTTATGCTTATAACTAGGGTTGCCACCTTTTTTAAGACGAATAGAGTATTTTTTCATTTTGTTAGAACAAAAATAGAGTACATAGCATAAAAAAGAGTATTTATTTATTTGTCCTTAATAACGTATTTTTTGTTGCTCTTTGCGACATTGAACAAATATTTGTCTTTCTTTAAGATATTTACAGCCTCTTTGCAATCAAAATTTAGATTAAAATATAAAATCAACTTGTTTTTTATTAAATTTAGGGTAGCTCTATTTCTTTCGTCTCTCCACTTTACATTCTTAAGGGAGAAGACTCTTCAGTAAACGCTGAAGTACTCATAACCAGTAACGTTCAATTTTTCGTAAATAGAGTATTTTAGCGTACTCTATTGGTGTCGTAATTATAGAGTACGAGTACAATACTCTATTTTAGAGTACGGGCGGTAACCCTACTTATAACCCACCGTTAACCGACATATTAACCGTGTCACGAAGCGATGAAAGAATACTTACTACCACCCCCCTCTCTTCCCTTGGGTGTCGTAAAAGGCGACACACGGACTAAAGACTGCACATACATCCAACAGCAAAGACCGGCGATGGGCTCACCACCTGTCACGCTGAGCACATGTGTAGTCGCTATTTGGTGAAAAGTGGACTATGGCAAGGACTACGGAAAGACAGACAGAGACTATTAGGCAATGAGGACTGCGGTCCTCATTGCCTAATAGTCTCTGACTAACCCTTAGGGGATAATAGTCATAATTATATGTATGTATGTTGTTTACAAAAATAAAATAAACATAATTAAACTAATTATTAGATAAAATGGTGATGGTGATGTGACACACGCGACACAGAGCTTTGGTTCTTATGCCTCTATGCCCAATTAAATAATATAAAAATAGCTTTAATCACCGTTTTTACAACAATCTACCGGCCTTAGACCTTGAGGGACCGAGTTCGATTCCCAGCGGTATTCGTGTACTTACTTGGTTTGATAACGGATAAAATGTTTACTAGAAAAATTACTTTATTACTTTTTTTTTCTAGTAAACATTTTATCCGTTATCTATATAGCATTGTGAATGCAAAAATTTCAATAATAAAGTTACTTGGTTTGGTTGGGGATTGGGGTTGTTAAGTCCGCCTGGCCAGCTACCACTCCCTTATCTTAGTCTGACGCCATAACAAGAATGTTAATATTATCCTTGTGTTCTAACAGTTTAGAGATAAGATTCAGTAGCACAGTAGTTGAGAATTCCGGGTGAAGCGCGCTTCCACCTTATCGTCACTTACTATTAGGTAAGATAGAGGCCAAGGGCTTCCTCGTTGTAGATTTAAAAAAAGGAGATTGTTTTTAACAGAGGTCTTCTTCGATTTGTGGCGTTTGCCTGCGGTCTAGACTTATCTTACGCAAGTATTTAGGCAGATCCTCTTCCCAGCGCTTGATAGGTCTACCCCTACGCGGCGTTTGCCATCCCGCCGGTAATTAGGGTGGTGGCGAATTCCTACCACCAAGCCTTCACATTTAATTTAATTTCAGTGCGTCATTGACCGTCTTCGTTCTTGAGCCTCACATTTTTAAATACACTAATAGAAAAATGTGCAAAAACGTATTTTTTTTACCTAACTAAGGCATTTGTTACACATTTAATAGCAGCTTCCCCTTAACGAATTCGGAGACTTAAATCAAAGTTAGTCTTACAGACTGAAGTTGGTCCTTTACAAGGCTTTGTTAAGTGATGTGTTAAAATGATTTTGTACAAATAGCAACCATTCCAAAGAAGAAAGAAAAGGTGTAGTGAAATTAATTGCCGGCAAAACTACTGTGTTGTGAACCAATTACTTATCTGGAAGATGGTATGTCATTATCAATTAACTTACTAAAATTACAAGGTAGGTAGGTATGGAGTTACGTTTAAAAAAACTTAGTAAAGTGTCTTGAGCATAACTTTTTAAATAAAATATAAGTAAGGTTAAATAATTTGAGTATCAAGCTAATTATCTTTCAAAACTAGGTTACAATCAGTTTAAAATAATAAATGATCAGTTAAGTACTAGATTTTTGTGTGAATTGATAATACCTAATTAAATTGTATATAATGTATAATAAATTAGGAAGTAAGAATGTGACATCTGCGAAAGTATAACGCCCTTATATAACAATTTACAATTGAAATGCAACTGTGCAAGTTTAGTAAAAAAGTAAAAGAAATAATAACTGTTTTAGTAAACTTACGCTTATAAGTATTTTCAAATAACTCTTTATTCTCCAGTTAAAAACTAAATATTACATCGAGCTTATAATTGTAAAAACGGTAGCTGTTTCTTTTAAAATATTATAAGTAGGTAGGTACCTATAAAAAATATTTTTTAAACTCAAGTCTACATACATTTACAGATACATAACCATTTTATCATGTAATCAAATAATATTTCTAACTATAAATTTGATTATGGCGATAAAGGTCAGATTCCATGAAGGTCAGATTCCAAGTAAGTCAGATTCCTTGTAGGTCAGATTTCAACTAGGTCAGATTTTGAGTAGGTTATGTACAATACAGTCAGTGTCATAATTTTTATTAAGGTGAAATACTTTTCCAGAAAAAGGTATGTTAAGGAATTTTCATAATTTACGTAATCATTTACAGATTCGAAATAGTTTTAAATAGATACCTATTAACTTTTATCTTAATTTATTAATTAATTTTTAAATTACTTTCACAAGTTGAAATGTATTGGTCCTTACATATGAAATTGGCGTTTTGTAAGGGAGGAACATAAAGTCAATTTTTTCAAAATATAATATATTTATTTAATCAAAGCATGTACCATTGTTATCTATGCACTTTTGCCATCTCATAGGTAGTTTATTGATCCCTTTACTAAAAAAATCATTCGGACGGTAATCAATAAAATCTTTGAAGGCGCTTTGGACTGCCCCATCGGAGTTGATTTTTTTCCCTTTCAAGAAGTAATCCAACTTTCGAATAAAATGGTAATCTATTGGAGCAAGGTCCGGGGAGTACGGTGGATGTCTTAGACATTCCAATTAAAGCTCCTCTAATTTGGTAGCCGTCTGTTGTGCAGTGTGTGGTCTAGCGTTGTCCTGAAGCAGCAAGAGCGATTGATCAGCCTCGGTTGTTTAGCAGCTAGCTTTTCCATCATGGTTTGCATTTGCTGACAATAGACATCTGCCGTAATCGTCTGGCCAGATTTAAGAAAGCTGTAGTGAACGACACCGGCACTAGTCCACCAAAAGCTCACAAGTATTTTTTTTGAGTCAATTTTCGCTTGGGGCAGCATTTAGCTGGTTTGCCAGGGTTCAGCTAATGCGATGAACATTTCCGATTATCGTACAGGATCCACTTTTCATCAAGTAATTATTCGATTTAAAATCTTAGATTAAAACAAAAAGGGTTTTAATCTAAGTTTAAAATCCCTTCATTATTGTGCCGGTTGACGAGTAAAGTAACGCAGCAGTCGACGCGCGTTTGTCGGTTTGCTGCACTCAATTCATGAGGTACCCACCTATCAAGCTTTTTCACCTTCCCAATTTGCTTCAAGTGGATTAAAACTGTTTTATCACTAACACCGCAGCCTGCAGCTAACTCGGGCGTGGTTTGCGATGGATCCGCTTCCACAAAACCTTAAATTCTTCGTTATAAACTTTGGTCTCCGGCTGTCCACAGGGCTTGATCTGCAGGTCGAAATTTCCAGAACGAAAACGTTGGAACCAAAAACGCACTGTGTTTTCTTTTGTGACACCGCCACCATACACATAATTAGGTAATCCTTCGAGCTGTTTCTGCAGCACTGGTGCCACGATGGAACTCGTACTCGTAAATAACCTTAGTGGTTTCTAAGTGCTATGGTGATTTATAGTCTTGTAAAACGATGTTATAATGTTAAATGAATAAATGAAAAAAAAATGAAATACCGCGAATTTTAAGTTTTCCATTTTGTAAACTGAGTGACGCAAAGAAAAAACGGTTTGCAATTGGGTTTGAAAAACACAAAAGCATGAGTAAATAGCTGTATAAATTTGAAATTGGAATTCCTAACCAATGAGGAGATATTTGAGATCAAAGTGGCCAGTACGACAAAACGCCAATTTCGTATGTAAGTACCTAAATACTTTGTTGCCAACAACTGCATTAGTATAATAAATATTCAGTAGAAAAAGTTGTCTGCTATTTTCCTAAATCTGTTTTTCCTTTATAAGAATGTGGTCTGCTTATATCTGGCGTATTTACAACTGCAACTTGAACAATCACTAATTAAAAAAATCATATTTTAGTGTCCGGGAGAACAGCGCTAAGGAAAATTTTGGGATCTAGGGAGACTTAGCTGGAGGATCTAAAAACCCGTAAGTGTAGCTTTCAGTAGTAGAACTCAGTATTATAGTACTTAAGAACTTAGAATATATTACTTAATACATAAATATATTCACGACTATTATCCCCGATGGGTTAGTCAGAGATTAGGCAATGAGGACCGCAAAAGCAGGCAACTACCACTGTCCACGTTTCACCAAATAAAAACTGCACATGTGCTCAGCGTGATAAGTCTTGAGCCCATTGCCGCTCTATGCTGTTGGATGTATGTGCAGTCGTTAGTCTGTTAGTCGCCTTTTACGAAACCCAAGGGACGAGTGGGGGTGGTAGTATTCTTTCACCGCTATGTGACACGGTGAATTAATAAGTAAGTATAAATAAATAAACATAATATTTCTACCATCTACCTAAAGCCAAAGTCTTCTAACAAAGTCAAAGTATTAAAAAAAACTTTTGTGTTCTTTAGCCAAAGCATTTTGATTGTTTTTATTATATTTTATCCTTATTCATTGTATTGTATAAAGTTCAATATGATAGACATGTGATGAAAAGATTAAATAATTAATAAAATTACTTATGCATTAAAAATAAGTAGATACTTACACAACGATAAACATATAGACATCTTACTATCAATCTTTTACATAAGTACTATTTTAGGGGTTTGATAGTTTTCTTTTAATAAAGAGTCGCCAACACAAAGTACTTAAATAATCTAAAAGATTCCGTAAGCGCATGATTACTCATAAACACACTAATTTCCTGTTTTTGACACTAGTCTTTGATAGTGTATAAAGCACCTACTTAAAAATAAACTTTTAACAATGACAGTCATAAAACCGATTTTAAATACCTAGGTGCTTTCACAACCCTTTTCGTTACAGGCCAAAATGGAGCTTCCGGTGTTGGATAAATTCTGCTTCATCTTCGACTTAAAAACAGGATGTATCACCATGGGCATTTTGAACTCAGTAAGTGTAGTTTAATCTTTATTACGAGGTAAGCCATCTACACTACGGCTAAATTCGATAAAGAGAATAGTTTATCAAATTATTGTGATTTCTTTGTGCAAATATCTAGTGTCACTCGAATTTTTACTTTTTCTTGAGAGAGTTTCACTAGAAAACAACTAGCAATGGTGTCTTTCCTAAGCTGTTAACCCTTACATGCCATACTAATTTTAGTTTTGGTTTAGAATGTAGTAAGTACTTAGAATAATAACGCAATAGAACCAAGTCCGCGCGCCTATTTTAAAGCACCTAAATCGGAGCCAGAAATGGCTCCAAACGCCGGACCGCTCCATAGTGTTCAATGTCAATGCGCGCCGAACGTGTCCCGCGAAAACAAAAAAAATATGACGGTTTCTGCAGTTAAATTGTGTCATAACACATCTGAAAAACAAAAGAAGTGTAATAACATCACTTTTCACAGGTAAGCGTTCAGTATTTCATAGTATCTTGTAGTTAACTAAGTCAAAATATAAACGTACGCAGTGTGATTCTCTAATAAGTTATAGTCTTGGTAGCAGCGGCTGCCGCAGCGCGAGGATTGACTCTGTCTCTTTCATATTCATAGAATTGGAAAGAGACAGCAGATCACAGCCATGCGCGCAGCGTCATCAGTTTATTGCTTCATTTTTGACAGAGCGCTTGTATGAAGACTATCTTTCTATAGCGTTATTATTCTAAGAGTAAGTAGTAGGTAACACTAAAAATATTCTATTTTATTCTAATACATACAAACGTACGGCTAGGGTTAGTCAGAGACTAGACAATGAGGACTGCAGAAGCAGTCCTCTGCCGTAGTCTACATTTTACTAAATTACAACGGCACATGTGCGCCCATCTTCGCTCTATGCTGTTGGATGTAAGTGCAGTCTTTAGTAGTCGCCTTTAACGACACCCAAGGGAAGAGAGAGGTGGGTAGTTAGTAAGCCGCTGTACCACACGGTTCTGCTCAGCTCTATTGTAATAGTAAATGGTACTACCAAATTGTATAATTTGGTAACGACATATTGTTTTGTAAATGTCGTTACTTCTATATTAATATAACGCTGTGGAGTTTCTTGTGCCCGTTCTTCTCCACAGCTAAGAGACGTCCTAAATAAGTGTTTTCCTATGCCTATCCATTCATTCATAAAAGTAAAATTAAATTTAGACGATTCAAAATGCTTATTAGCTTACTGAATAAAGAAATTTTGATTTTTTTTTGATTTTTGGTTGTAAAAATTTACGTATTTTTAAGTCACTTGTACTATGCGCTGAATTAGTTAAATACATTAAAAGAACTTAAGTAAGTTAGCCTGATCGTTGAACAAAGTCATGGTCTTGTTGAAATTTAAAACAAATTCTTTAAACAATAACAAACAATACATAAATCTAATGACTCCAAAAAACATTTTTTTTCGACATCTTTCTTAATTTTCCGCATAAAACAATAATTCTTACATTAAAATATTTGTATTGATATTCCGCAGGGCACCCCCTTCTAAAGTAAATTTTATTTATTTAACACAAGGGCTTGATGGTTTTGCACTTTTTATCGAAATGTCCTGTATCGAGAACTGGCACTTCTTCAGCATAATTTGGATATAAGTACTCAATAATTGGTGTAAAGCTAATTGTATGTCTTTAAATATCGTTAAATGTCATTACATCACATTCACAAGAAATAAATCGTCTATCACTTTTCCATACTCTATTGATGGAACGGCCTTAACCCAGGCAACATTGGTGAGGGATATAGAAGTATGGTACGATCCCACGTTAAAGTAAGAAACTGTCTTTCGTAAGGCCAAACGAATGCTTGGTTTTATCATGCGTACCTACAACCAAACCTTTTAGAGAACAGAAATCTTTAATAATTCTTTTAAATTCTTTAGTTCGTACCTAATTAGCATACTGATCATCTTTAAGGTCACCAATAGAATTTATAAAATTGATACCAACAGAGTTGATTTTGTACAAATGCAGTTCTTGAGACAATTTGTTGTAAGTTCGGCTTGAGGCGCAAGCTTCCAGATTATAGCGATCGCCTTCAGCATTTTAAATTTCAAAGTTTAGAGAATAGACGCAAAATCCGGGATCTCTGCTTATTACATAAAATTGCAAATGGTACTTTAAGTGATGATTTGCTCTAGTACTTATTTGAACACATCATCATCATCATCATCATCAGCCAGAAGACGTCCACTGCTGGACAAAGGCCTCCCCCAAGGATCTCCACCACGACCGGTCCTGTGCTGCTTGCATCCAGCGGCTACCCGCGACCTTCACCAGATCGTCGGACCACCTTGTTGGAGGCCTACCCACACTGCGTCTTCCGGTGCGCGGTCGCCACTCGAGAACCGTTCTGCCCCAACGGCCATCGGTTCTACGGGCGATGTGCCCTGCCCATTGCCACTTGAGCTTGGCGACTCTTTGGGCTATGTCGGTTACTTTAGTTCGTCTACGAATCTCCTCATTTCTGATTCGATCACGTAGAGAAACCCCGAGCATAGCCCTCTCCATTGCTCTTTGCGTGACTTTGAGCCTGCTAATAAGGCCCATAGTGAGCGACCACGTTTCGGTACCGTATGTCATCACTGGCAAAACACACTGGTCGAAGACTTTCGTCTTGAGACACTGCGGTATTTTGGACGAAAAGATATTTCGTAGCTTACCGAACGCTGCCCAGGCGAGTTGGATTCGACGATTGACCTCTTTCTTAAAGTTGGACCTACCTAGTTGGACTGTTTGTCCCAGGTATACATATTCGTCAACAACTTCAAGAGCAGAGTCTCCAACCTTCAGAGGAGTGGGTACGACACGTGAGTTAGACATGATTTTAGTCTTCTCCATGTTCATTTTAAGGCCCACTTGTTGAGAGACTCTGTTGAGATCACCGAGCATTGTGCCGAGTTCCTCCAGGGTCTCAGCCATGACTACTATATCGTCGGCAAATCGAAGGTGACTGATGTACACGCCGTTAATATTGATGCCGAGTCCTCTCCAGTCCAGAAGCTTAAACACGTCCTCCAGTGCAGCAGTGAAGAGTTTCGGAGAAATGACATCTCCTTGTCTCACTCCACGCTGCAGCTGGACTGGCTTCGAGCTCCGGTCCTGAAGACGAACTGTCATAGTGGCGTTTTCGTATAAACACTTCAACACTTCGATGTACCGGTAGTCAATTTGGCACCGCTGGAGAGACTGTAGCACGGCCCATGTTTCGATCGAATCAAAGGCTTTCTCATAGTCCACAAACGCTAAGCAAAGAGGCCGGTTATACTCTTCGGTCTTCTGTATAACCTGCCGCAGCGTATGTATGTGGTCTATAGTGCTAAAGCCTTTTCGGAATCCGGCTTGTTCGATTGGCTGGAAGTCATCAAACCTGCGTGCGAGACGATTAGTTATAACTCTCGAGAACAGCTTATAAACGTGACTTAGAAGTGATATGGGTCTGTAGTTCCTTAGTAGGGCCTTGTTGCCCTTCTTAAAGAACAACACAACCACACTTTCATGCCACGCTTCTGGCGTTCTACCTCCGAGTACAACGGAATTAAATAGTCTCTGAAGAGCTGCGAGTACCGATCTTCCGCCTGCTTTCAGAAGCTCAGCCGTAATTCCGTCAGCACCCGATGCCTTGCTGTTCTTAAGCTGCTTGAGAGCCATACCAATCTCGTACAGGCTGATGTCCGGGATATCTTCGGTGTAGTGTCGGGTTAGCTTAGCTCTAGGGTCTGTAGCTAAGCTTTGTACAGGTGGCCGCGTGGATGTGTATAGCTGTCCATAGAACTTCTCGACCTCTCCCATAACTTCGGACCTGGACGTGACAGTTCTGCCGTCATCGGTTTTCAGCGTCGTCAGTTAGCTCTGCCCAATACCCAAATCTCTTGCAAACACTTTCGAACCTTTGTTTCGCTCGATAGCCTCTTTAATACGGTCGGTATTAAATCGGCGAGTGTCGCGAGTCAAAGACTTCGAGATCTGCCTATTGAGCCGCCGAAGCTGAGACGAATCGTCCGAAGAACGCAGAACCATAACGCGCCGCTCTTCCATCAGTTTGAGACTATGGTCCGAGAGCTTTTTAGGTCCTCTTATGCGGTGGGTTTTGAAGAACTTAGACCCAACCGCATGGACAGTTTTTACAAACCGGTTGTTGTAATCGTCCACGTCTACGCAATCCTTCAGGCATTCGAAGCGATTTTTCAGTTCGAGCTGGAAGCTTTCGGGGTTTTGGATTTGGATGGGTGCAGGGCGGAGCGTAGATTTCAACAATCGACGTCTTTCAAGCTTGATATTAATGTTCAATGTGCCTCTTACCAACCGGCGATCACTGCCAGTTTTGAACGCGTTGATCACAGAGACATCATTGAATATTTGCTTTCTCGTCGACATGATAAAGTCAATCTCATTTTTTGTTGCACCATCGGGACTTAGCCAGGTCCACTTGCGGTGTTCAGATTTCCTAAAGAAGGAGTTCATCATGAAGAGTCCCTCCTTTTCCAGAAACTCCGCCAGCAGTTGACCCCGGTGGTTCCGAATTCCAACTCCAAATCGTCCCACTTTCAGCTCATCGCCGCTTCGTTTGCCCAATTTTGCGATAAAGTCTCCCATGACAACGGTGTAATGAGTTTTGGAGACTTGTATGGCTCTAGAGATGTCCTCATACGTAGCCTCCACCTCATTGTCGGGGTGTGCCGTAGTCGGAGCGTATACCTGTATAACCTTTAACGAATACCGTTTGGTTATTCTGAGTATAAGGTACGCTACCCTCGACGACACACTTCCGGTCTTAACAACGTTAGTCACGAGAGAGCTGTGGACGATAAACCCGACACCACCCTGGGACAGTTGTTCGCCCCCCCGGAAATAAAGCAAGTTACCAGACTTCAAGATTATCGAGTCCTCCCCCTCTCTTCGGACCTCAGATAATCCCACAATGCCCCACCGTATCTTGCTCAATTCTTCCTCCAGTTCGCAAACCTTCTCGTCGGTTCGCAGTGTACGCGTGTTGTAGGTTGCCAGGGCCAAAGTTCGTTGCTGGCGGTAGCCAGGTCTCTGCCGGAGATTCTTAGCACCCCCTGCCCCGTCGCTGCCTTGGCCGCTACCGTAGCTAGGGCGAGCGGGGCCGCCGGGGACTAGGGGCCGAAGTTTAGTGCTGTCGTTCATGTTGGGGGGAATGTTGCCATAATTGGCGATCGCAGTCTGACGGTGTTAATCTCAGAGGATGCTGCTGCCCATCCTCTGGGTTGATCCCTCAGTCGCCTTCTACGACTCCCACGGGAAGATAGGGGGTGGTAGTATTCTTTCACCGCTACCGACACGGTTAATGTGTCTTTCTATTGTATTTTACTTTTCTGCAAAGAACTTCAAAAATGTAAATCATTTAAATGTTACAGTTTGTTCTCTACTTTTATACTTAGCAAATAAATAAATAAATAAATTTCGCAGAATAAAAACATTGCTCTAATTGAATTACTGGGTCAGAAACTTCAAAGCATAATTGTTCTTATTATTAATATCATTAAGATTGATTTTGCTTTTTTGACGTTCATTAAGAGACTTATGTCACTAACTTTATTCTTCATTTATTTTCATTTGCCTGGCTGGGTAGGATTGATCGAATACCTTTATATGTTGTACCCTTCGATCAACATGGTATTGTTGATCGAAGGTTGTACCAGAGTCGGCACTGTATTAAAAAATAATCTCAAATTTCTAGGTGCTGACGTTTACGTTGGCAATAATTCTGATAACCTTTGCCGTGGACATCCGGGAGGCGACCGAGCAGCAGCTCAAGAGGGACGACGAGGTCACCATGTCCTCCGTGGTGTACACCATCGTGGTGTTGCTGGTTGTACTGCTGTTCGTCAAGTTCGTGCTCGACCTCGTCTTTGTGTATGCTGTTTATAAGGTAATTCTCGTTAACTACCCTTTTTTCATAAGTTGCGAAGTGCCTGGTGATAGTTTATTTGGATTCTCAGTTTACGATTTCAATACTCGACCTTGTCATATTCAACTACATCTTAGTATCACAAGTTCATCACTAGATGGCGCGGCGCAGCTTCCATACCATTTCATATTTATTGCAGTTAAGTTTAACCAAAGTATAACTGACCGAATAGTGAATAAAAGTCACTTAGCCTTAAATAGGCAATTAGGACCTAGAATCTTGTCTCAGCGATCTGATTTTAACATTTTATACTGTAACGAAAATTCTAAAATTGGAAAAGTCCCTATCTATACTCACCATTGTGGATAGGGCTGCGCAGTTGGAACCAAGGGTCCGGCTGTTTGTTGCTCAATATGGCACTACGGGGTTCCAGTTCATGCCCCCCGGTGCCTTTAACGGCGCCTCCGACGGGATCCGAACGTTGGTTTGGACTCGTAATGGCTCGTGGTTACCTGTAGAGCTTGGGAATGTTCGTTTGGTCCTGGTATTGTGTGCCAGGGTTTCCAAACTCGTGCACAGCGAGCGGGGCTTAATAGCGGTCTTGGTAGGGCCCGCAGCGAAAAGTCCTGCGGGGAACGTGAGTTTCTCATTGGACATTGTTGTTAACATCTCCGGTACTAGTCTGGATAACTAGTAGAGGCGGCCCCCTAAATGCCGTAGCCTCCGGTCCAGCCAGACGCGTAGGACGTGGGAACTGGCTTAACTCCCGGATGGGTTCCGAGAAGTGAGTGTGCTTAATACTCCGCTACCAAAGAGGGCATTTGGAAGATGACTTGCGGTTGACGACCCGAGCAGTGGCAACTGCGAGTTGTACTCTTTGTACAACGAGAAGTGAGCGAGCTTGACAGCTCCGGTTACCTATCTGGAAAATAGCCAGTGAACTATACATGTTCACGGGGAAACTCTCCTGAGACGCTAGTCTTATGAGTATCGAATAAAGAGCGCGCTTCGGCGGGTTCTGCAGATGGTCTCCTGCGCGAGTTGTTTATTGGCGCAGGGACGTCTGGCACTTCTTGCATAACCTGATCGTTGGTTTCGAGGTGCGAGTAGGTACAAATAAAACTTAGTGATGTAAGAAGAGTTATAATTATTGCAAGGAAAATTGTCATAGTCAAGCTAAATGAGTCGCTTCAGATGTGTTACTCAAATGTCAAATAAAATCATTGAGTAAACAAATATACGGCCCACCAGATAAAAAGCAGCCACCGTATCATGGATGGTTGCATGGGCGATTATAAAGCATTAGTCCTTAGTGCTCGTCTGCTTCACTAAACCGTGAACAGCATTCCAGCATTCTTTGGCCATCAATTCGAATTCTAGAAAAGGTATCGCCATGTGAAAACAGTCTAATCTTCTTTTTAAATTCAGGAACTCCGTCTATGTTACAAAATAATTAAAATCTCATGGCCACATCACATGGAAGTCAAAAAACCTTAAAATTAATTTCAAATTTCCAGGAGAAGTGCGGCCTAATGAAGAAGTATTGCATCTTTTGGATCGTGTTCCTCGTGCTGTTCATCATTGGCTTCCTCAAAAGCCTCTTCCACATGGACGCTGGCCACGTCATCGCGCAGATTCTGTTTTTGGGTAAGATCACAATTCAAGAAAAAAAGTCACTAGTGTCTACTATGCTATAGGTGCTTTACGCGATTTAAGGCGTATACATACGTGACAGGCCCATGGTCTGCGGGGGCGGGAAAGAAGAGCGCGGGCGGCGGCGAGGCCGCGTAGTAATACATTCATTCATTCAACGTCATTTTTGTTGTGTATTGTGTAGTTGTGTACAGATATCACCCCTCCCTCATCGCCAGACCACCACTGTGACGTATGAATTTGCCAGCCCATAGTTCGCGTTTTGTTAACAGCATAACTGCACATTTTCAGTATGGAAAATAGGATACTATATAGTGAAATTTCTTTTTCAGCTGAAAACTTTTTTTACATTGTCGTGATCCGAAGCTACCTGATATCAATCAACGAAGATGGTGTCCTTTAAAGAGCTTATTGGGTTGTTTCAAATACCTCTGTTTATACCTATTGTTGTCGAAGTCGGAAAGATTTGGTTTATTTAAATTTTAAATAATACGAGTAGGTATTCTTTATTTACTTGAGCAATTTGTAAAAGGCAGAATTATTGTACCCAACTTAACTAGAATTATACATTTTGTTGCGTATATTTGTAAGACGTTATTCTTTGAAATAGGAATCTGCCTACATATATAAATATATACACACAATTTAAACCTTGTAAACAATGATTTAAAAATATTTATCAAGCAAATAAATAACAATAATGTTAGCAAAACGGTGTGTTTTGTCTAGAGCGATCATATACAACGTGTTGATGAAATTGTTCAAAACCTGAAATTAGTTTGTTCAGAATCGAGAGTATAGAACCAATTATTGTTCTACTAATAAAAATGTAAGTCACATTTTATAAAAAAAGAAGATTTTTTTGACGAAGTACACCGCTTTTTATGTTTCCATCATAATTTGAATGCGGCGGCAACATCGCTCGCACTCGCAGTTTAGATCGCGCGTAATACTATAGTTTGTAATTAGCAAGAAATGCAAGGAAACCAAAAATGAAAATACCTTCTTAATTAATCTGCGGAAAGTTATTTTTTAAAATTATATTTTCTTTTATAATATACTTCGGGGTATTCAGTTTGAGCCATTTAATTAACACGTTGTATGTACTGGGATAGAATTCTGATAGCATATCGTCACAGAATAGGTAATAGATATCGTGCGAATAGTGTGGACTGCTACGAGTACTAGTGATAGTAGCATAGGGCATTTATATCGGTGTTTTTAATATACTCGTATTACAATATTATTCTACTAAAAACTATAAAATAGTATTGTTAAAAAAATAGACATAACTTATTAGTATTGTACTGGCCAGAGTCATTGGTTGAAACTAAATATTTATGATAATAAATACTTATTATTATAAATTTGATATTAATTGCTTATAAGTTTTGTTCTACGCATAATTAAACTTTATAATATCGATTTTAGGGTATAATTTTTTTGGTTAAAAATTATACAAGGACCAAAGGATGATGAGTTTGGAGGAGCTTTCTGAGCATGATGAATGGGGGTCTAGATTCTAGATGTTAGGAATCGTTTATACGGTAAAAGAACTTGGACCATGCATGATACGGTAGATAGAAGTGTCATTTTTGTATCAATTGGTATTTTGAAACGTTATTATGATAGGGTGTTTTTTTAATCGTTGGACCTAAGTACTGCAAGATTTACTCTGTGTTACTTCCACAATAGGTGCAACGTTGAAATCGAGAAAACATTCATTTTTTCATATAAATGTTTATCTGTAACAACTTTAGCAATATGTATGACTTTTTAAAATGTTTAAAAACGCCCTATACACCGAGATTTTTTATTGGTTTTGGAGCCGAAAACGTTATAATACAAAACAAGTGTTGTACCTATTTATAAGATAATAATCGCTTTACGAGCTAAGTAAAAAAAGTTGTAAAAGTGACTTTTTGTCGAAAACACGTAGTAACGATCTCCTTATCTACGAGTACACCGTGAACCTTATACCGGCACTTCACATGGCGTATCGTGTTCGTGTGGCGATATCGTTGTGTTTGCCCAAATAATCTGGCACATCACTTGGCGTCAAACAAGCCATTCACACATGGACTATACGGGCAAACAACGCAAATATTCACAATATTTGCTTGTTCACAAACAAATTGAATGCAACAGTGATGGACGTGTCAGTGGCAGCAGCTTATTACATTTACCTGAATGTGGCTTGCCAACACCTGTTTTTTTATTGTGTAGGGTTCTCCTAAGTTATTTTGAATATCGATCCATGCAACGTTGTCGGTTTTTGTTTTTATGAGAGGCATTTTTGGGGTCCCTAATACTAGGATTCATTTGGTATAATTAAAAAAATCGCAATACGGTTTCGTTTGTCCAATCCATTTTACTATATATACGTATAAAAAACTGAACACGTCTGAACAGGGGCCCAAGTCTGCTAATTTACGAATGGCATAATTGAATCGTAATTGTATCGCAATTGTATCGCATTGTAATTGTTTGACACATTTGGTATTCTTATATGAGTAAGAGAATACCAAATGTGTCAAACAATTACAATACGATTCAATTATGCCATTCGTAAATTAGCAGACTTGGGCCCCAGGACAGCCGCACGCGCGCTCCTGAACAGAACCAAGTGTGGACGGCCAACGCAAATATTTGCCGTATTTGATTCCTTTGATGTGTGATCAAAAACCGACAAGCGGACGGAAACGCATATTCGCTATTTGCGTTGTTTGCCTTATTCGTGCAAATAATGCAAATATATTCAAATAGGCCGTCTACACATTGCTGTGTTCGGACAAATAATGCAAATACGCGAACACAATACGCCAAGTGAAGTGCCGGCATTATGAACTTTCCCGGCGGCGGGGCGGGAGGTAGGCGGAGCGTTTGAAGCGCCTCGGTCATTGACTTTCGTATGCTTTCGTAAGATCGTCCGGTAGGTACTAAGGATTCTTACATTTTTTATGAATATTTTTTTTTATGATTGTTTTATGCTCATATTTTTAGTATGACATGCTAAATAGCTTCTACTGATGACAAACATGAACAAAATTTCGGCTCCAAAACCAATGAAAAATCTCGGTGTATTATAATAACTATAAATTCATTATGTTGAAATCATTGCTTTTGTTATGCCACAATTATTTAACATTCGAGGATTTTAAATAGAAGCAATCTGTCAATTCTGGTTTTAAGTACGTATAGGTACAACTACGTTTATAAGTTTACAAAATTGTTAATAATATTATAATAATGTGGTCTCATATTTGCCTATATTCTGGTTGTGAAATAATTTTGCTTTGTTATCTGCGATGCTACGAGAATGGTGACTTTAGTAAGTTGTTTTTTTAAATGAATTTTAATAAATGTAATTTAAAGATGATGAAAGTTTTTAATGCTGTTACTGTTATAATATTATTTCGAAATAAAATTAGGAATTTGTCTTCCATTAATTAGAGATAAGTAAACATCATGATTTCTACGTTTAGTCGTTTAATTATGCGTCGTTTTTAAATTTTCGATAACAAAGTGTAAATTTAAATGAATAACTTTGCGTGTTATGTACCTATTTGTTTTTGTAAACGACATGGGTTTTTTTCTAAATTTGAAAAAGCTATTTACATTTTTCAATATTTCTATTGAAAACATAATATTGTAAAACTTTCATATCATGGTTCTTCTATACAACATTGTGCCAATATAGTAAAATGCATTACTTACCTACATATTTTGTCTTCTAAAATGTTCTTCACATGTCTTAACCTTTAATGTGCAATATTTTGAAATGATATTAACTGATATGTAGAGATTTAACTGAGTACATAAGCAGTTTTAATGACAGTTATGCTTTAATTAAGCTATTTATAATAACATTTGGCCAAACAAATTTTTAAAATTTTCTTTTTAAACGCAAATTACAGTTTTCCTAGTGCAAGTTTTTTTTCACCATTTTTTCACCAACGAAATCGGTAATTTGTACCATGTACATCTGCAATTTGTTGCAGAATAACTCACTCATTTGCCACCAGGAGTCGCTGCTTCAATACCCTACAAGTTCAATGTTGTAACCGTGTCGCATAGCGGTGAAAGAATACTACCACCCCCTCTCTTCCCTTGGGTGTTGTAAAAGCCGACTAACGGACTAAAGACTGCACATACATCCAACAGCATAGTGCGGCGATGGGCTCACCACCTGTCACGCTGAGCACATGTGCAGTCGCTATTTGGTGAAAAGTGGACTATGGTAAAGGACTGCTTTTGCTGTCCTCATTGCCTAGTCTCTGACTAACCCTTCGGGGATAATAGTCGTGATATGTATTTATAAGTAATTTATGATCGAATGTTTCACAAAACTTGCATTAGGACTATAACAGTTTTTTTATTACTTTATGAATATTATTTACTTTTTGGCCTATATTCATAATATCATACGTAAAAACCCAATAATATGTATCCCATTTTTAATGATATCTACCATGTAATTTTTTCATGTGTAATTGAATGTCGGTACAATGGATGAGGTATATACAAATATACGTCGCTCGATGTGTACATAATTGTGTATTGAATTAGAATATTGGCCACTGACATAATAGTAATTTATACAGTATTGAGTTAGGCTAGCCGCACACACACAATAATATTGTCAATAAAGTGCATATTGTCAATAATATTGTGTGTGTATTGGCCCGTATTGCGGTATTGTTCAATATTATTGTAGATTTCCAGAAATTCTGATCACGGGCACATCAATATTGGGAGGAGCCAGGAATATTGACAATAATATTGACGTGTGCGGGAGCGCGGCAATATTTTAGTTGAAAAAAAGATTTCAAGACAAGCGGACGTTGGCTTTTTTCACGTTTACTCGCCAAAAGGACAATAGAAGACAAAAATAGTGTGAATTATATTACTAATCTCACAGAACAGCGATATTTGTTATTATGAATACATGGGAAACTTATCCTGAGCTGTGGAAAACATCCATCGTGATACTAAATATACTAGTTTTTGAAAGCTGCTATCTCTCATTCTCATGTAATGTTAAAATCATGCTCTTCTATAATTAGTTCATTTATTAGATTCAAATGATTTAACTCAGTTTTTTTTCTCATCCAGTCGTTAATCCGTTGTTTCTTTTTTAATTGTTTTTTAATTCGTAATTTTTGATTATTTGCGTTAAAAAACGTGCAAATAAACTCGAAAGTTAACGAAACGTTGAAAAAATGTCTACCTCAGGCGGGAACCGAACCCGCAACCTGAGGTAGACATTTTTTTCAACGTTTCGATATCTTTGTTTTTTAATTACCTATTTAAAATAAGTGCAGTAATCAATGCAACGACTTTTTTCTTTCTGTCCATTTTAAACCGTGCGTACACGAATCAAGCTGCTGAGCGACTGAGTGAAAAATTTACAACAATAATATTGCGTAGTGTGTGCGGTACCATATATTGATCAATATTATTGACAATATTATTGTGTGTGTGCGGCTAGCCTTAGACTAAGTATTATGTGATAATATAATGACACACTTTTTTAATTTTTGAATGTAATTTTTCGTATAAGAAATATATTTTGTAATTCAATCGAGAATCATGGGTTTAATGAAAAGTCTTTGTTTAAGAGGGTTTACGCATTTCGGTTTCCCATACAAACTTTAAAGTCGAAATTTTTGAAAACCAATAAGACGATTTTAATAAAACTTTGCATGCTATAGGAAAATACAGATACCTAAATAGTTTGTTGAAAACATTTTTAAAAAACGTTTATTTAGCTGAGTTATTGCGATTTAAAGTTCACTATAGGATGTTTAAAATCGCGATAACTCAGTAAAATAAACGTTTTTTAAATTTTTTTTCAACAAACTATTTTGATCCCAGTATTTTACATCAAAGTTTCATTAAAATTGACTTATTGGTTTTTAAAAATTTCGACTTGAAAGTTTGTATGGGAAACCGAATTGCGTAAACCCTCTTAATTTTAAATTGAAGTTAGGCGGAGACTGTAACTGCCCTTTGAAAGTAATGAAGCCGCGTGGTAATTACTATTTAGTGGTCAATAATAATTCTATCTACGAATATCTGTCTAATATTCCGTATGTACCAATGTAAAAAGAACGACAATAATACGTCCTTCGCTTTAATTAGATCGTAATAGTTAACAGTGTTTATCTCTGTCCTCTTCGGAAGCATAATGATTCGACATTTTCACGACTCCTCTGTAATAATCATACATATTTTTGTATAAATTCCTTGTATGTAGGTAGTTGAAACCGGTCCACTGCTCTGACCAGAGCAGTGGACCGGTAATCCAAAGGTCGTGGGTTCGAATCCCACTCGAGCTTCCTGAGACTGGTTGATTTTTTTCTAGTAAACATTTTATCCTGTATGTAGGTAGGTACCCTAAACACATTTTTGAGATTATTGTTCATCTATGAACTTTATATTTTAACCATGTTGTAAGTACCAAAAACTTAGATATAACGTAACTCGTTTTAAGGTCTTTGCCCGTTACAGCGTAATATAATTGTATGCTCCGTTCCCGTATCGAAGATATGTAAGAAAATATTATAAACAATAATTGCCTATATTGGAAACCGCCCATTTAACCGTTCCAGCACCGGCAAACACAGTTAAGTCTCATGATCAAATGCACCGTTGTATATAGAAAAAGGCTATGTTATTTGTTGCAGCGGGCATAGTAGCGTAGTGTATGAAATTAATGATATTTTTGTGTACTTAAGTACCTACAAAAATAAATAAACAAATACGTTGTAGCAGGCAGAGGCATTTGTATTTGAAAAAGTCCATCATTTGCTTCCAATTTGTATAAAAATATGAGATAATCCTTGCAATGTGATTAGACTTATCATATAGACATATCGACAAATGACATATAATATGAATGGATTTTCTTATATTTTTACTCTCGAATCTTGTCTATTTGTATATCTATTTACTTATCCCTTTGCGACGGTTGTATATTCTATTGTAAACATATAGATATTTGTTAGAAGTGTTTTACATGTATATTATAACTTAATGAGGGCTTATTTACATTGCATATCTATACTTAACAATATTTTATATAGTTTTTATTCTACAACAGGCTAATCTACTCACCATCTACGTTAGTAGGTACTGTGCCAATGCAAGTTCTTGAGAAGGCATTGTATTTGTCTTCTGACACTTCAATTATTGACTTTGAATTTATTAGATCATAATTAGATAATCGAAGTTTATTATACAATGTTTCTAAAAATATTTCAACAGATAATATACAGATTTTATTATAATACTTAGCTGATAAGTTTTAATAAGGGATCATCGAGTATTTCAATGAAATGTGTTTTGGAGGAAAGAGATTTCTATACAAATATATAGGTAATGATAAAACCAATATACAGAAAAACTACTCTTGCAACCATTTATTTTATAAATGTATCCAATAATAAATCGAATATTTGACTTTAATCCTAATAATCAACTCACGACTAATTATCCCCGAAGGGTTAGTCAGAGACTAGGCAATGATGGCCGCAATAGCCGTGCACTGCGCCTCAGCCCATGTTCTACCAAATAATTTAGATTTTATTACACAAGAAAACAATAAATACGATAATACGATTTAGATACTTACTTAATAATATTTAGTTGGTTCAAGAAGATTGGTATTTCTGAAAAACTATTAAATAAGAGTAAATAACAGTGGGTGCAGATTATCCTAATTTAAATCCAGGTATATGGGTTACTGACGAGATCACCAGACAACACAATCATAAATAGTTGATAGGAACAATTAATTATTGCTTTAGAGCAAGCAACACTAACTTTAAAAGATGAATTTTCGCCCTTATTATATATATAAAAGACTCGTCTACCTGCTAAAAAAATAATATTTCCATATATATAAAACAATTTTACTTAAGTATATGTTTTAATTTTATAGAAATATAGGTAGTTAGGACACTTCTAGAATTTTTACAATCAAAAATTTTTTTTTACTCAAAATTTTTAACTTTCGCGTACCATTTTGCATGAAATACTTAACGGGGTTTACCGCGAACTATTACGATCTTTGTCATGAGTGGCAGGCAACAAGTAAAGGATTAGGGTTGCCACCCGTACTCTAAAATAGAGTATTATCCTCTTTTTCATGTAGGCGTACTTTATAATCTACGGCACCAATAAAGTACGCTAAAATACTCTATTTACGTAAAAGACAAATATTTGTTAAATGTCGCAAAGAACAACAAAAAATACGTTTTTAAGGACAAATAAATAAGTACTATTTTTTATGCTATGTAGGTAGGTAGGTACTTTATTTTTGTTCTAACAAAATGAAAAATTACTTTATTCGTCCTAAAAGAAGGTGGCAACTCTAGTCAGGATCGTAGCAAACGAATAGCTGTGGTCTGAATACTCTTTCGGAAAACGGGCATGTAGTACGATGAATTTAATATGTTTATTACGGCATTATGAGTGGTGGTGGTCGAGGAAAGATATTAGGTAGTTACTTTGGTTAGCCCCATAAAAACAAGGTATAGGGCTACCTCAATACCAGTATTAAAAAGTTAGCGATAAGCCTCGTCAAGCACATTATACTTATAATGAGATTTTAATATATATACAATAGCTATGACTGTATCCTAACATTTCCACAATGTAAATAAGCCCAAAATGGATGTTTGCACAACTATCGATCAATTATAAACGCTTTAAATGTCGTATAACAATTATTTACAATGTGAATTGAATTTATTTTATAGAAAATTTTGATGTTTGTGAATGTTGTACAACGCTTTGTTAAATGCATTGTGTATTTAAATAAACAAGTTATAGCAAATGTTTTGGTTTCATTTGATAAGTGATAGTTGAGTGAGAGCACGTAGATCACAAAGTAGGTATAGTTCTTATATACTTACACATTATATACCTATCTTATTGATTGCGCGTGATGGTTCTGCGTTCTTCGGACGATTCGTCTCAGCTTCGGCGGCTCAATAGGCAGATCTCGAAGTCTTTGACTCGCGACACTCGCCGATTTAATACCGACCGTATTATTAAAGAGGCTATCGAGCGAAACAAAGGTTCAAAAGTGTTTGCAAGAGATTTGGGTATTGGGCAGAGCCAACTGACGACGCTGAAAACCGATGACGGCAGAACTGTCACGTCCAGGTCCGAAGTTATGGGAGAGGTCGAGAAGTTCTATGGACAGCTATACACATCCACGCGGCCACCTGTACAAAGCTTAGCTACAGACCCTAGAGCTAAGCTAACCCGACACTACACCGAAGATATCCCGGACATCAGCCTGTACGAGATTGGTATGGCTCTCAAGCAGCTTAAGAACAGGAAGGCATCTGACGGAATTAAGGCTGAGCTTCTGAAAGCAGGCGGAAGACCGGTACTCGCAGCTCTTCAGAGACTATTTAATTACGTCGTACTCGGAGGTAGAACGCCAGAAGCGTGGCATGAAAGTGTGGTTGTGTTGTTCTTTAAGAAGGGCAACAAGGCCCAACTAAGGAACTACAGACCCATATCACTTCTAAGTCACGTTTATAAGCTGTTCTCGAGAGTTATAACTAACCGTCTCGCACGCAGGTTTGATGACTTCCAGCCTATCGAACAAGCCGAATTCCGAAAAGGCTTTAGCACCATAGACCACATACATACGCTGCGGCAGGTTATACAGAAGACCGAAGAGTATAACCGGCCTCTTTGCTTAGCGTTTGTGGACTATGAGAAAGCCTTTGATTCGATCGAAACATGGGCCGTGCTACAGTCTCTCCAGCGGTGCCAAATTGACTACCGGTACATCGAAGTGTTGAAGTGTTTGTACGAAAACGCCACTATGACAGTTCGTCTTCAGGACCAGAGCTCGAAGCCAGTCCAGCTGCAGCGTGGAGTGAGACAAGGAGATGTCATTTCTCCGAAACTCTTCACTGCTGCACTGGAGGACGTGTTTAAGCTTCTGGACTGGAGAGGACTCGGCATCAAAATTAACGGCGTGTACATCAGTCACCTTCGATTTGCCGACGATATAGTAGTCATGGCTGAGACCCTGGAGGAACTCGGCACAATGCTCGGTGATCTCAACAGAGTCTCTCAACAAGTAGGCCTTAAAATGAACATGGAGAAGACGAAAATCATGTCTAACTCACGTGTCGTACCCACTCCTCTGAAGGTTGGAGACTCTGCTCTTGAAGTTGTTGACAAATATGTATACCTGGGACAAACAGTCCAGCTAGGTAGGTCCAACTTTAAGGAAGAGGTCAATCGTCGAATCCAACTCGGCTGGGCAGCGTTCGGTAAGCTACGAAATATCTTCTCGTCCAAAATACCGCAGTGTCTCAAGACCAAAGTCTTCGACCAGTGCGTGTTGCCATTGATGACATACGGTACCGAAACGTGGTCACTCACTATGGGCCTTATTAGCAGGCTCAAAGTCACGCAAAGAGCAATGGAGAGGGCTATGCTCGGGGTTTCTCTACGTGATCGAATCAGAAAGGAGGAGATTCGTAGACGAACTAAAGTAACCGACATAGCCCAAACAGTCGCCAAGCTCAAGTGGCAATGGGCAGGGCACATCGCCCGTAGAACCGATGGCCGTTGGGGCAGAACGGTTCTCGAGTGGCGACCGCGCACCGGAAGACGCAGTGTGGGCAGGCCTCCAACAAGGTGGTCCGACGATCTGGTGAAGGTCGCGGGTAGCCGCTGGATGCAAGCAGCACAGGACCGGTCGTGGTGGATATCCTTGGGGGAGGCTTTTGTCCAGCAGTGGACGTCTTCTGGGTGATGATGATGATGATGATGACCTATCTTATTATCTACCTACATAAATAAAATATCATTAAGTAGCACTTTGACCATTGAGATTTACGGTATGCTGCAGTATGCTATCTGGAAAACAAGTTATTTATTGATAACCTCTCAAGTAATACAATTTAGTTTTGATTTTTCTGTCTTCGAAAAAAGGCAGTTGCTGAATAATGATAACATAAGACTAATAAAAAACAATAACGCATATTTATTTTAAATAAAATCAATAAACAAAATTCTGCTTCTTATAATACTTTTTGTGTACACATTGTGTACATTGTGTATACATTGGCCACCATCACCTAACATCAGCTGAGATGAAGATCATGTAATTACTCGTTGAAGAATTTAAAATCAATATAATTATGTACTTAGAATATGTTTTATACTTAATTAAAGCAATATAAAAAAATATCTTTTTTTATTCAATGGCATAGATAAAAATACAAAAAGTACGTGAATAATTACAATACCATGACATAACTAATAGTTCTAAGTGACTATTAGTCATAAAGTTACTATACCTATTCCGTTAGGTATAGTAACTTTATGCTATTAGTACACTGTTAAATATTTTAAAAAATATAAAATCTTGCAAAAATCACGTGAAAAGTGCCACAAGTTAAAAAATAACACTGTATTACTCATCAATAAATAAAAGACTTTAGTAAAAATCAAGTGAATTAATCCAATTTAGTGAAAAACAGTGGGTGAATGATAAGTGAAATATTTACGAAATCTGGACCAAGAATACTGTAAAAACATTTCTGAGATCTAAAAGAAAGTGCGAACTGTTTATAAAACAATATAAACGTGAAATTAGACTGTATTAACTCGAAACGAAAAATCATAACCTCGAAGTGCTGAATCATTTACCGATATGAAAGAGGAAAAATCAATACCAAACATCTAGTGAGAACAAGAATAACCAAAAAGTAATCAAAAGCGGCTTCAACAAAAAGCAAGTCTAATAGCAACTCCAAAGCACAATTGAAGCAGACGATAGAAGCACACTTTCCAACACCGGGATAAACAAAATATAACCGAACTTGACGGAGACGCCGGAAGAGCGCGTTCTATTTAATTGCGTTGAAAAGTCTTGTTTTTCTACAAAACAATAAACATAGAAGAAATAACAAAACTTTTAAAGAACATGCAAGAAGAGTTGAAACAGCATAAAATAGATATGTCAGATATGAAAGAGGATATTAAAAGCAATATAAACAATAATATTAATGAAAAATTTAAAAATTTGGATATAAAAAAATAAAAAATAGAAGAAAAAATAGAGGAACAAAATAATAAATTTGAATATGTAGAAAGATACATGAAAAGGAAAATTTTTTTAATATTCGGAGTATCAGAAACGAAAAAGGCGTACTATGATTTAGAAAACTTAGTTTTTAAAATAATAAATAAAGATTTAAATATTACTTGCTCAAACAGATTTATTGAATCTGTAAGAAGACTTGGGAAAAGAGGACAAAGCATAAGGCCCATTGTTGTCACTTTAACTACAATTGGAATGAAAATAAAAATAATGAAACAGAAAAAACATTCAAAAGATTTGCCATATTATATAAAAGAAGATTATTCACTGGATGTACTAAATAAACGGAAGGAACTTCAACCACAATTAAAAGAAGCAAAAGAACAGGGAAAGAGAGCTATATTGAAATATGATAAGCTAATTATATTGGAAGACAAAGAACACAATGTAAAAAACAAGAAAAAGAGAAAGATGTCGGAATCACTAAAAGAAAATGCAATAAGTATAGGAAGCAAAAAACAACCAGCAAAAATAAATAAAACCAATAATATGAAGAACTTCGTAGTGCAAAAACCTCGATTCATCTACAACGAGAAAAAACAACAACCTGTACAAGAAACAAACTGCGACATGGAATAGCAACGAACAAAACCCTCTATCTCCCAACACGGTTGGTCACCGCGAGAGATAATGACCACAACCCTTCCACTGAAAGACAAAATCCACTACAACTACCTCTTCAAAAACTTAAGATATGTACCTTTAATGTCAAATCACTTTTATCGGCAGAGCAGCTCTTCGAATTAACACATGCGCTAACTGCAATTAACTACGACATATTGGGTGTCGCAGAAGTAAGAAGGATGGGGTGTGAAATGGAAGAACATCATGAGTTTATCTTTTGTTATAAGGGAGAGACACCTGGGTTACATGGCTTAGGATTCATAATAAAGAAAAAATTCAAACACAATAATATTGTGAACTTCACTGGACTATCAGAAAGAGTAGCCTTATTACAACTGCAATTCGACAGCTATCCACTTACATTGATCCAGGCTTATGCTCCGACTGAAAAATCAGATGAAGAAAACATAATTAAATTCTACGAAGACCTGAGTAAAGCCCATGACCTCGCAGGAAAAACAGTGATAGTGATTTTAATGCAAAAATCGGACAACTCAAAGATCATGAAAATCTCGCAATGGGCAAGTATGGGTACGGCAATAGGAATGAAAGAGGAAGAAGATTAATACAATATGCTTACGGCAACAAAGTAGTAATTATGAAAACATGCTTTAAGAAGAGAGAAAGTCGTAGATGGACATGGATATCACCAAATCAAAAAACTAAAAACGAGATAGATTTTATCCTATGTAACAAACCAGAAAGTGTAACAAATGTAAAAGTGTTAAATAGAGTTAACTTTGTTTCTGACCACAGATTAGTCAGAGCAACATTCGAATTGAAAATACCAAAAAAGAGTAGAAAAACTTACAAATCAATGCCGAAACCACCCAAAACTGAAAAAGAAATATCGACGTACATAGAGAACTTGAAGAAAAATATATCAAAAAATTTGCATATACTGAACCAGACAACAGAAGTGCAAATATATTATAACACATTAGAACAATAAAGTTATAATAAGCGAAAACACCAAAACCTTAATCAAAAGAAGGACTGACCTAATACTAACAAAAAACAAGACATCAGAAGACAAGGAAGAACTTAATAGAACATTTAAAACAACAAACAAAGCAATAAGAGATGATTGCAATAATTACCGAACAAAAATAATAGAAAATAACCTAACAAAATATAGAAGTTCCAAAAGAGCCTATAAAGAAAAAATTCACATAAAAACTGGATCGAAAATTTAAGAGATGGAAAAGAAAACAAAGTAACCAACACAAGAACGGGTATAATGGCTTGCGCCACAGATTTTTACAGAGAGTTATTTAAAAAAACACCATCCTATGAATAACAAAACTATATTAACACGGAACAAACAGCAAATGATCAAGAGGAGCCAATAGAAGAGATAACAGAAGTAGAAATCATAGAACATGTAAAAAAATTTAACTCTGAAAAAAGTCCTGAACAAGACCAAATAAGCAATGAAGCCATAAAAATCGGCGCCCCCATACTCTGTGGATTCATCACTCGTCTCTTTAACATTATTTTAGAATCTGGAAACATCCCACAACAATGGTTGGAATCTGATATTATATTACTTTACAAAAAAAGCGATCCATTAGAAATAGGAAATTACAGACCAATCAGTTTACTCTCCAGTATTTATAAATTATTTACTTCCGTTCTATAAATAAATAATAAATAAAAATAAAAGTTCGTTTATTTGTCCCAAAACATACAAAAAAAAGTACTTAATTATTATTAACCAATAATGATCTCAGTGAAACAAAAAGGTCTATGACTCAGTGACTGCAGGAAACCCGCAGCCTCTGCTATTCTGCCATGACCCACAACAAATTGATTACATATTTTGTAGGTACTCATTTGTGAAACACGCGAACACAAATTTAATGATTTAATTTGTATAAAGTAGTAACTAAGTAGCTGTATAATCAAAATAAACAAAAACACGCGCATGTATATAACAAAGTAGAAACGCCTATATTTTCTTAAATGTAGGTTACACTCGATGCCAGGGATTGCTTATAAAGTAGCCATTTCCGGCATTTTTGCCTAAAGGTAGGTAGTGACAGAGTAATTGCTGAACGAATAGGCGGCGGTAAGTCATTCCAGATTTTGGCGACGGCATACTTGAAGCATCCCTGGTGTTGGCGAGTCTTGACATAGGCAATGGAATTTTGTTAATTCTATCTCTAAGCGAATACGAAGAACACTTTCTTCTACTACTAATTTTACGATACAAATAAAAGGGCATTTTAGTGTGGTGCAATGAGTGCAGGAAGCAGGCATATTTGAGAGTAACGGCGTTATGGATGTTTAAAATGTCCTTTTGGACCAAATGGGGTGTAATGTGATCCCTCTTCGGAATGTTAAAACAGAATCGCATGCATGCGTTCTGCACCCTCTGCACGCTCTGAGTGGTTTTCTTAAATATACACGGCTGATATACAATGTCACAATAGTTGAGATGAGACAAAACCAAACAGTTACAGAGCAAAATTCTAATTTCTCTTCTTAAAAACGGACGTAATTTGTAAAGGCTCTTCAGGGAGCCAAAACATTTCCCTATTTTACTACGAACATGTTGCTCAAATTTTAAGTTTTCGTCCATCAGAAGCCCAAGATTGCGTACACAAGCCTCGTACGGTACTGCATTATTGCACACTTCGATAGCAGGTTTGTATGCATTTATCAGTTTGACCTGATGTTTAGTGCCTAATGTAATTGTGATACTTTTGCCGGCATTAAGTGCAAGGCCGTTTTCCGCCGACCAATCTGAAACAGCACTTAGGTCTTGATTAAGGTTAGAGACAGCAACTGTCACATCCTCTTTAGAACATTGTGTATGGACATAAAGTTGGCTATCATCCGCATACAGATGAAGACTGGCATATTTAATTACCTTGATAATATCTGCCGTGTAAATTGCAAATAATGTTGGTCCAAGAATAGAACCCTGAATGACTCCCTTTTCAAGAGAAAGTGCACTCGATATCGTCTGACTACCCTTGGTATCTGTACACTTTACTCTTTGACTACGACCTTGAAAATAAGAATTAAACCAAGCACCGGCTGAATCAGCGAAACCGTAATGTTTTAACTTTGCCAGCAAAATAGGTATATCTACACAATCAAAAGCGCGGCTAAAATCCAATAATACGAGAATGGTCCCTTTCCCCACATCTGACGCTGTGAGAATATCGTCTGTTATATTCATAAGAGCCGAGACCGTACTGTGATTTCTGCGAAAACCAGATTGTACAAGTGGCAGGACTTTATTTTTTTCAAGGAATGGAGTTATTTGTAATTGTACGCATTTTTCTATAATTTTAGACAACGTTGGCAAAATACTAATAGGTCTTAGGTCTGAGAAACTATCCACACTAGACTTTTTTGGAATCGGGGTTACGATAGCACACTTCCACTCTACTGCAAAAACCCCGTCTAATATAGATTTATTTATTATGTGTGTTAATGCCTCTAGAGAATAAGGAAGAGTTAGTTTTAACATCGCCATTGAGATACCGTCACTGCCACATGAGTTTGTAGAGGCAAACTTAGTGATTATATTTTCTATTGTGGATTCGTTGACGCGCTCAAAACCAAAGTGCTCGTCTGAATGCGTAAAAGACCCAATTTTTTTACACAAGGAAATGCTGTCACACTGACTATTAGGAACACTATTAATAAAGAAGCTATTGAGAGCATCAGGATCGAGAAGATGATCTGGCACAGAACGGTTCTTGGCATCAGGTGATATAAATTTATTTAAATGTCTCCACATTTGCGATGGCTTTGTCATATTATTGTTAATAAAGTCAGTAAGATAGGCTCGTTTTTCTAAAGCTAAAGCATGGTTATAATAATTACGCAGCTCACGGTACAATTGGCGGCTAGACTCCAGCTTATCCATTTTTGCTCGGCGACAGGCTTTATCCCTGGGGATTTAATCTCTCTTAGGGTATCTGTTAGCCAAGGGATCGGTTGTCGTTTAAATGTACGTTTTTTGACAGGAGCAAATGTATCCACTAAGTCTATGAGAAGTGTGTTAAATAAAGCTATCATGTCATTTACATCAGTGGCAGCCAAAACAAGTTCCCAGGCAGTGAACTTCGCGGCATTATTGATGTGAAAAGCATTATCCTTTAGAGATCTGTAAACAACTGTACGAGGTTGAGATTTAATGATTTTAATAGGAAACTTAGAATGAATTAGACCGTGGTCGCTAAGATCATCATTATGCGTAACTCTAAGTGAAACAGGTCGGATGCCTACCCTCGCAAAAATTACGTCGATGAGAGAACTCGTTGTCGGTGTTACACGTGTAGGTTGGTCCACTATTTGATGTAAATTGTAGGTATCGGTGAGCAGACTTAGACTATTTGGAATCGCTACAATACCCTCTTTCGTAAGACAGTTAACATTAAGATCACCCAAAAGAAACAACATTTCATATTGCACTGCGAAGTGAGATAGTGAATCGTTCAAGCAATTAATTGCAGTTCCCGTGTTCACTGATTCTGGGCGATATGCGGTTCCAAAGACGGCCGTAGCTGCTCCTAACCTAACTTTAAACCATATCTGCTCTAATTCACCAGGAGGATGGTCTAACTGTTTGACGCGCAAATGAGATTTTATGTATGCACCTACTCCACCACCGCGACCACCACGAGGATTGTGTATCAATCTGTACCCTGGAATGGAATAGAAATCAACATTGGTGTGAGGTTTCAGCCAAGTTTCGGTCAAGCATAGTATGTCAAAATCTGCTTCTAGAGTACTTTGAATGAGTTCGTCCCGCCCCGAATTCAAGGATTGTACATTCAGAAGTCCAAGTGAGAAACATTTATTATTTTTAGACTTACCCATATTTAAAAATTAAGCTTTAAAAGTATAAGAACTAAAAATAAATTAGAGGACTACACAATTTTATTCAAACACTCATTACTTTTTATTAGAATGGGAGGAATACCCTCGCTTTTACGAGCATAGATTTGACCACGCCTAACCCATATGAATTTAAAACCTTTTTCTTTTCCAACTCTTCTCGCTTCTTTGAACAGAACTTTACACTCTGGTGAATTATGCTCCGAAACGTACACCTGACTAGTGGCGCCCTCGACTTCCAGATGCCTAGAGTTGAGCTTGGCACTTTGGTGTCTATTAAATTTAGCAACAGCATCAAGTAGACTATCGCGAAATCGTTGGGACGATAGGGTCACCAGTATGGTTCGCGGTCTGTTCGATGATTTATCCATTTTTGCTATTCGGCGACAGGAATGGACGTCGGTAATCGAAACGGGAGCACTCACTATGTTACAGAGAGTTTGGAATAGTCCCATCAGGTTTTCACTATTACGCTCTTGAACTCCATTAATCTCTAAGTTGTTATCTCGTGATATTCTTTCCATGGTGGACAATCGGCTATTTAAAGTTTGTATTTCCTTTTGCAACCGGGCTGTTTCAATCTGTAATTTTTTTACTTCTTTGTCCTTCTCCCCCAACTGTGTCCTAAAATCAGTTTGCTCTGCAGCCAGGAAATCTGTAGTTTGCGTAAAATCAACCTTTAACTGCTCTATAGCTGCTTTCAGCTCCTCAGCCATCATTACCTTAACATCATTCTTTATAGCAGGCCTTAGCTTGCAAAATATTGTTGATGAGGATGACAGTTTCCTATCTATGAGGTCACTGATTTCCTCAATGGTTGCCGGTATGGAGGAGGTGGCATCTTGTTTCTGTGACTTTGACTGCGACTGTCTTGATCGTAAGGTTACATTAGCATGGTCCTCTTCACTTAGTCCCGCCCCCACCGGAGCATCCGTATTTGTGCCTGCACGAACCGGGGTGTTTTAGTTATCGCATTTAGGTTGTCGGTTTTTGCAAGCTTGACAGATCCACGCCAATTTGCGATCCTTCTCTAATAATAGAAACCGTTTTTCACTAATACTTGCGCAATCCAAGTCAAATTTCAATTTGCATGTACAACAGCACATAAAATGTCTAGTCGTTATCTTATTTTGGCAACCAGCACAGCTTACGCAGCCAGAAGACATGGCTGTATCAAAACCAATACAAAATAATTCACTAACCGTTCAACGGTACGCAGTGGTGAAAGCGCTTAGCGCTCACGAAGCGGTGGATCTGCGAGTTGCCCTAGGTCAAGGATGGCGGCCGGTAAAATCTTAACATAAAAATGTTTCTTCTTTATACTAGTAGTGCACCACAGAACTCACTCAAATGATTGTATGTATCAATAGGGAATTTACTCAGCTTTTCAATGGTATATAGCACTTGTGTACACTATTAAAATTTACACTGATTTTGAATAAAAAAATAAGGAGCAACGCTATACGCGTATTCCACAAATGAACCCGTTTGTCACCTTATGTAGACCGAAACCAACCGTTAGAGCAAGCGGGCTTTTGTACTGGCTTTTCAACAAGCGATCATATACACTGTATAGACCAAATACTGGAAAAATATCAAGAGTATAATCGACCACTTTACATAGCTTTTGTTGATTATACGAAAGCTTTTGACAGCTTATCACATGATTCAATTTGGAAAGCTCTAAAGGAATGTCAAATTAAACGAAAAATACATAAACATTTAAAAAAATATATATTCCAAAAGTGTTAGTCGGGTCAAATTGGAAACAAGAGGAGAGGAGATAAAGATTGAAAGAGGCGTCAGACAGGGAGACCCTCTCTCGCCTAAGTTATTCATTGCAGTCTTGGAGGACATCTTTCGAAACCTGAAATGGAAAAACAGTGGCTTACTCATCCTAAACCAGCACTTAAGCCATCTAAGGTTTGCTGACGACATTGCATTATTTGCTGAAACAGCCACAGAATTGGAGAAAATGCTACAAGAATTAAATAAAGAAAGCAAACAAATAGGATTGTACATGAATGCGAAAAAAACAAAAGTAATGACCAACAGCTATAAGAAACCAATATATACAGACGAAAACCTTATCGAATATGTGCCAGATTACTTTTATCTAGGCAAACAAATCTCATTTAAGAAAAACAGCATAGATGATGAAATAGAACGTCGAATAATTATCCCATGGAAGAAGTTTTGGGCACAAAAAGAAATTTTAAAAGGAAACTACGACCTAACACTAAAAAAGACTGTAATGGATACATGCCTTTTGCCGTGCTTAACTTACGGCTGCCAATCATGGACTTTTACTGAAAAAACCAAACATAAAATAACAACATGTCAACGTGCCATGGAAAGGAGTGTCTTGAAACTTAAAAAAATACAAAAAATAAAAAGCATAGATATTCGTAAGAAAACAAAAGTAAAAGATGTTCTTAAACATGCACTAAAACTAAAATGGAAATGGGTCGGCCATGTATCAAGACTGACCGATGATAGATGGACTTTGAAAACAACGGAATGGCCTGGCCCACAAGTGAAAAGAAATGTCGGTATACCAAAAAAACGATGGGCAGATAATATAGTTACCCTGACAGGAAAACAGTGGATAAAAGTAGCACAGGACAGAAATGTATGGAATAAAATGGAGAAGGGTTTTACCCAGAAGGAAACCGTAGGTACTTCACGAAATAAATTACTTATTACTTAAATACTAATCTTTATACTAACATACCAAATAATAATATTATCAAATACCGTAATACTAACAAAACTAATACCTATATCAAAATGTAAAAGTATGGAAATAAAGAAGCTTGATTATTTATTAGTACACTTGTAACGGTACAGAATGAATGGTATCCGTCCGTTAGTAAGGAATGCATGGGAGTAGCACTAAAATAAATATTAATGCGTAGCACCATTAATAATAAGCATGAAAAGGGAATAATAAACTAGTTCAGAATAATGGTCAGTGGTCTAGCGCTTTATCTTTAGTTTGAATTTCGCGGGGACTGCTCTGTGTGCTCCTTGCGACATAGGCGCCGTCTAGCGTGAGTTATTTACTTGAGCTTCGTGTTAGGTTGGCAACGGGCTTTATCTTTATTTTGAATTTCGCGGGGACTGCTCTGTGTGGCCTTGTGACATAGGTGTAGGTTGGCAAGCCGGTAGACATACGGGCGGGCGCCACCTATGGTCGGAATACGGAACTTTTTATAATTTCACAAAATACAGGATTATTGGCTTAAGTGGATGATTATTGAGAGGGAATTGTTAATAGAAGGCTACATTTAGATATTCAAAGATGTAATATTGGCTATCTGACGAGATTTGGTTAGATTATGGAAAAATTTTAGAATTGCGCGGCGAAAGCGGCAATGAGCGAGCGAGAGGTTGAGAAAAAGACAGAAAGAGAGGTCGGATGATAGCTCCACGTGGCGCGACGCGAAGGCGGGGGGCATCGGGGAAACGGCTAGCGATTGGTGGAAGGGAAGAAAAGCGGACTCGCGCGGGAAAAATCTTAGGCGCGCGTGGCGGGAAAGTTAAGATGCTTGGGAAAATTAGCGGACATTGAGTTTTGGGACGTCAACGGAGCGGTCCAACTTAAGAGTGCGGTACGACTCATACGGGAAAAATAGCGTCCGAGCTTGATAGTGCGCTAAGTGATATTCGAGCTGCGATATTAATTAAGATTTGTGAAATTGAAAGTTATTAATAAAGTAAACTATTGCGATCGCAACTCGAATCCGTTAACAGAATGAAGTATTCTGGGGTACATCGGCGGAAACGAGTCACGGTGACAACAAAACCCTATGTACCTTTCAACAGACTTCGGTCTGGATGATCTTTGATTGTATTTAATAAGATCGGCGTTTTACACTATTACGCTAAACAATACACTATCTTCGACGGAGTAATGGGGGAGAGACAGTTGTCTCCCTAGTGAAAGTTGAAGATAGGTCAGACACCATTTAGCTGGAGGTAGACCCGTATGACCCAGTCCAATCTCGAGTCTATCTCCATACATACAGTGTAGTGATAGGAAAATAACACACTGAGTATACTGGCTCGACTGATAGAACATTTAGGAGTTAGTTGCTTTCAGGGGCAATGCGACTCTCACCACACACCACGAATTTAAATTAAATGAGGCTTGGCCTAGTTTGCAAGGTACACAAGAGGGACTGTTAGTTCGACAAAATATAGGCATTTTCAAGTGAGGAAAGTTGTAGGAATCTATAGGTAGGCGGATATATATATATGGTTAGTTATTAATTCAGACTAATAAGGCAGGGATAATTAAGTTACGGCGCTAAATAAAATTATGATGAAGTGATGTGGGTCCTAGCTAGGCAAGTAATCTGTTACCGCAGGCCGGTAAAATTCTAATTGTTTTCCTAAAGTTGTTACCAATTAATTATTCATTTTAAATAATTAACAGAAGTATGATAATATCGTACCATCATTACTTTGGAGTACCTAAAAGTCTAGACTGGTTTTCTATTACAAGAAAAATACTAAAAAGTTATAGCAAATAAGCTTAGTCGTACTGTGATGTTTGATTTCTAACACTGATATGACCAAACAGGCATTTGTTAGCTTTCCCTGGGATGCAATACGATCTCACATGGCTATACTCTTCAAAGTATGGAAAATTTTACATCCGATACCTTAGCAAAAATAAGCTGATACAAACTGAACAACTAAAACCAGTTTAGAACCTAGGATAAGTCGTTGAAAGAAGACATTGCAAGCTATGAGCTTCTAATAATCTGAAACATAGAAATAATTGATTGATAACAACCAGCTAATTAGCCTGACAATGGTCTACTAATACCATTTGAATAGACCTCTTAAGATATGTAAGTACTTACTTCTAATAATATGAAACATAGAAATATTTGATGAGAACAATCTAATCAATCAGACTAATACCTAGTACAGTCTAATTTATACTTATTAAAGTGAGTAAAAGATAACTTCTAAATGTAATTTATTTAATGATTAACAGGGATAATTAACTACCTACTAAAAAAATATACTGACTATGATTTGGTAGTCTATCAAATTAATCACTCAGTCTGAGAGACAAAGGAAGGAAGTTAATGGAAAAGTAATTAACTTAAGTCTACTTCCTGAAGGTCAAAGATATCTAAAAGTAAATTCATAAGACATAGTTACTGCATTAAACAATTAACTTCTTAATGTGAAAAGGATATTTGGATGATAGCAAGCCTTGAGATAAACTCTATTGATTTATGTGGAATAATAAGAATTTAAATTGCTAACACATAGTTCATAATGTAAAATGAAATTAGATTTTGAGAGGAGATGTAAATTCTCAGTTTGAAAGAATTAAAGCTACAAGCTAATAATTAATGTTAAAGCCAAAGTGGACGGGGCCATAATTAAACAATGAGATGTAATGGCACGCTATGGAGCGGCGGTTGGAGCTCATAAACTTCCACAAGACTCTTATATTTCCACAAGACTGATAAACTTCCACAAGACTCTTATATTTCCACAAGACTTTTAAACTTCCACAAGACTCTTATATTTCCACAAGACTTTTATATTTCCACAAGACTCTTATATTTCCACAAGCTCCTATACTTCCACAAGACTTTTATAATCCCACTAAACCTTTATATAAATTGCACCAGGCTTCTTATGTATCATGCTACTGATAATAAATAATAATACCTACAAGCTAAGCTATCATCTGATTACCTTTGAGTGGTTACAAATCTTCCCCGCAGCTGCAGTGAAGGATTTAGGTCACAGTTCAGACGGAGTCATTGCTAGGCTACACATATTTATGTTAGGATTTATAGACTGGTAGGTAATTAGGTCAGGAGAAAATAATTTAACACAGGGATAAGCCAATTACTAAACTTTCACGAAAGAACTTGAGTTACTTAAATGCGGTTAACAACGGAGGGTTCACTAGACGATCTGGCCAAAATAGTAGTTATTATAATATTACATTGCTTGACTGAAATTCACTGCAAATAGAATTAAGCTATGCTAAGGTTCCATCTTCATACAAACGCTACACACTCTACAAAACTCCAGACACAACCATTAGATTGTAGATAAATTAGGTTAATTAGTTTTAAGAATTAGATAATAATTTAAGTTAAGGTAAAGCGGCGAGGATGTGTGTATGTATTATAAGCTAGCTAGGCATATAGGTGTGAAAGGCATTAGATTTAGGTTTAGATTAGGTATAGAGAAGGTTTAGATTTAAGGTGTAGCAAAATATAAGAGGGGGGGGAGGTTACAATTTGGTAAGCCATGACCAGGATCAGAAAGTTAAGTTATAAATTATCATTAATATAGTTGTATTGGATTTCAGTCAAGCGGTAATACTTTAATTTAGAAGTGGGATTTTTTCCCACAAATTGTTGTCGTGTTGCGATGCGTGAGTTTAGAATTGGCTTAATAGGGAATAATTCAATGAAGATTAATTAATTCAGAGATATTGAAGAATTATAATTTGACACTTTTCACAATAAACGTTGTTATCTTCTAAAGTTGATTCATACACTTTGTATTACGGGCTCTTGATAATGGGTGAATTATAATTTGACACTTTTCACAATAAACGTTGTTATCTTCTAAAGTTGATTCATACACTTTGTATTACGGGCTCTTGATAATGGGTGAATTATAATTTGACACTTTTCACAATAAACGTTGTTATCTTCTAAAGTTGATTCATACACTTTGTATTACGGGTTCTTGATAATAGATTAAGACCAATATTGTAGACAGTCGCAATGAGAGCTGGAGCTAAAATTTTGTTGTCCGAAATCTGTAACAAAAAGATTTTCAGGTTAGGTTAAAGGTCAAAGGAGGAGATAAAGCTACAAAACAATAGCGTAATGAGTATTATTTGAAATATAATACCTTCCAGGGATGTCCGTTGTTGCGAGAGGCAATGTAAGATAATGACACATCTGTCGATTTGGCACTCGATTTTAGGGGACAATGAAATTGCTTCGGGTGTAATTTTTGTTTTGGTTGAGATTGTTACAAGAAAAAATACTACGGTTGAATGTATGGTGATTGAAGATTGTAGTACTAAGACTTTGTATTCGATTTTGAGACGCTAAGTTAATTGTTGACGTTAAGAGTTATGGTAACTGTAGTTTTGTTTCTATTCCTGGTGATAGATTTCATATAGGCATAGGCAACTGGTTCATACAGCCTTGTGTTGAGTTATTTTTAGGATCGTAAAAAGTCGATGGGGTGACATAGTTCAACATTTATTGATTTAGAAAGATTTGTAGAATAGGGGGCGGTTTAATTATTATTGCTGTCGGATGGGAAGGCTAGGGGGCGAGATTGGACAGAGGTAACCAACTTAATTATTGCTGGATTCAATTTATATTATAGGACGGCGATATGCTGTACAATATTATAAAGTTATGACGCTAACAGCATAATATAAAACTAATAATAATTATATTTTGACTAATAATCGTTGAGCGATTGCGGTTTTTAGTTGATGTGCTATTCCACGTATTATATTTTATTTTGTTGGTTATGTTAGAAAAAAAATATAATAATGTACTTGAGTCTCACATCTGAAATCCATAGAGTAGTTTAGGCTAGTCAAGGACTATTACGTTCTTTGTCTATGGTTGGACCATAGAGACCAATGATTTAGCGACACCATAAACAATCTAGAATTAGGAATGATTATAAAACATGACGTCATAAAACCAATCGGAGAGGAAACTTCCTTATCGCGTAATCATGTGATTTTGTTATAGCAAGTGGAATCACCTGTTATTTTCCATACCTGTTATTTTTAATACCTGCGATTTTTACATTGAAAGAGATTTTCCTAATACTTATCACGTAGTAGATTAGAATGCAATGACATTGTGGTGGAATTATTATTATGTGACATGTAAATGGGGACAATTGCTCTGCACAATGGAAATGCCGCTTCATTTTGTTAGTTCGCTAAAATCCTAGGAAAAGTAACATAAAATAGTATTACGGTTCAAAATACACGCGTTGATGAGGAATCGCGATTATAAGTAATAACAAGTAGCAGGGATGTCATGTAGGGGATAGAATCATATGACTATTCATTGCTAGTAGGAATTTTGGTTTAAAAGCAACGTAGTTTGGGATGCATAATATAAACGGATAAATACGTCTAGTAGGCGATAAAAGTCGTTACCGTCTGGAAACAACTATCTAATATCTACTCTATTGTGGGGAGGTTACCTATTAGCGAGGCTAGATGGCGTTGGGTTACCAATAAAAGATTTTATTTTGGATGATGGTAAAAGGGTGCTGTCTAATAATAATATGTATAATTGTAATACTCTTGCGGCGTTGTAAGTAGTCGTTACCGGTAATCATTGCTTCTTACCGTATAGTTGAAATCGTGATAAATAGTTAATTATAAAGATTTATAAAGGATTATTATTAGCTTAAGATGAGGTTAACGTACGCAGAGGTAAAGCTCGCTGGGCACAGCTTACTATACCTACTTACCTAATATTATCAGTTGTGAGTTACCTAGAGATATCTAAGTCGGGAGAGCGGTGAAAAGAAAAGACCTTACTACATGACTAATTAGTTAGGATAGGTAGAGATAGATAAATCATTAAATTCACTGGGTTGGATTAGCCCATTAAGAAGAGTATCTTGCACAATTGTCTATCTCCGTTGAACGATTAAGATGTTGAAAAAAAAAAAAAATGATATTACTAGTTAAGTGTTGTGTGAGAAAGTGTAGGAGGTATACTAGTGGTAGCATAGCACAGGATAGGGTGTAGTGAGTTTATTCTACTACAAAATATTATATATATTTTATAAATCATATCCAATCAGTACTTGTTACAATACTCAATTACAGTACACAAAGCAAAACATAATCACCCATTTTACAGACAAAAACATTGAATCGGATGCTTGACCGCGTCTACATAAGCCAGCAGCTTTGCTTGTGGGTAAATCGAAAGAGGCACTTGTACAAGAGGCTGGTACTGACTAAACGGGTAGTGCCGAAGGAGAATATCCTGACGGTGTATCCCAGACACTAGCTTTGGTTAGTTGATGGTTCTTCTAGGGCAACCATGCCGACTTACTAGGGATCATTGACTAGTCGAAGTTTGATTCTACACACACACGACACTAATCTATTATATTTATAAGTACATTAGAACCTGCACTTGGTTATATTTAATTATTGGTTTTATATAAATATAGTTGGGCGGAGATACTCTTGTGGGTGAGAAAGTGTAGGAGGTATACTAGTGGTAGCATAGCACAGGATAGGGTGTAGTGAGTTTATTCTACTACAAAATATTATATATATTTTATAAATCATATCCAATCAGTACTTGTTACAATACTCAATTACAGTACACAAAGCAAAACATAATCACCCATTTTACAGACAAAAACATTGAATCGGATGCTTGACCGCGTCTACATAAGCCAGCAGCTTTGCTTGTGGGTAAATCGAAAGAGGCACTTGTACAAGAGGCTGGTACTGACTAAACGGGTAGTGCCGAAGGAGAATATCCTGACGGTGTATCCCAGACACTAGCTTTGGTTAGTTGATGGTTCTTCTAGGGCAACCATGCCGACTTACTAGGGATCATTGACTAGTCGAAGTTTGATTCTACACACACACGACACTAATCTATTATATTTATAAGTACATTAGAACCTGCACTTGGTTATATTTAATTATTGGTTTTATATAAATATAGTTAGGCGGAGATACTCTTGTGGGTGAGAAAGTGTAGGAGGTATACTAGTGGTAGCATAGCACAGGATAGGGTGTAGTGAGTTTATTCTACTACAAAATATTATATATATTTTATAAATCATATCCAATCAGTACTTGTTACAATACTCAATTACAGTACACAAAGCAAAACATAATCACCCATTTTACAGACAAAAACATTGAATCGGATGCTTGACCGCGTCTACATAAGCCAGCAGCTTTGCTTGTGGGTAAATCGAAAGAGGCACTTGTATAAGAGGCTGGTACTGACTAATCGGGTAGTGCCGAAGGAGAATATCCTGACGGTGTATCCCAGACACTAGCTTTGGTTAGTTGATGGTTCTTCTAGGGCAACCATGCCGACTTACTAGGGATCATTGACTAGTCGAAGTTTGATTCTACACACACACGACACTAAAATATTATATTTATAATTATCTTAGAGCCGGCTTTAATTATATTTAATTGAGGAACGGTAGAAATTATATATGCTGAAGAGATGTTAGTAGGAATACGATAGGCGGATTAGTAGAGAAAAAAAAAAAGAAATGCTTCTCGAGGATACCTGAACGGATGATGGATAATTGTGGAAGGTGGATATTAATTGAGCTTGGGAGCAAAATAGGTGTCGAAAGAAAAATATAATAATAGTGGTAGAGAAAAAGAAAAAATAGTTGACTGGCTTGAAGTCGAGATTTAACTGCTAAATTAACGAGTTATAGCACTGTTACGCTATAGGGATAACAATAGCGTATGTTATCACATCAATTATAAAGGCGAGTTGCGGGCGGATGTCACGTCATAATCATTAGTTAAATCGTTTTATCATTTTAAAAGTTAACACCAGCTACTTATAAAACAGTGATCGATTATATATACCACAATTTTAAGTTGCAGGATAAATTTAAACTCATAGTCCGCAGAAACATTCAAGCCGGAAATAAAGCGATGATATTGCGAGCTGAGAATAAATTTCTTAGTGTAAAATTTATTAATAAGTAAATCCCTGATATTGCGTTATCGAGATTACAATACAAAATCAACTATCACAATTCGAATCATACAAAGTAATTATTTAGATGTTATCTCGCGTCGACAGGTACAAAATTTAATTTAGATGGGTAAAGAAATTAGAACTGAAATGGGTTTCGGATGTGTGACGTTCTTAGGATACGTACTGTTTAGTAGCATAATTTAAATTTAATAAAATCGGCCGAATTAGACATAATTCGTTTTGCGGATATATATATTTAATCGAGATTATTGTGGAGGTAGCCATAGTTCAAAGTTTACTAAACCCGACCTAGAGTCATAGCCTATCTTTATATGTCAGAAGAAAATAATAAATTTATAAGTAGTAGATTTTAAAGTCAATAGTAAATTTATTTTCCCGAGGTGCGACCTGAAACCTAGTTCGCACTAGGCCATTCAAATACTTTAACCGGTAATGTTGATTATAATAAATAAAGATGTTCGGGATTTATAATAATATTCTAATACTGCTATATTAAAATTGTTATTATGAAATTAAATAAGGTTGCTTAACAATTGGCAACTAATTATTAACTCAAGAATTTGTTTAGTACAAAGTAAATGTCTACAGGTTTAGAAATGATAGGACGAACGAAACGCGGTTTTGACTTGTGGGAAGGTCAGCGCAGACTGTCAAAGCGGTATTATCTTGTTTTGGTTATTTATTATATTAATATGAATTGCTAGAATTCTTAAATAATCTAGATTATTGGCATCTAATATGTACGTGATGAAATTGTAGATGATTAAAATTAGTGCTAAGGTAGGTTATTGTCGAAATTATGGCACAACCTTAAAATTGTTAGTTAATGTGAACTGCATGTTGCATCTAGATTGTTTTATACAAACTAATTAATTGACAGTTTTCACATATGTAGGCCGGGACATTGAGTTGATGAAATAGTGTTATCAAAATCATTCATCACGGAAAGATAAAGATATTTTATTTGCAAGTGTGAATACAAAAGTTTACTTCGGTTAGTATTATTCGGTTCTAGTCTAGTTTTGTGGTAGCGTTTTACCTAGGGTTGTTCTAAATTATAAGTAATTAAATATTAATTGTCTGTTGCTGTCTTCTACGTTAGAGAAGGAACGGAGAAAGATAAGGGGGACTCATTTTGTTATAGTCAGCTGTATGATAGATAATCCTCCTAGTAAATATTTCTTGTGATTGCGGTAGCAACATAGAGTGTTTATAGGATGTTTTGTTCATTAACTAATTATCTTCACCGCAGCTGTGGATAGGGATGGCTAAAGTATGTGAACAGGGGTGGAGAAGATAGGTCATTATAAATTAAAATAAATACTTGAATTGCACTATGCCTGACTAAATAGTGCGAAGAGATGGAGTAACTATGTTAGAGAAATTCTCTATTGCATAATATTCGAACTTTTGACATTTTCAATTGTAACTTTAGAATTTTGATTAGAGTATTTAACTAAGCGGGTCCAACGAAGAAGGCATGCTGAAAGCGAGGTCTTTGGTCGTCTATGCACACAATAAAATTATAGATGACACAAGGGAGCATTCTTAATTGGCACTGTTAAATTAGTAAAAGTAGCTTGTTTAGGGTGTTCGAATATTTTTAGTCGCACAGGGCACAAATAGAACTTAGTTAAGCGTGTAGGGTTTATTTTGATTTACCTGGTGAAGTAATTGAATCGAAGTTTCGGAACTGTGCTGTAGAAGTGGGAATTACTCAGCACACAATAAAATTAAGTGGTTTCCATTTAGCTTCATTTCCTAAACTAGCCTTTCTTAAAGTTGCGGAAATTCTGCTGTAAGGTGGTTCCTTTGGGGGCGTCTTGTGAAGTCTAAATCAGGACAATTATACTTGACTAACCTATAGAGAGATAATGTCTTAGGCTGCAGAAACGGAGGCCATTGATGGCATTTCATTTTGGCGTGGTCAGGGGATCTCGTGTTGCTGGGGAATTTTACCATCTGGACGGAAGGCTGAAAAGTAAAGTAGAATGCATAATGAGTAACCAATTAGAGTTACAAACATTCGGGAGATTACCATCTTAATAATGTGTCTTGTGCGAGTATAAAATTTAAAACATCTAATAAAAAAAAAATAAAAAAATAAATAAAAAGAAACTAGCACTATTGAATCACGCAGTTTGGAATTCAGTAAATACGAGAAAGAACTCACGATATTAATTACCATGAATACTAAAACTAAGTGTCACCTTCAGTGGCTTATTATTTACCGATTTGATCGTTATTAGTTATATAAAAGGTAGGAAGTTAAGTAGAGTTGTGGGGGCGGATAAGATAGTTACCGGTCTGTTTAATTTAATAAGAAAATTATATTTTTCAAAGGTATAGGAAAGTAAGGGGATATTGACGTATTATATTTTAGCAAATGAGACTAAATTGTGTCTTTCATACATATTAATAACTAGGGATGAGACATAGTTACTAGATAGGTTTTGGCATAAATATTTGCTTATACGCATAAGCTCAGTACTTGTCAATTGGTATACAATGTCCAACGCGTACCGGGGTATTAACAAGTACTTATCGATGACGCATACATTGACAGTTAGATATACATAGCACACAAACTTCTAATAGATCTGAACTACGGGGTAGCTAGTTCAAAACTCAAGGACGTGTTTTGAGATGCGTACCCCCTTAGAGTGAATGAGTTTTTCCTAAGTATTTACGATCGACAACCTTATTGTAAGGCGTTAAGACCTCTATTTGTATGCACGGTGAGTGGGTGTCACTGCGTACCGGACGGAAGCGAGTCTAGTATTCTATCTCGGTTATTTGTAGGATTAGACATTAGATGTATCTCATCTAAAATAAAGTTATAACTCTTGGGCGATGATGGTATGCCTACTGGTTTTGGTTGATATGGGGGTTTGGTTAAGATTTCTTATCCGCGGAGAGGAAAATAGGTTTCCGTTAAAAGAAGTAGCTAATTAGGAATTGTGGAGGACGCGGGTTCGATTCCTGCCTGAGGTAGACAATTGTTCCGACGTTTCGTTATCTTAGGTAATTATATAAGCTAAGATGAGATTGGTAGCGTTGAAGTATGAGGAAAGTTTTAATTCAAATTATTAATAATTATTCATTAACCTAGTTGGAACTAAAAGACCATGACGGCGAAGTGGTTGATGCTTCACCCACGAAAGATCCCAGGTTCGATCCCTAGGTTGCAACATTTAGATGCGGAACAAGTTGTAAGAAAAGACGTAAGTTAAAAGAAGGCCAGGATGACAGATGTACTTGAAATTATTCTAGGAAAATAATTTAAAGAATAGAATAATTGAATGGTTCGGAAGATGTTATAAACTTACGTCGGAATCGTCATAGAGTTGAAGAGTTTTCGCTAGGGGGCGTTACTAGACAGCGCAAGAGACTGTTATATTGATTTAAATTATATTAAGATTTGTTGTTATGATGGTAAACAAAAGGCAAATCATTATTCGGAGGTTGTGTATGATTAAAGAAATGGTAGATGTCTAAGTTATTGGGAAATATTTACCGAGACTAAGTTTACTGGGATTTCGTTTCGAACACGAGAACTGGGTATGCGATTATGATTTTGTGTCAGTTGAATAGAATGAGGGGTGTGGGCTATTTTGCAATAAGAAAGCTTATGGAGGAAGGAGTCATTAGGGATTTGGGGAGGAACTATAAATAGTAGGAATATCTTTGAGGGCTAGGATGACAATGAGGTTGGCAAGGAAGGAGGTGCTATTTTGTACTTAATTAAGTACAGGGTTTAGATATAATTCGCCGCAGATAAGAGTGGTACTTTATCTGCTTAAATTCTATCGGGGGCGGCTGTAACGGTACAGAATGAATGGTATCCGTCCGTTAGTAAGGAATGCATGGGAGTAGCACTAAAATAAATATTAATGCGTAGCACCATTAATAATAAGCATGAAAAGGGAATAATAAACTAGTTCAGAATAATGGTCAGTGGTCTAGCGCTTTATCTTTAGTTTGAATTTCGCGGGGACTGCTCTGTGTGCTCCTTGCGACATAGGCGCCGTCTAGCGTGAGTTATTTACTTGAGCTTCGTGTTAGGTTGGCAACGGGCTTTATCTTTATTTTGAATTTCGCGGGGACTGCTCTGTGTGGCCTTGTGACATAGGTGTAGGTTGGCAAGCCGGTAGACATACGGGCGGGCGCCACCTATGGTCGGAATACGGAACTTTTTATAATTTCACAAAATACAGGATTATTGGCTTAAGTGGATGATTATTGAGAGGGAATTGTTAATAGAAGGCTACATTTAGATATTCAAAGATGTAATATTGGCTATCTGACGAGATTTGGTTAGATTATGGAAAAATTTTAGAATTGCGCGGCGAAAGCGGCAATGAGCGAGCGAGAGGTTGAGAAAAAGACAGAAAGAGAGGTCGGATGATAGCTCCACGTGGCGCGACGCGAAGGCGGGGGGCATCGGGGAAACGGCTAGCGATTGGTGGAAGGGAAGAAAAGCGGACTCGCGCGGGAAAAATCTTAGGCGCGCGTGGCGGGAAAGTTAAGATGCTTGGGAAAATTAGCGGACATTGAGTTTTGGGACGTCAACGGAGCGGTCCAACTTAAGAGTGCGGTACGACTCATACGGGAAAAATAGCGTCCGAGCTTGATAGTGCGCTAAGTGATATTCGAGCTGCGATATTAATTAAGATTTGTGAAATTGAAAGTTATTAATAAAGTAAACTATTGCGATCGCAACTCGAATCCGTTAACAGAATGAAGTATTCTGGGGTACATCGGCGGAAACGAGTCACGGTGACAACAAAACCCTATGTACCTTTCAACAGACTTCGGTCTGGATGATCTTTGATTGTATTTAATAAGATCGGCGTTTTACACTATTACGCTAAACAATACACTATCTTCGACGGAGTAATGGGGGAGAGACAGTTGTCTCCCTAGTGAAAGTTGAAGATAGGTCAGACACCATTTAGCTGGAGGTAGACCCGTATGACCCAGTCCAATCTCGAGTCTATCTCCATACATACAGTGTAGTGATAGGAAAATAACACACTGAGTATACTGGCTCGACTGATAGAACATTTAGGAGTTAGTTGCTTTCAGGGGCAATGCGACTCTCACCACACACCACGAATTTAAATTAAATGAGGCTTGGCCTAGTTTGCAAGGTACACAAGAGGGACTGTTAGTTCGACAAAATATAGGCATTTTCAAGTGAGGAAAGTTGTAGGAATCTATAGGTAGGCGGATATATATATATGGTTAGTTATTAATTCAGACTAATAAGGCAGGGATAATTAAGTTACGGCGCTAAATAAAATTATGATGAAGTGATGTGGGTCCTAGCTAGGCAAGTAATCTGTTACCGCAGGCCGGTAAAATTCTAATTGTTTTCCTAAAGTTGTTACCAATTAATTATTCATTTTAAATAATTAACAGAAGTATGATAATATCGTACCATCATTACTTTGGAGTACCTAAAAGTCTAGACTGGTTTTCTATTACAAGAAAAATACTAAAAAGTTATAGCAAATAAGCTTAGTCGTACTGTGATGTTTGATTTCTAACACTGATATGACCAAACAGGCATTTGTTAGCTTTCCCTGGGATGCAATACGATCTCACATGGCTATACTCTTCAAAGTATGGAAAATTTTACATCCGATACCTTAGCAAAAATAAGCTGATACAAACTGAACAACTAAAACCAGTTTAGAACCTAGGATAAGTCGTTGAAAGAAGACATTGCAAGCTATGAGCTTCTAATAATCTGAAACATAGAAATAATTGATTGATAACAACCAGCTAATTAGCCTGACAATGGTCTACTAATACCATTTGAATAGACCTCTTAAGATATGTAAGTACTTACTTCTAATAATATGAAACATAGAAATATTTGATGAGAACAATCTAATCAATCAGACTAATACCTAGTACAGTCTAATTTATACTTATTAAAGTGAGTAAAAGATAACTTCTAAATGTAATTTATTTAATGATTAACAGGGATAATTAACTACCTACTAAAAAAATATACTGACTATGATTTGGTAGTCTATCAAATTAATCACTCAGTCTGAGAGACAAAGGAAGGAAGTTAATGGAAAAGTAATTAACTTAAGTCTACTTCCTGAAGGTCAAAGATATCTAAAAGTAAATTCATAAGACATAGTTACTGCATTAAACAATTAACTTCTTAATGTGAAAAGGATATTTGGATGATAGCAAGCCTTGAGATAAACTCTATTGATTTATGTGGAATAATAAGAATTTAAATTGCTAACACATAGTTCATAATGTAAAATGAAATTAGATTTTGAGAGGAGATGTAAATTCTCAGTTTGAAAGAATTAAAGCTACAAGCTAATAATTAATGTTAAAGCCAAAGTGGACGGGGCCATAATTAAACAATGAGATGTAATGGCACGCTATGGAGCGGCGGTTGGAGCTCATAAACTTCCACAAGACTCTTATATTTCCACAAGACTGATAAACTTCCACAAGACTCTTATATTTCCACAAGACTTTTAAACTTCCACAAGACTCTTATATTTCCACAAGACTTTTATATTTCCACAAGACTCTTATATTTCCACAAGCTCCTATACTTCCACAAGACTTTTATAATCCCACTAAACCTTTATATAAATTGCACCAGGCTTCTTATGTATCATGCTACTGATAATAAATAATAATACCTACAAGCTAAGCTATCATCTGATTACCTTTGAGTGGTTACAAATCTTCCCCGCAGCTGCAGTGAAGGATTTAGGTCACAGTTCAGACGGAGTCATTGCTAGGCTACACATATTTATGTTAGGATTTATAGACTGGTAGGTAATTAGGTCAGGAGAAAATAATTTAACACAGGGATAAGCCAATTACTAAACTTTCACGAAAGAACTTGAGTTACTTAAATGCGGTTAACAACGGAGGGTTCACTAGACGATCTGGCCAAAATAGTAGTTATTATAATATTACATTGCTTGACTGAAATTCACTGCAAATAGAATTAAGCTATGCTAAGGTTCCATCTTCATACAAACGCTACACACTCTACAAAACTCCAGACACAACCATTAGATTGTAGATAAATTAGGTTAATTAGTTTTAAGAATTAGATAATAATTTAAGTTAAGGTAAAGCGGCGAGGATGTGTGTATGTATTATAAGCTAGCTAGGCATATAGGTGTGAAAGGCATTAGATTTAGGTTTAGATTAGGTATAGAGAAGGTTTAGATTTAAGGTGTAGCAAATAATATAGAAAGGGGGAGGTTACACACTGTCACTATAATATAAAGGTATCTCAGCATGTGTCGGATTTCTCACGACGCAAGTCTTCCGTAGAAAAAGTCACCTCTCGTTTTAGAGCTTACCTACCATACGCACGGAATATGGATACGTAACCAGATGTTTTAAAATAGTTTTAGAAATAAAACTCAAAAGCTTGACTAGACTAAATACATTATATTTGTGTTACAATTACTTAACATACATTAATTATTATATAATGTTTTAATATTAGTATTTAAATATTAAATAATAATTTGCTACTTGTCTTAATTCATGTCTTTCACGAATTATTAATATGTATATTTCTTAACTTTAGATACTTTAGAATACAACATTTAAACGTCTCGTGTCCCCAGGCAATTAAAAAAAAAATTTAACAATACGTTATTTTAATTATAATCCTACTAATATTATAAACGCGAAAGTTTGTAAGTATGGATGGATGTTTGTTACTCTTTCACTTAAAAACTACTGAATGGATTTGGATAAAATTCGGCATACAGATAGTTTATAACCTGGAATAACACATAGGATACTTTTTATCCTGATATTCCCACGGAAACTGGAACCACGCGGGTGAAACCGCGAGCGGCCGCTAGTAGCTAGTACTATATACGCGATCTGCTTAAAAATACTTTCTTCCATTTCTGCTGTCCCACCTATTCCTTGAGTGTCGTAAAATGCGACTAACGGACCAAAGACTGCACTTACATCTAACAGCATAGAGCGGCACATGTGCAAATGTGCAGTAATCATTTGGTGAAACGTGGACTATGGCAGTAACTAACCCTTCGGGGATAATAGCACAGAATAAGTAATAGTACAACCGTACAGAAAGTTCACTCTCTAACGACTTTCACGCGAAATTGAAACTTATCGTGTGACTCGAGCGTTCATATTCCGTTAGGCAACGATGACTCGATATCGATTTGACGTCAGAGCGTAGGGTTTACGCGCGCGCGCTGGGATTACGAGGCGACGCGCGACGTGGAGCGTGCGAGCCGAGCTACGCCTAGGCGGCCTGCCTGGGAGGCGCGCCGGCCGAACGTACCTAAACTTATAATAGTTGTGAATATATCTATGTATGTACATTGAGATAAATTAACTAGAGAAGACGTCCCATACAAAAAAATGTGCACAGCTATCAATGACATGATACTTGTACCGTGGTGCGGGGCTTACCTAGTTGTCATAGAAATGTCTAAGCGCGCAGATGCGACACACTGTTCATACAGTTTTATTACCGAGTTGTAAAGTTGTAAGATAATGTTGTTGAAAATTGTTGTTAATTGTAATATTGAAATAAAAATAAGTAAATTAATGCCAAAAATAAAAGTAAGTAAATATTTTAGTTAAAACATTTCATAATAATAACCTTTTTTAATTATTTTAGAAAAATATTTATTTAAGTAGGTACTTACGTGTAAAAATATTACTGAGTATCGAATATTCAGATGCTCAAATTTTTCAAGCATTATTGAGATGAGATTAAAAATCGTATTTGAGTCCTGCCTGCTTCTTCTGAATTACTTATTTTACGATTATTAGTTTAATTACTCACACAGCACAAAAAGTAAAATAATAAAGTCGCGTTCTAATTTTTTATTTAAAATTTCACATAGCGTTAAAAGTCTCACTTCTGCACAGAACAGAAATATTGTTACTCTATGCATTTTACCGAAACATGGCCCCTGCTTCATGTGTCTGCGATTTGATAAAATAATTAGTCAAATGCATGTTACATCGATAATTTAGTACGTATTTCCAGGTGAAAAGTGATCCTTTGTTTTTTTTGTATATCCTGAGTTGTTTTAACCGTGCCATAGCACACATAAAGGCATATTTTAATAAAATAGAACACTAAATACACTCGTATTGTTGCGTCTAGCGCCTGCCACAGGCTACTACAGTTGGAGCGAGCTGGCTCTAACGCGTGTTACTAACAATCTTTTTGAGACGTCTTCTCTAGTACGTAGTACATTATAACTCAATGTGTATGTATTGGTAACGTCAGCCGTAAAACTAAATAAGATGATCCTATTTCCAGTTCCAAAATCTGCCCACGCAAAAGCGCACCCGGCGTTATCGAGTTCTACACTTCTTTTGTTTCACTGTGGATTCAGTTTCTTCAGTTTTGAAATGAGTTTACAGAATCGCTCTCCTGTTCTCTGCTCTTTACACTGTTCTCTGTCTTGTCTACAGCAAGCTTGTCATGTCGGAAGCCGCGGATCAAATAGGGATTGCGGTCTCGCCGTCATCCTTCATAGTACGGTACATCGCGTTCACAATCGTCAGGTGGTACAAGGAGTATGCTGAAAATTATTACAGAACATAAGAATTGACGAAACTTTCTCATTTTTTATGTTAGAAAAAGTGTGTGTGGCTAAAGTGAATAGGACAGTAAAGACCTCGGTGAACGTTTTTCGACCAGATTGGATAGGTTCTCATGAAAGGTCAGGTCGAAAGTATCTAAACTAGTTATGAAATGATTACGATTTCGATTAATCGTAATAGATGATTATTGATATTTCACAATTAACCGTTATAGTCCAATCTATGGATTATTTAGCGATTACTTCTGACATTTATTTTCGTCAAAAAAACTACACAATATTGCTTTCTAAAACAGTTAGCAAAAAAATATCTATCAATCAAACCATCGTCTGTGGCGTCAGAGAGGTTATTCTCGATTGCTGGATTAATTCAAACCGAAATACGGAACAGATTGATGCCTGAAAAGCTAGAAATGTTGTTTTTTGAACAAACATTAAAAGTACTTTAATTTTAATTATTTATTTTTTATAAATTTTATTTGATTTTTCCTATGGTAATAAATCTTATGTTGATTTATCGATAATTTGTTTTATTTATTACTAAACACAACATAATCGTAATAGTTGATTATTAGGTACAATAATCGTAATCGTGATCATAATCGCTAAGTGATAATCGTTTCATCACTACTCTAAACTGAAGAGCATGTATGAAGAGGGACGGTTGGCAATTAAAACACCGGACTTCTTGGCGGGGAAAAGTAGCGTCATGTCTGCAGTTTTGTTTTATTTTCTAAAATTAAGTGTGTTTTCGAACATTAATGTGAAATAATAGTGGAGTTACAACTGTTAAGTGTTTGTCAACGTGCATGAGTGTTGGCAAATGAAACAAAACAGTGCAACATCATTTTTCCAATTCTCTCAAGAAGTCCGCGTGAGATCTCAGTAAAGTTCCACATCTTTACTGAAGACTCAAGGGGTTTGGGATAATATCATTTATCATTCATCATCTTAATCACCACTCTTTATCATCTAATGAAAAAAAGAAATAAAATACTAATGACTAGGCAGTATGGTCTCTGACCTTAGCCTGTTCCCTACCGGAACAAATATTTTAAAAAAAGGTAAAACACCTTGGCGAACGTACTTCGTCTAGTAGAACAGAGAAGTTCTCATGAAAGGTCAGGTCGAAGTACTCTAAACTGACGAGCATCTATGAAGAATGTTAAATATAACAAAAGAAGTGTGTGAAGATCGCAGCAAATGGAAACCTGAGTCTCTGCATAGCTCCGAGAAACTAAGGCTCGTATTCTAAAACCAAACTCACACTCAAATCTCTGCTTGAGTACAGTTAGAAAGAGATGGTGCTATTCATCGCCGCCTCTGTGGTCTAGTGGTTATGCCACCGGTCTCAGACCCAGAGGTTCGAGTTTCAGCGGGGGGTATCTTTGTGCGCTCTCGGTTTTGTTGGTGGTAGGGCTGTTACGTCCGCCTGGCTAGCTACCACCATCTTATCTAAGTCTGTCGCCATAACGACGAATACGGTACCATTGCGTTGGGTATCGAACCTCTAAGTCTGAAACTGGTAGTGGTGGTTTACTGCTAGTCCACTGAACTCATTGCGTTGGGTATCGAACCTCTAAGTCTGAAACTGGTAGTGGTGGTTTACTGCTAGTCCACTGAACTAGTAAAAAGATCTTCGCTATTTATAAATCTGCTGCTAAATGTAAAGTCATAGAGGTCGCTTTGCAAAGTTTTAAGTTTAACTTACCAGCACCCGCTACCATCATAATAACAACCAGAGCGACGTTTCCTGGCGACTCAAGGAAGCTGGTCTTCTTGAGTTCGGGACTGAAGAGACACGTGACCACGGCTATCAGGAACAGGCACAATATGAACACCAAGTTGAAAACCAAGGAGAACTGCAGGTAGCCAGGCCGTCTCTGTGGAAGATAATCAGGCTGTCAGCTTAGAAAAGCCTGTAAGTTGGCAGTTTACAGGTTAATATCACACTGTTATTTAATGTTAATAACAAAAAAATGCTGTGGTAGTATTCTCTTAAATGTGACGCATTTTTTGTTTGTTTTGTGCGAATTAGTGTGTAAAAAGAAACAGTTTTTTGTTCCAGTTAATTATCAGGTGGCTAGAATTTATATATAAAGGGCTATTATAAATATAGATACAATGATGTAAAGAAAAAGTGGATTCCTCTCAATAAAGAATAAGGAAGATTCCTTTAACAAGTTATTACATCATGATCATTAGCCCATCGCAGTTCATTTTTGGATACACGCTTCTCCTAAGCCCAGTCAAGTCACTGTATACTTTATACTATGGCCCAGTCATCGGCTTTGCGTATCCAGCCGCCAAAACGACAAAGTATTATAGGTGTCTGGCGACGACTCCGCGACGTTGCCCGACTTCACCCGATATATCTGGCAACTGGTGCAGTAGTGATTAAGAGGCTTTATTTTATTATTACCATTTGTTTATTTGCCCACAACTCGTCAGGCATGCGGCAAACATGTCCTGCCCAATCCCACTTAAGCATGTGGGCAAAGGCCACTACCGACTGGATCCCACGTGGAGTGAAACGGCAGCGAGGCCGACCTAGACGCAGGTGGAGGGACGAGCTTGATTTCATGCAAAGGATTGGTCAGCACAAGCAACAGACCGCGAAAAGTGGAAAGAGGGGAGGGAGGCCTTTGTCCAGCAGTGGGAAAATATAGGCTCATAATAATAATATGAAGGACGGTACGGTCGTCATCTGTCGGGCATGCCGCCGTCCTGGAGAATCACTCCGACATATTATTTAAGGTTGTTCTCATCTTACTAACGGAGAGTATTTGCACAGACACAACCAAGTAGCCAGAATAATTCAGCAGCAACTTGCTCTTCAATATGGCCTTGTTGAGTCAGAGGTGCCGTACTATAAGTACGCACCTGCGCCAGTTCTCGAAAATGGTCATACAACGCTCTACTGGGATCGCTCTATCATCACGGATAGGACTATTGTCGCCAATAAGCCTGCTATCGTGGTGATCGACCGATCTCAGCGCCAAGCAATATTGGTTGATATCACCATACCTCATGGCGAGAACCTCGTGAAAGCCGAGAAGGACAAGCTCAGTAAGTACCTTGACTTGGCTCACGAGGTTGCCGCCATGTGGGATGTGGATTCAACTATTATTGTACCGATTGTCGTTTCGGCACACGGTCTTATAGCTAAGAGCCTCGATCAACATCTAAAGAGGCTCTCGCTAAAAGGTTGGGTCAAGGGCCAGATACAGAAGGCAGTACTCCTTGACACGGCACGTATTGTGAGGAGGTTCCTCACTCTGCAGCCCTAACCACCGATAGCTTGGGTCTATCTCCGCTGCCGGTGGCAACCTAGGTTAAGTTTTTTATAATATTTTATAATGTAAATATGTTTTTATAAAAAATATTGTAAAAAAATTTTCTTAAGATATAAGTATGTTAAATAAAGAGTATAATAATAATAGATAAAGAAGGCAGTACTCCTTGACACGGCACGTATTGTGAGGAGGTTCCTCACTCTGCAGCCATAACCACCGATAGCTTGGGTCAATCCCCGCTGCCGGTGGCAACCTAGGTTAAGTTTTTTATAATATTTTATACAGTAAATATGTTTTTTTATATAAAATATTGTAAAAATTTTTCTTAAGATATAGTTTGAATAAAGAGAATAATAATAATTTGTTTATTTAGGAAACTCAATAGCTTTTTTTAACAAACTTATAAATAACACACATACATGAAGCGTGAATGATTTCTTCTTTCTTTTTAGTGTTAAAAAAATTCCTTTAGAAAATTGTCATAAAACAAAGCATTTTACTATAGGTACCAGCCATAACAACACCACTTCTCGTAACTTTGTTTTCTTCACTACATACTAAACGCTTTGTAAATTTCATTATAGTAAGTTACAAAAATATGAATTAACTACTCAATTACCTAAAGTGAGGCTATTTGTGGTCATTGTTCAGATTCAGAGTCGAGAGACACTCGCTGTCACTAATTATAATAATGATGCAGACATAATTACCATTTTTTTGAGTTCTGACGATTTTCTTGGTTACTAGGTAAGTAAGTAAGTACCTACTTCATTTTCTTTTGTGCCTTATTACCTAGCTAAAGGCAGTTTAGTATTTAAGTGGCGAGCACTTGGCCTTCATCTCACCGAGTGCGAGTTTTATTGATCATTCGATTACGTTAGAGGGTTTACGCACCTCGGTTTCCCATACAAACTTCCAAATCGAAATTTTTAGAAACCAATCGGCTAATTTTTATGAAACTCTCCATGCTAAAGTAAAATGCAGGAGATCTAAATACTTAATAGAAAACATTTTTGAGAAACGTCTATTTAGCTGAGTTATTGCGATTGAAAGCCTCCTGTAGAATGTAAAAAATTGCAATAACTCATCTAAATTAACATTTTTTAATGTTTTCTACAAAGTATTTAGACCCCTGTATTTTACTTTAGTGCGCAGCGCCCAAGCGTTAAGGAGTCGACAGTAGTACAAAGAGTAGGTAATTTTTTTGTGTCCAATGTTAACTGACGTATTACATAAAGAATAATATGCTAGTTGTTATATGTATGCATATTCATGCAGACGAAATATTTTGCGTGAGTGAGAGCAACCTTTATATATTGTTCTGTGAGAGCACGCTTGTGGTTTACTACCTGCTCAATATTCAAGAATACATTAACATTACTATGGGTAATAAAATATTGTAGCATCTTAAATTTTGCTTTGCAGCGTCATTTTATGATCATACAGCCGCAGCATTTGGACACGTGATCGTAATGTTGGTACAGTCACCAGCATTAAAAGAGGAAACACTACGTCACGTGGCATGAAAAATTGTCATACAAAACACAGAAAAACGACGTTTCGTAGTCCCCTGTTTCCTCCATCAGAGCTGGACCCATTTTTATTACTTTTTCAACATCGGTTAAAGAAAGAGATTTTCTATGTCTATATGTTTGATTTTTTTGCATTAAGTAATTTATTTAATAACCAGGCCTAGGCTTCGAAATTTAGCGAAATCACTCCGTCCAGTGGCTGGTTTAAAAAAAATCAAACATAAAGACATAGAAAACCTCTTTTTAACCGATGCTGAAAAAGTAATAAAAATTGGTTCAGTTCTGAAGGAGGAAACAGGGGACAACGAATCGTCGTTTTTCTGTCTGTATTTTGTATAAAGAATTCAATTGCCACTTGCCACTTTGACGTAGTATTTCCTCTTAACATGTGATGTGCAAGAATATCGGATCATTGGTGGAAGGCATATAAGTAGTAGGGTTTTGAGAGTTCTGGCACACTCAAAACTGGTCTGGTTCTGACCCCCGCTGGGCTAGTTCAAGTCGTTTCCAAAACTAAAAAAAAAAAAAAAAAAAAAAAAGGAAAACCCCCCCATTTGAATCGATTGCGCTGGGTCCCAGAGCGATATCTTTAACCGTTTCCGAGATACAATTTTCGAGCGGCAGCTCTCAGTTGATTTACTAATGAATCGTTAATGACTCCTCGGTCCTAATCACCATTCCCGATGCACATCATTATCTAATGACGTACCGACGCCACTGTACTCTTGTTCAGTTGATTTACTAATAAACCACTGTTAATGACACCTCGGTCTAATCACCTTAACAACTATGCGATTGTATTTTATTGATTCTTCAGGAAAGCGCTTTGTCTTCATCTCACCTGATGTTAGGAGATGAAAAGTAAAATCAAAGTGAAGGCATAACTTCACCTGGAATCCTCACTACTAAGGCACTGACTTAGATAAAATGGTGGTACGAAGCTTGCCAAACGGATATCGAACCCGTGACCCGGAGTCTGACACCGGGGTAGTCCTAACCACTTCACCACAGAGGTGGTTAGTGAGCTAATTGTAATCATTCAAGTCCTACCACCAACCATACTGAATACACACATGTGCAACCTCTGCTGGGAATCGAACCCGTGACCGTGAGTCTGAGACCGGGGTAGTCCTAACCACTTAACCACAGCGGCGGTTAGTGTGTTAATTGTAATAATGGACATTCGGTATGCATGAAATCTTCCCTTCATGGACCATCTCTCGTGAAATATTTTTGCTATAATAATACACCCATACTTACTAACTTTCTGATAAGAGTATATCTTAATAACTTTGTTCATTATAATTAGATAAACTCTATTTACTTATACTTTGAAACTAGTTTATCTGCTCGTTTAAATTAAATTAGCTACCGAACTTGTTTATTCGTGATAGAGAAACACACATTGTTCATTAAAATTAGACTTTGAAAGTAAAATTTTCCTAAACTAAAGTTAAAATAATCATTACATTAACTATCTTGTCTTGTTAAACAACATCGAATTAGATATCTTAAGTAGAGTAAGTTCAAATAGTCATTACTTACTAAAATTGATATATAACACACTGAGTTGTCTATTTTCGATACTCGTGCATAGGAAACTACTACAAGTGCTCCGTTCTGTATTCAACACCAGTAGCATGAATGTAAGTAAAACGTTTTTATTTTTTATTTTCTGAGTGAATGTTCTGATTTGTTCTGACTTCTGTCTAACGTATATGATGTGCATAAAACTGATGTGATTCGCTTTCATTTTTTAATTACTGAGTGAATGTTCTGATTTTTTATGACTTCTGAGTAACGTATAAAATTGTACTGGTTGTTACAGATTGCTCGTTCTACATTCAATGAAGACGATAACGATGTGGTGTTCCAAGAAAACACATATAAACATTATTATTACCCACAGTCGGACGACGATGAACTTCCATCGTTGCAGAAGAAAGAATCAATCGACGAATTCTTTGAACCACCAAAGAAGAAGCCGAGGACAATGAGATCTTCAACAGTTGGACGTTGTTCCGGGAGAGATTCGACATCTTACGTGTCAACCAACACCGACGACGGAGCAAGTGCAACACATCTCATTAAGATTGAGGTGTATGATTTGAAGAAGATTGAAAACATTGATCAATCGGACCATTGGAAGCATGCAGATGTTCGTGTGAAATATTACACAAAGTCTATCAATGACGATCATCATAAGAAAACTCGTCAGCTTATTTACAACATAACAAAGGGAATATCCAATTCTCCGAATTGTCGGAAATACTCTTACAGCAACAAAGATAAAAAGTAATACGCCTAAATCCATAGTACTTATTTGTGATTTTGTAGAACGAAGCACTTTCTTATGTCATACAATAAATAAATCAGATATTGGTTTGTGAGTATAAAATAAATATATTGTTAAATCATTTACTTGTTTTTATTTATTTCAAAGGTTTTAATGAAAATACCAAGTTAAATTTCAACATATTTAATAATAATTTCTCAAAAAAAAAAAAATAGGTTACAGTTACATGTTATTGAATCAATAAAAAAGACTTAAATACATGTTTTATTAACACATCATTATTATGTATCTTTATTAAACATTTCAACAAAGTCACTAAGAGGCATACCTCTAAGCTTAAGATACAAATACACAAGACGTTATTCACCATAAAGAATAAGAAATATCGAATACAATATAACTTAAATTATATAAAATAGTTTTTTAAAATTTTATTTATCGTAATTTATAATGACCCCATGCTAATGTGTCAGTGGAATTTGGTATAATATATCTCTTGGTATCATTGTAAGACAAACAAATTTTATTTATCTTTTGAGTAAAAATGACATGTTTAATGGATCTAAAACGATACATTTCAGCAAGTTCTACATTTTTTTTAAACAAACATGTTTTATAATTATGTAATTTCAATTGTCTAGTTACACATTTGTTTACACCTTTTGCTTTAGTTATTGTTTTATTCTCTACTTGCATAGCATACATTTTTGAGCGTAAACCGACAAATTCAGAAAAAACATGGCCATTGTGTTCATCTTTAAAATAACCTAATTTTTTCTTATTTAATAAAGGAAAACCATAAATATTGTTTCGTGCGTAATCCGATGTGTCAAAATAATTACATATATCGGGTAGAATTTCTTTATAAAAATCTGCACAAAAAATTTGGTAAACTAAGCTGTCAGTGTCCGTATACAACAATTTTAAATTTTCAAATTTACACTTCATGTATTTGTAATGGAAATCATACATTAAAGTTTTTGATAAATCTAATATACTAAAACCTAAAAATATAGGTTTATTGTAAAAAAGTTTAGTCTTTTGTAATTGGACTGCTACTAAACTCTCAGAGAAAACTGACAAACTATGAAATTCAGGTTTGGCAATCAGATCTGACGCACCTTTTCTTTTACCCCGATTTTCCCAGTGAGTCAATAGTTTAACGTTTACTCTTTTTTCAATATTTTCCATGGTCTTTCCAAAAATTGAATTATTCATTAACTTATAAAAATCTTTTTCAAAATCAGATTTTGCTAACGTACGCAATTGCGTGTTTAAATCTATATATTTTTTTAACCAGGCACTTTGTTTAAATTTCAGAACTCTATGAACTTTCGTAAGTTTTAAACCCAACTCTAAGCTTTGTAAGAGATTTCTATAATGTAAAATATATTTTTCCTTATTATTTAAATTTGGGACCAGCTTTCGTTCCTTAGAACCACCAATACAAATATTTTCAGGACATAATGGTAAATCGGAATGATGATCATGAAGGCTATCAGGATATTCCAAATCTACTTCTAAAATGTAACCAAACTCTGAAGTGATAGGAACATTAAAATTAACATCAACACTCGCCCATTCAAATTGAGAAATAGGTAAATACTGAGACATAGCCCACCCATACAAATTATTAGCATCCAAATATGTTAGAAAAGAAATAGGATCATCTGCTTTATAATTATCCATATAAGGATTATTGGCTTTAGCGTAACGATTACTACATTGAGACACACCACCTCTGATACCAGCTTTTATAAAGGCTATTTTATCAAAATCTGTCAATAACTCGATTTCGACTTCGGTAAACTTTAACATAGCGTCCCAGCTTAAACCAGGAGCAGTGTAATAATGAGCAGGATCTAAATCATAGGTTTTTAAACAAACATTTCTAAAGTTTTCGAATATATCACTTAAAAGCAAAACATCTGTTTTTAAATAAAGATTAGAATAATCAGACATACTACAACATTTAAAATGAGACCACACTCTTTGAGCGTGAACGTAGTCTTCGTTAGAAATCGTTGACCCAGTAAGTGAATTAAAAAAGTCATAAATTTTTGGTAATGATGGTGATTTTAATGACCTGAAAGAACTCATATACTCATATGGATATACACCTTTTCTTTTCAGCAATTCAAAGTCGTTTACATTCGGAAATTCATTTTTTAGTTCTATAAACTGATTATTATTAAGATTAGAAGCTAATGAATTTAAACTACTTGATAAAAATTTAAAAGAATCAATAAACCTTAAACTTACACGCTGACCGTTTACGTGAAGAATTTTAGAAAATGAAATATATTTTTCTTTATTTTGGGGGATTATTTGTACTTCACCATCAGCAAAATTTAATGCGTGTACAATAAAGTGAGCATCGTAATTACTTAGATTATGTAATACTACTGGTACAAAGTCTATTTTATGAAACTTTTTACTACATATTTCATGTGAAACACCTATAAACGCTCCTGTCTGCCAGTTGTAGTCAATAAATTGCTCATATAAATCTTTTTTACAAATGTAACATACTTTGGTTTCTTCTATATATTTTTTATTTTCATTTGTAAGAGGGAGAGGAGCAGTTTGAAAACTATATTTACTACATATAATTTTTAAATCTTCTTGGAGCTTATTCATAAATACATGAGCACAGTTTTCTCCGCTATAACTAACATATTTAGAGAGATTACTATCATATGAACACTTAATATAATAACCGAAACTGTACACGTCATGTCTCTGAACATTAATGGTTGATGATTTGTTAGGATCACCAGAACAAGAGGCAATAGGTTTTAAAAACGATTCGAAGTCAGCGTAAATAATAAAAGGAACCCTCTTTTTCTTTTCAAATTTATCAAAATATAACCTATCATTAGAAACATTTTCATTGAACCAGTTTTTTCTAAACATACTTGGACTTGGTAATATTGTACTAATATGAGCACAATCATGTTTTTGGTGGTTATCTACCGCATTGCTTGTAGGAAAATAAAGCAGACAACCATCACAAATGTGAACCGCGCCATTTCGTTTAGTGATCTGCTTACTCACTAATCGTGATAAATTTTTAATATAGCAATAATGTCCGTTACTACCACTGGTGACGTATAGTAAATTTATATGTGTTGATTTGCGAGACTTTGTGAAGTACAGGGGGCCAATAACATGATGAGTTTTAGTCTCAGAGTTATATTCTAAACCAAAAACGTTAATGCTTATATTGTTTAAGCGCTCAACTCTGTAAATATCAGTTAATTTTACTGGAAACGAAATCCCATTAAAATTTAACTTGTTTTCCAATTTCCAATACTCGTTTACACGATCGGGGTTTTTTGTTACAGGATACAAAGCTGAGAGTAAAGCCCATTTACAACACTGCACATCTGCGTTTTTAACATTGATGACTGCTTTTTTAGTCCTAATGTCATAAGGTAATTCAATAAAAGATGATCCCCGCAGTGGATTGAATTTATTAATATTCATATCTAAACTAATTAGGTCCGTAAGACTCCATCCACTATCTTTTTTCTCAAACTCACTGACTTTATTAGCTAATACTTCTTTTATTGAATTAAAAAGTATATTGATGTCTTCGGATTCATTGAGAATATAGTTCTGAGTTTGGAAGTCAAAAACGTTTTGTACATTTTTATTTTGGTGCACGAAGTTGGCACACAGTATAAAGTTTACTTTAAACGTTTTTAATTGTACTATATCATCAAGAATCAAAGTCCTTAAATCATCAATTATTGAATTAAAAAATGTATCAACCGTTTCCAAATCTTTTGAGTCCGCTAAAGAAGTTATTCTGTATGTATGAACTCTTTTGCCAAAAGCAGTTTCAATTAACCTTACATTTGGTAAATTATCATGGGAACGAAACACATTATTTTTGTGATTCTTACTTTTATAGTGATTGGATAAATACCTTTTTTTAACGGAAATATTGCAAACTGAACACATCATCATCTCGCTATTATCTGCAGTCGAATCATCTTCAGCTCCTCTAGATGTTGATGGTTCATTAATACGTCGTCTTTTCTCATTGTTTTGAATGCTATTCTCAGTTTGCCGTTTTAATCCTCTCCCAATTTGTATGTTAACACTGTAAACATAAATAAAAATATTAGAACTAACAAAAAATCAACAACATAATTTTTTTTTAAATATTAAAAATAATACTTACGTCTTTTTAATTTCTTCACTGAGTTTCACTAATGATTCATCGAAATATGAGTCAAAAATATTTCGTTCTTTACTTTCAGTAGTTTCTACTATATCACAGATTTCATTTAACTCTTCATCATATTCAGTGCAGTTCAAATCAGTTTTATCGACTGAAGATGAAAAAAAAGCACTGACATATTTCGTTCCAGCCATTTATTATTAACTCTCAAGCAATTAGACGAGTAGAAGTTTATGACTCAGAGCATTGATTACTAACTAGTAACTTTTAATATTTGATCGATCTTCTATTTATGTTGAATTTGACATGACAGACCATAGGCACCACTGCTCGTCGTTTTTATACTAGGTAGATCATTATGTGTTTCTCAATCACGAATAAACAAGTTCGGTAGCTAACGAGCAGATAAACAAAGTTATTAAGATACACTCTTATCAGAAAGTTAGTAAGTATGAGTGTATTATAATAGCAAAAATATTACGAGAGATGGTCCATGAAACGAGGATTTCACACTCAAATTATCGTTATTTTGAACAATTGAAAGTTGAATACAAAATTTGAGTGTGAAGTCTTCGTTTCATGGACCATCTCTCGTAATATTTTTGCTATTATAATACACTCATACTTACTAACTTTCTGATAAGAGTGTATCTTAATAACTTTGTTTATCTGCTCGTTAGCTACCGAACTTGTTTATTCGTAATTGAGAAACACATAATGATCTACCTAGTATAAAAACGACGAGCAGTGGTGCCTATGGTCTGTCATGTCAAATTCAACATAAATAGAAGATCGATCAAATATTAAAAGTTACTAGTTAGTAATCAATGCTCTGAGTCATAAACTTCTACTCGTCTAATTGCTTGAGAGTTAATAATAAATGGCTGGAACGAAATATGTCAGTGCTTTTTTTTCATCTTCAGTCGATAAAACTGATTTGAACTGCACTGAATATGATGAAGAGTTAAATGAAATCTGTGATATAGTAGAAACTACTGAAAGTAAAGAACGAAATATTTTTGACTCATATTTCGATGAATCATTAGTGAAACTCAGTGAAGAAATTAAAAAGACGTAAGTATTATTTTTAATATTTAAAAAAAAAATTATGTTGTTGATTTTTTGTTAGTTCTAATATTTTTATTTATGTTTACAGTGTTAACATACAAATTGGGAGAGGATTAAAACGGCAAACTGAGAATAGCATTCAAAACAATGAGAAAAGACGACGTATTAATGAACCATCAACATCTAGAGGAGCTGAAGATGATTCGACTGCAGATAATAGCGAGATGATGATGTGTTCAGTTTGCAATATTTCCGTTAAAAAAAGGTATTTATCCAATCACTATAAAAGTAAGAATCACAAAAATAATGTGTTTCGTTCCCATGATAATTTACCAAATGTAAGGTTAATTGAAACTGCTTTTGGCAAAAGAGTTCATACATACAGAATAACTTCTTTAGCGGACTCAAAAGATTTGGAAACGGTTGATACATTTTTTAATTCAATAATTGATGATTTAAGGACTTTGATTCTTGATGATATAGTACAATTAAAAACGTTTAAAGTAAACTTTATACTGTGTGCCAACTTCGTGCACCAAAATAAAAATGTACAAAACGTTTTTGACTTCCAAACTCAGAACTATATTCTCAATGAATCCGAAGACATCAATATACTTTTTAATTCAATAAAAGAAGTATTAGCTAATAAAGTCAGTGAGTTTGAGAAAAAAGATAGTGGATGGAGTCTTACGGACCTAATTAGTTTAGATATGAATATTAATAAATTCAATCCACTGCGGGGATCATCTTTTATTGAATTACCTTATGACATTAGGACTAAAAAAGCAGTCATCAATGTTAAAAACGCAGATGTGCAGTGTTGTAAATGGGCTTTACTCTCAGCTTTGTATCCTGTAACAAAAAACCCCGATCGTGTAAACGAGTATTGGAAATTGGAAAACAAGTTAAATTTTAATGGGATTTCGTTTCCAGTAAAATTAACTGATATTTACAGAGTTGAGCGCTTAAACAATATAAGCATTAACGTTTTTGGTTTAGAATATAACTCTGAGACTAAAACTCATCATGTTATTGGCCCCCTGTACTTCACAAAGTCTCGCAAATCAACACATATAAATTTACTATACGTCACCAGTGGTAGTAACGGACATTATTGCTATATTAAAAATTTATCACGATTAGTGAGTAAGCAGATCACTAAACGAAATGGCGCGGTTCACATTTGTGATGGTTGTCTGCTTTATTTTCCTACAAGCAATGCGGTAGATAACCACCAAAAACATGATTGTGCTCATATTAGTACAATATTACCAAGTCCAAGTATGTTTAGAAAAAACTGGTTCAATGAAAATGTTTCTAATGATAGGTTATATTTTGATAAATTTGAAAAGAAAAAGAGGGTTCCTTTTATTATTTACGCTGACTTCGAATCGTTTTTAAAACCTATTGCCTCTTGTTCTGGTGATCCTAACAAATCATCAACCATTAATGTTCAGAGACATGACGTGTACAGTTTCGGTTATTATATTAAGTGTTCATATGATAGTAATCTCTCTAAATATGTTAGTTATAGCGGAGAAAACTGTGCTCATGTATTTATGAATAAGCTCCAAGAAGATTTAAAAATTATATGTAGTAAATATAGTTTTCAAACTGCTCCTCTCCCTCTTACGAATGAAAATAAAAAATATATAGAAGAAACCAAAGTATGTTACATTTGTAAAAAAGATTTATATGAGCAATTTATTGACTACAACTGGCAGACGGGAGCGTTTATAGGTGTTTCACATGAAATATGTAGTAAAAAGTTTCATAAAATAGACTTTGTACCAGTAGTATTACATAATCTAAGTAATTACGATGCTCACTTTATTGTACACGCATTAAATTTTGCTGATGGTGAAGTACAAATAATCCCCCAAAATAAAGAAAAATATATTTCATTTTCTAAAATTCTTCACGTAAACGGTCAGCGTGTAAGTTTAAGGTTTATTGATTCTTTTAAATTTTTATCAAGTAGTTTAAATTCATTAGCTTCTAATCTTAATAATAATCAGTTTATAGAACTAAAAAATGAATTTCCGAATGTAAACGACTTTGAATTGCTGAAAAGAAAAGGTGTATATCCATATGAGTATATGAGTTCTTTCAGGTCATTAAAATCACCATCATTACCAAAAATTTATGACTTTTTTAATTCACTTACTGGGTCAACGATTTCTAACGAAGACTACGTTCACGCTCAAAGAGTGTGGTCTCATTTTAAATGTTGTAGTATGTCTGATTATTCTAATCTTTATTTAAAAACAGATGTTTTGCTTTTAAGTGATATATTCGAAAACTTTAGAAATGTTTGTTTAAAAACCTATGATTTAGATCCTGCTCATTATTACACTGCTCCTGGTTTAAGCTGGGACGCTATGTTAAAGTTTACCGAAGTCGAAATCGAGTTATTGACAGATTTTGATAAAATAGCCTTTATAAAAGCTGGTATCAGAGGTGGTGTGTCTCAATGTAGTAATCGTTACGCTAAAGCCAATAATCCTTATATGGATAATTATAAAGCAGATGATCCTATTTCTTTTCTAACATATTTGGATGCTAATAATTTGTATGGGTGGGCTATGTCTCAGTATTTACCTATTTCTCAATTTGAATGGGCGAGTGTTGATGTTAATTTTAATGTTCCTATCACTTCAGAGTTTGGTTACATTTTAGAAGTAGATTTGGAATATCCTGATAGCCTTCATGATCATCATTCCGATTTACCATTATGTCCTGAAAATATTTGTATTGGTGGTTCTAAGGAACGAAAGCTGGTCCCAAATTTAAATAATAAGGAAAAATATATTTTACATTATAGAAATCTCTTACAAAGCTTAGAGTTGGGTTTAAAACTTACGAAAGTTCATAGAGTTCTGAAATTTAAACAAAGTGCCTGGTTAAAAAAATATATAGATTTAAACACGCAATTGCGTACGTTAGCAAAATCTGATTTTGAAAAAGATTTTTATAAGTTAATGAATAATTCAATTTTTGGAAAGACCATGGAAAATATTGAAAAAAGAGTAAACGTTAAACTATTGACTCACTGGGAAAATCGGGGTAAAAGAAAAGGTGCGTCAGATCTGATTGCCAAACCTGAATTTCATAGTTTGTCAGTTTTCTCTGAGAGTTTAGTAGCAGTCCAATTACAAAAGACTAAACTTTTTTACAATAAACCTATATTTTTAGGTTTTAGTATATTAGATTTATCAAAAACTTTAATGTATGATTTCCATTACAAATACATGAAGTGTAAATTTGAAAATTTAAAATTGTTGTATACGGACACTGACAGCTTAGTTTACCAAATTTTTTGTGCAGATTTTTATAAAGAAATTCTACCCGATATATGTAATTATTTTGACACATCGGATTACGCACGAAACAATATTTATGGTTTTCCTTTATTAAATAAGAAAAAATTAGGTTATTTTAAAGATGAACACAATGGCCATGTTTTTTCTGAATTTGTCGGTTTACGCTCAAAAATGTATGCTATGCAAGTAGAGAATAAAACAATAACTAAAGCAAAAGGTGTAAACAAATGTGTAACTAGACAATTGAAATTACATAATTATAAAACTTGTTTGTTTAAAAAAAATGTAGAACTTGCTGAAATGTATCGTTTTAGATCCATTAAACATGTCATTTTTACTCAAAAGATAAATAAAATTTGTTTGTCTTACAATGATACCAAGAGATATATTATACCAAATTCCACTGACACATTAGCATGGAGTCATTATAAATTACGATAAATAAAATTTTAAAAAACTATTTTATATAATTTAAGTTATATTGTATTCGATATTTCTTATTCTTTATGGTGAATAACGTCTTGTGTATTTGTATCTTAAGCTTAGAGGTATGCCTCTTAGTGACTTTGTTGAAATGTTTAATAAAGATACATAATAATGATGTGTTAATAAAACATGTATTTAAGTCTTTTTTATTGATTCAATAACATGTAACTGTAACCTATTTTTTTTTTTTTGAGAAATTATTATTAAATATGTTGAAATTTAACTTGGTATTTTCATTAAAACCTTTGAAATAAATAAAAACAAGTAAATGATTTAACAATATATTTATTTTATACTCACAAACCAATATCTGATTTATTTATTGTATGACATAAGAAAGTGCTTCGTTCTACAAAATCACAAATAAGTACTATGGATTTAGGCGTATTACTTTTTATCTTTGTTGCTGTAAGAGTATTTCCGACAATTCGGAGAATTGGATATTCCCTTTGTTATGTTGTAAATAAGCTGACGAGTTTTCTTATGATGATCGTCATTGATAGACTTTGTGTAATATTTCACACGAACATCTGCATGCTTCCAATGGTCCGATTGATCAATGTTTTCAATCTTCTTCAAATCATACACCTCAATCTTAATGAGATGTGTTGCACTTGCTCCGTCGTCGGTGTTGGTTGACACGTAAGATGTCGAATCTCTCCCGGAACAACGTCCAACTGTTGAAGATCTCATTGTCCTCGGCTTCTTCTTTGGTGGTTCAAAGAATTCGTCGATTGATTCTTTCTTCTGCAACGATGGAAGTTCATCGTCGTCCGACTGTGGGTAATAATAATGTTTATATGTGTTTTCTTGGAACACCACATCGTTATCGTCTTCATTGAATGTAGAACGAGCAATCTGTAACAACCAGTACAATTTTATACGTTACTCAGAAGTCATAAAAAATCAGAACATTCACTCAGTAATTAAAAAATGAAAGCGAATCACATCAGTTTTATGCACATCATATACGTTAGACAGAAGTCAGAACAAATCAGAACATTCACTCAGAAAATAAAAAATAAAAACGTTTTACTTACATTCATGGTACTGGTGTTGAATACAGAACGGAGCACTTGTAGTAGTTTCCTATGCACGAGTATCGAAAATAGACAACTCAGTGTGTTATATATCAATTTTAGTAAGTAATGACTATTTGAACTTACTCTACTTAAGATATCTAATTCGATGTTGTTTAACAAGACAAGATAGTTAATGTAATGATTATTTTAACTTTAGTTTAGGAAAATTTTACTTTCAAAGTCTAATTTTAATGAACAATGTGTGTTTCTCTATCACGAATAAACAAGTTCGGTAGCTAATTTAATTTAAACGAGCAGATAAACTAGTTTCAAAGTATAAGTAAATAGAGTTTATCTAATTATAATGAACAAAGTTATTAAGATATACTCTTATCAGAAAGTTAGTAAGTATGGGTGTATTATTATAGCAAAAATATTTCACGAGAGATGGTCCATGAAGGGAAGATTTCATGCATACCGAATGTCCATTATTACAATTAACACACTAACCGCCGCTGTGGTTAAGTGGTTAGGACTACCCCGGTCTCAGACTCACGGTCACGGGTTCGATTCCCAGCAGAGGTTGCACATGTGTGTATTCAGTATGGTTGGTGGTAGGACTTGAATGATTACAATTAGCTCACTAACCACCTCTGTGGTGAAGTGGTTAGGACTACCCCGGTGTCAGACTCCGGGTCACGGGTTCGATATCCGTTTGGCAAGCTTCGTACCACCATTTTATCTAAGTCAGTGCCTTAGTAGTGAGGATTCCAGGTGAAGTTATGCCTTCACTTTGATTTTACTTTTCATCTCCTAACATCAGGTGAGATGAAGACAAAGCGCTTTCCTGAAGAATCAATAAAATACAATCGCATAGTTGTTAAGGTGATTAGACCGAGGTGTCATTAACAGTGGTTTATTAGTAAATCAACTGAACAAGAGTACAGTGGCGTCGGTACGTCATTAGATAATGATGTGCATCGGGAATGGTGATTAGGACCGAGGAGTCATTAACGATTCATTAGTAAATCAACTGAGAGCTGCCGCTCGAAAATTGTATCTCGGAAACGGTTAAAGATATCGCTCTGGGACCCAGCGCAATCGATTCAAATGGGGGGGTTTTCCTTTTTTTTTTTTTTTTTTTTTTTTTTTAGTTTTGGAAACGACTTGAACTAGCCCAGCGGGGGTCAGAACCAGACCAGTTTTGAGTGTGCCAGAACTCTCAAAACCCTACTACTCATATACAGGGTGGAATTTTTAAATGCCACCTGAAGGGAAAGTACTCTTAATATTGTAGACAGAAAATTTCACTCAAAGAAATCATTCCTTTATTTTTGAACAAAGAAGGAAAACTGCATTTAAAGAATTTCAAAAATTTGCTTGCCACACCCGGGAATCGCACCTTCTAAAATTTGTAAAATTACACCCTGTAATTTTATTGCATCGATCGTTAGGGTCAATTATAAGGATGAAATCTCTTTAACAAACTTGATAAATTAAATGAAAGGAAACCATGAAATCTGGACTTATAAATTCAATGGGTCAAGTTAAAGCACTTTTACTCAAAGATCCATCTGGTTACTTATGTTAGTGATTAATAATTATCATTGACGTCAGTTATCCATTAAAATGACGAATTACTATTTAGATAAGACGATTGCAATTTGCACGTGTTTGTAATGCCGGCTTCTTTCGATGCGACATAACTGCGTGTATAAGGTAAGTAGTTTAAATATGGAATATTTACCATTTTTTGTAAATAATTAAAATAATTTAACATTTCATGGTTAACTTTAATTTAATTTATCAAGTTTTTTTTTAGAGAGAATTGACCCTAACGATCGATGCAAAAAAAGTACAGGGCGTAATTTTTACAGATTTTAGTTGGTTCGATTCTCGGGTGAGGCAAGCTAATTTTCGTAAATCTTTAAATGTAGTTTTCTTTCTTTTCAAAAATAAAGCAATGTTTTCTCTGAGTAAAATTTTCTATCTATAGTATTAAGAGTACTTTCCCTTTAGGTGGCATTACAAAATTCCACCCAGCCATCCCCTACGATGGCTAGCTCCGGTAGACAAACAGTGTTTACATATGCCTTCCACCAATGATCAGATATTTTTGTAGGCCGTCTATAGTCACATCTTAATGATGGCGACTGTACTTCTTGTTTTGTAAGTAACAATGGCATTTACGAAAAAGATAATTTTTGAACATAGATTAAATGGAAAACTATCGTATTTATTCCTTGGCTCTTCTCGACAGATTCGTTTTTTTTTTTCGTTTCTTTAATTTTTTTTTTACAATTGTTAATTTGTTAGTAGGTACTGAGGGTACCTAAGCACAGTCAGCCAGCTCACTTTCAGAAGTATTTCCAAATTGTCCTACTATCTCGCAATAAAATTCCATAGGTACATACTTTATACATAGCGTATATTTACTTACCCGCATCGGGCCAGCGTGGTAGGTTATTGCCCAATCTTTCCTTGCTCAGTTAGTTCATGTAGGCCTGTGCCCAGCAGTGGGACGTTTATAGGCTGATGATGGTATTTACATGGCTTACCAGACCTATCAGATGAAGTATGAAAGTGGCGCTCTTAACAGAAAAGATGAAAGGGAACCGTTTGTCTTGGTATGGTCATGTAATGAGAAGGGACGAAAGTCATGTGGCTAAAAGAGTGATGAATATGAGTGTTGAAGGTAGGAAAGAAGGAAGAAGACCAAAGAAAACAGGGTGGATTGTGTGAGGAATGAAATGAGAAGGAATTTGAAGATTTGATGACGAATGACCGAGTTGTATAGAAGAAAAATACATACTGCGCCGAACCTGAATAACATGGGAATAGGGCAAGCGAATGATGAATGCTTACCAAGTAGGCCCCCGCCCCTGCGATCAGATTACTGATCCCGCTAAGGGTTGAGAACATGACCATGCTCATTGAGATGAGGTTGTCCTCTGGCTCCCTCTCTTTGTTCCTGGGCAGGTTCCATGCGCCTACCGCGATGTTGGCAAGGCATGCGACCTGAAATCGGCATAAGTAACCACTGTTTGTAAATAGAATTTTAGATCATGAAATGAAAAAGAATGAAAAGAAATAAAAAATCTAATAAAAATTATATGATAAGTATAAAAAATTTAATGAAATAAAAAAAAACCGATAGGGCAATAAAATTTAATGAGCCATTCCAATTAATGGTTATTAAACATTTAACTGCTAAACTATCGAGCTCGTCATGGTGTATCTCATCATAGTACGTCTTCAGAAAATCATAGTCCACAAAACGGTGCGTTCAATGTATCACAGGAGTACAACGCCACCTATTATTATAATACTTATATTTTCACTCTTTGCACAATACTACAACATCAACGGGTTACCGTAGATACCTTCCTTTGTACAGAGGAGCTCGAGATAATTAAATTTGTTCAACCGAGCATTGCGAAACTAGCTTGACTCGCAAGATCGCAATTGGAACGCGCATTTAGCCTCTGCGTCATCGAGGTCCTCATATTCAAATAAGTACCTAATATAAAATACTTTCACGACTATCAAAGGGTTAGTCAGAGACTAGGCAATGAGGACCGCAGAAGCCATAGTCCAAGTTTCAACAAATTACAATACTGTACATGTGCTCCACCTGACAGGTGGTGAGCCCATCGGCGCTCTGTACTGTTGGATGTATGTGCAGTACCTATTTAGCCCGTTAGTCGCCTTTTACAAACACCCAAGGAATAGAGGTGATGGTAGTATTTTTTAGTAAACCGCACGGCCCATTATAAAATGCAGTAACATGAAAAAACAACAAAACAATATAACATTTTATTATTGTTTAATGAAATCTTAAAGTCAAATGCATATGACGCTTAATTTTGTCCTTGATGCCTAGTCATAGTTCAATAACATTGTCAGCTAGTACGACATTAAATATGTTTTGATTTTCTTTACGTATTTTAGCATTAATTACTTTAGCCAGTCGTAGCGAAGAGAGAGAATAACAATAATAGTTACGGTTTTAAGAGCCTCGATCAACATCTAGAGAGGCTGTCGCGGTAAGGTTGGGTCAAGGGTCAGATACAGAGGAAGGTAATAGGTACTCTTTGACACGGCCGTATTGCCTGGAGGTTCCTCACTCTGCAGCCCTAACCATCGATAGCTTGGGTCTATCCCTGCTAAGTTAAGGGGATCCTGCACGAAATTGTGAAAATTTACGTATTTTTAAGTCACTTGTAATATGCGCTAAATTAGTTAAATATGTCGGAAGGTCATGAGTGCAGTTGCTGACTTGATAGCGACGCACAAACGACGTCAACTGAAAAGATGGCGGCGTTACGCGGAATCTAGGTCATCGATGCGAACATGGGACGAGTGATATTATTCTGCGGGGTCGTCTAGTGAACATCGTGCCTAGGGACTGTCGTGTTTCGCTTTTGATTAGATTTTTGCTATTTTAAATTATCACAGTAATTCCCGATCGGTTGTGTTGAATTTGAATATTGTGTTAAAGTGTAATTCGAACTTAGTAACATTAAATAAGCTTAGAATCAGTGTTGGTTAACGTTTTATTGCCTGATCCCACCCCATAAGCCCACAATGTCTGAAAATAGTGGCGATCCGCCTCAATTATCCGACATCAGAAGTGGGATCGAATCGGGCAATAATTGTGATACTACCCGCGATGTGCAATGGCGAGCGTTACTAGAAGCGCAAAACGCAAATATGTTAGCTTTGATATAGACACTACATAACCCAGCGAATAAGAATTCACTTTTGGAGCTACCCGAATTCAACCCGGATAAGTCGGACGCCGACGCGCGCGCTTGGTGCGCGACCGTTGACCTGTGCATGGATGACAACCCGCTACGGGGCTCGCAGTTGGTGCGGGCTGTCAGCAAGGCAATGAAGGGATCTGCATCTACGTGGCTTGCCCAAGTCACCTATGCGGACATCACATGGTCGGACTTCCGAGACTTGTTTATTGCAAGGTTTGCTTGTCAGGAGACAAATGCATGTACTCTGATAAACCTTATTAATGATAAACCCAAGGAGAATGAATCTCTAGCCGCTTATGCAAGTCGCTTAATTACTACTCTTACAAGCCGATGGAAAGACTCAAATAAGGAACAAATCGCAGTTTCTACTGTTCTGGCCCATGTATCTCAATTTGATAATCGTATCCAACGACTGGCATTTACTACCGAAATATCATCGCGACAAGAGCTTCAAAAGGAACTTCAAGCGTTTTCTTTCATGAAAAGAAAGTTTACATCTGGCCAAAATGCAATTGAATGCAAACGCCCGAAATTTTCACAATCTAATAGTACCCTCAAATGTTTCTTAAGCGGACGGATTGGCCATAAGCAGTCGGAATGTCGGAACAAGGGTAAAGATTACAAAGGGAAGCATTTACCATCCTCGGGGACTAATCATTCTTTATCACAATCCACACAGAACCAACCAGAGAAATCAAAAATAATCTGCTTCAAATGTGGCGTGGCTGGCCACACCGCCAACCGCTGTCCAGGCAGCACCGCGAGCGGGGCCGCAGCGAGCAGCAGCAGCGGCGGCAACCAAGGCGAGCGACGCGTGGACCTGTGTACTGTCCAGCCACCGACCGGGACACTTGCGCATCACGGTGAGTCGTATGAATTTCATTACGATTCTGGGGCCGAGTGTTCATTGATTAAGGAGTCTTTAGCATCTAAGTTTAGTGGAAAACGATTGCAAAATGTGATTTCTTTGAAAGGAATAGGAGGGAATAGTGTTTTAAGTACGGAGCTAATTTTATGCGAGATTAGAAATAATGATTTTTCTTTTGAAATCCTTTTTCATGTCCTGCCTGACGAGTACCTCCGCAGTAGTATTATGATTGGACGCGAAATTTTGGAACTAGGCTTTGAAGTTAATATGTGTGCCACCGACTTTTCACTTTCAAGGAAATTAGAACACGTGGTGAACGTTGCTAGTTCAGTTAAGAATCTAGATCAAATTGATACTGAGGTCCCATGTCAATATAGAAAGTCTCTTTTAGACGTTCTAGGTCACTATCTAGAATATTTTACCACTGATATGCCAACAACGCGAGTTAAGACGGGTGAGCTTGAGATAAGATTAGTGGACCCTAACAAGACGGTGCAACGACGGCCGTATAGGCTTACCCCTGTCGAAAGACAGTCTATGCGTAATAGGGTTAGGGAGCTGCTTGACGCTAATATAATAAGACCTAGCTGTTCTCCATATGCAAGCCCAGCATTGTTAGTTAAGAAGCGTGATGGTTCTGATCGGTTATGTGTCGACTATAGAGAGTTGAACAGCAATACTGTACCCGACAGATATCCACTGCCGTTGATCTCTGATCAGATTTCTAGGCTTAATGGTGCTAATTATTTTACCTTACTCGATTGCGCAAGTGGATTTCATTTGATTCCGGTTAATAACGAATCTATAGAGCGTACTGCGTTTATTACTCGCGATGGCCAGTACGAGTATTTGACCATGCCGTTTGGATTGCGTAATGCAATCTCAGTATTTCAGAGAGCCATAGTTAAGGCGCAAGGTGACCTAGTTAATGATTTTGTCATCGTTTACGTTGATGATGTTTTGATCATTTCTAGGACTGCTGCCGAGGGTATAGAGAGGTTAAATATCGTGCTTGAGGCCTTGACCAAAGCTGGTTTCTCCCTCAATCTCAAAAAGTGCTCCTTTCTTAAGACAAAGGTAGAGTTTTTGGGATATGAGGTGGAAGCTGGGACAGTTAAGCCTAATCGCAGGAAGATAGAAGCCTTAACTGCTCTTCCCCCCCCAGAAACAGTGACCCAGCTCAGACAATTTATCGGTTTGGCATCTTATTTCAGACAGTTTGTTCCGAAATTTTCAACCCTTATGGCACCTCTGCACAAGCTTACCAGTCTTAAAGGTAAACTACCATGGAAACCCGAACATGAGGAAATTCGCCAAAAAGTAATCTCTATTTTGACGAATGACCCCGTGTTAATGATTTTTGACCCCCAGTATCTGATAGAGTTACACACAGACGCGAGCGCCGATGGCTATGGTGCGATTTTATTCCAATTAGTTGACAATCAACGCCGTGTTATCGGTTATTTCAGTAAACGAACATCCCCAGCCGAGTCGAATTATCACAGCTATGAGCTGGAGACTCTTGCTGTGGTGAATGCGGTTAAGCATTTTCGGCAGTACTTACATGGCAAAAAGTTTACCGTCTATACGGACTGTAATTCATTAACAAACTCTAAAAAGAAAATCGACTTGACTTCAAGAGTCCATAGATGGTGGGCTTTTCTCTAATGTTACGATTTCGATATTGTATACAGGCAAGGGAAACAAATGGGTCACGCAGACTTTTTCTCTCGCAATTTATTCCAAGCCATTGAGAAACCTGAGGTTCAGAAGGTGGAGCAAAAGCGAATAGACATGGCTGAGCTTTCATCTAATTGGTTACTAGCAGAACTGCAACGTGATAGTGAGATTGTTAAGTTGATTGAACAATTAAATACAGCACAATTGGATGAAAGCCTAGCTAGGACCTATGAATTACGTTCAGGCATTCTACATAGAAAAATACAGCGTAATGGGAAAACAAGGTGTTTACCGATTATCCCTCGCGCAATGAGATGGTCAGTAGTTAATAACATCCATGAGTCACTAATGCACTTAGGTTTTCCAAAAACTTTAGAAAAGATTTACGATTATTATTGGTTTGAGAGCATGTCACGTTTTGTTAAAAAATTCGTTGATAGCTGAGTTACTTGCAAGATAGCAAAATCACACTCGGGAAAAGTACACGCAGAATTGCACCCTATACCTAAGGTCACAATTCCTTGGCACACAATTCACATAGACGCGACGGGCAAGCTTAGCGGGAAAAATGACGTTAAGGAGTATGTTTTTGTCCTAATAGATGCGTTTACGAAATACCTACTGCTTCATCACACCAAAAACATTGACTCCAAAAGTAGCATCCAGGCAGTGACTCAAAGTGTAGCACTTTTTGGGACCCCAGCTCGCATAATAGCAGACCAGGGTCGTTGATTTGCCAGTAAGGAGTTCAAAGATTTCTGTGACAGCAAAAAAATAGCATGTTACACCTAATTGCAACAGGCTCTTCACGTGCCAATGGGCAAGTGGAGAGGACGATGAGTGTCCTGAAGTCGATGCTTACGGCTGTGGAATGTATTAGGGATAGGTCGTGGCAAGACGCCCTTGGAGAAGTTCAGCTGTCCCTCAACTGTACTATAAACAGAGTTACAAAAGCATCCCCCTTAGAACTCATGATAGGCAAGGTTGCACGGCCACTAGCTTTGATGGCAAATGACGATGTAAATGAGATAAATTTAGAAGAGGCTAGGAAAACGGCGGCGGAAGGTATAGAATCGTCGGCACGATATGATAAAGAGAGATTTGACAAAACTAAAAAAAGACCTGTGAACTTTTCTATTGGTGATTACGTTTTAATAGAAAACGAGGAGCGAAACCAGCTAAAGCTGGATCCTAAGTTCAAGGGACCATTCCAGGTCGTTGAGATCTTAGATGGGGATCGCTATACCCTAAAATCATTATCCTCTAAACGCACTTACAAGTACGCGCATGATAGGATAAGACGTATGCCGGACGGTCAAGTACCAATCGAAGTTAGTGAGAGTGATTCAGAGTAAATAAGAATGCGCTTTATACCAGACCGGGTCTAATTGACCGTATTATTTGACCGCACCAGGTGTGTCTCTGTAGCCGTAGCTCGTAGAAGTCGGCATGTATACCTTGGGTTGTAACATGTTGCGGATACCTAGTGTCAGTAATATTTTGTAGTCCCTTCGTAGTACACCGTGAGCCCGCGGTATTTCAGTGAACACTGGCGGGGGTCGGGTCTTAAATGTGAAGACCGTGGAGTCGTGAGTGACTCGGCGATCCTGGTAGATGGAGTCGCATAAGCAATGGTTGCTGGTGGCTTGTATAGCCGTATGGGTCTGGCAAAGTCTGTACTTGTATCGAGATATTTTGTTTTGATGTGATCGATTGTTACTTGAGCTCACCTGGATATTACACAAGATTGATGATTTCATTTTTAATTTAGATACGAACTAGCCGTAGACTGACTTTGTAAATAGTAATTAGTGTTCAAGTATCAAGTCTAGATGACTTAGTAAACCTATGTCGTTGATTCTTATGTTAGGTCAGGATAGACCGAACGATAAATACTGTGCTTGGCTTTCTCTTGTTACAGACTAACACACGAGGACGTGTGTCCTGTCAGTATGGCCGTGTCGGAAGGTCATGAGTACAGTTGCTGACTTGATAGCGACGCACAAACGACGTCAACTGAAAAGATGGCGGCGTTAGGCGGAATCTAGGTCATCGATGAGAACATGGGACGAGTGATATTATTCTGCGGGGTCGTCTAGTGAACATCGTGCCTAGGGACTGTCGTGTTTCGCTTTTGATTAGATTTTTGCTATTTTAAATTATCACAGTAATTCCCGATCGGTTGTGTTGAATTTGAATATTGTGTTTAAAGTGTAATTCGAACTTAGTAACATTAAATAAGCTTAGAATCAGTGTTGGTTATCGTTTTATTGCCTGATCCCACCCCATAAGCCCACAAGGTCTGAAAATAGTGGCGATCCGCCTCAATTATCCGACAAATTTATTAAAAGATGTTATGTAAGTTAGCCTGATCATTGCATAAGGTCATGGGCTTTGTTGAAATTTGAAACAAATTCTTTAAACAATAACAAACAATACAAAATCTAATGACTCCTAAAAATATATTTCTTCGACAACTTTCTTAATTTTACAC